>CM024602.1:20560483-21034289 GCA_014182555.1 Eucalyptus erythrocorys
ATGTGGATTTTGGCTAGCATTTTTGTTTCCAGAAAATTATGGGACTTGAAATATATATATATAAGAAAAAGGTGTTTGGCAAATTCCTCTAATGTTTTACGCTTTTCATTTGTAAAATTTATTGAGCATTTAATTGTTCCCTCAATTACTTTGGTCTCCAGGATTTTCATGATGTAAGATTTACCAAATTTAGATTTTTACTTAGTTTTTTTTTCTATAATATGCATATATATTACTTTGGTCTCATTTTTTATGCATACATTATGAATTACAATTATCCTTCGTTCTACAATAAACATAAGGTTTGTTCATTCAAATATATTGTCACATATTGGCTAACATTATAGTAATAAGATGCATTATGATACATTTAAGATATTACTTGTTCTTAGAGGACATATCGCCTTGAGTAGGACTGGAATAAAGATGAAATGCTCCTATTGCCACAAGGAGGGGAACAATAACAAAGGTTGTGAGCTAAAAATCCAATATCAACAACAATAAATTACTACAAGGGTTGATTTAAGGCCATAAATAGAGTTTTTTTTTTTTTTTTTTTTTTTTTTTGGTCAAGAAAGAAACTTTAATATTAATACTTAAGAGTTGATAAACAAAAAAACCCGACAAAGGGGCATCCAAACATAACAAATCCCCTGGAGGTTGGGGGGACGGATCACCCAAGAAGAGGCTAGATTATTCCTCCAGTGGGATTTGGCAACCCAATCGACTATTAAATTTGCGAACCAATCGCAATGGGCCAAGGTAGTGTGGTGATAATGGGCCAACAGAATTCTAGCATCTTCCGTTAAAGACAGCATCTCCCATCCCCGTGCTTATCTTGCATAACAACATCCACCATCTCTAGACAATCAGATTTAATCTCAATCTCTCTCACTCTCTCTCTCTCTCTCTCTTCAGTGGAAAAAATTTCAGAGCTTCGATCAAGGCCAAGTACTCCGTCTGGATCGCCGATGAAGCTGGGATCATCTTTGCGAAACCGTCAAAAAGGGTTCCCGATCGAAGAACTCCTGAGATAGCCCCTAGCATTGCTCCTTCCATAAATGCTCCGTTGATGCTGATTTTAAAGGTAAGATTCTTTGATGGGATCCAATTTCGAGTTAATTGAGTTGTTCCCATGTAAAGTTTCAAACTCTGCATGTTGTTGGGTCTATTGAAGAGTTTGTTGTTGGGCCTATTGAAGGAAGGACAGAAGGTCCTGCTATAAGGCCTATTGAAAGGCGGATAGAAAGGTGAGTATATTTGCTTTAGCAACTTTTCAATCCATATTCGATAGAATTTGGTACTTGACTATGCACGGGTTTTCTTGTCATTTTTCTCTATTATGCATCTGTAATTAATTTTGGAAAGTTTTCTTCACTTGTTTCCATCACGAAAATGAGAAGATATCTAATTATTTATGCTAGTTAGTCATAGTCTTGATACAGTGCAATCTTATTATAAGGCCCACTAAAGGGCCAACAAAAGGCCTTTTTCTTGTGGGTCCCTGGAGTCCTTTGTGAGCTTCAGTCTATTTCCGATTCGATTTGCAGCATCTTGTAAGTTCTAGCGATCGTATTAGCCACATTGCTCCCCTTGCGGTGACGATGAGCTGCTGCGATCTACACTGCCCGTGAGCTGAGCTCATCATTGCGTCGCCTGCGACCTGTGACTCTGCTCGCTACTCGTTGCCACCCAAGCCGCCTGTAGAGTCCGACAATGAGCTTGAAGTCTTCGGAGCTAATAGGGTGGTGGTTATGGTCTGTGAAAAGCACCTGGGAGTTAAGTAGTGTGGCAGAGTGTGAGGGGAGGGGAGGGGAGGGGAGGGTTGGGCCACATGGTGAGAGGAGGGAACGCGCGACCTAGCGAGGTCATGGAAGAGGGATGGTGATGAATCTCCCACGTGAATTTAAGCAGGAATATCCCAGGTTGGATAAGGGCAATCTTTTTTTTTTTTTTTTTGTATCTAATCCACCTCCTATGGGATTTCGAATCATAATTTTTATTGGACCAAATCAAGATGTATATAGCAACTGAAGTGCAGCGATTCAAGTTGAAATGAGCCAAATATGTGCAAAATTTTGCGAGATTGCCGACTATTCTAAAAATTTAAACAACTTAACTTGTTTGATACGTGAAATCATGATTTAATATTTAAATACCCTAACACTCACTCTTATAGAAACATATAATGGAGAGGCAAATAAAAGGTCTAAAGAGATAGATAAGAAATATATGTGAAGAGAGAGTCGAGTCTAAATAGATTTTATTAGATAATTATCTTAGGTAACATAGTAATGAATGATATTCACATGTAGAAAATCAAATCAAGAGAAATAATATTATATTTCCTTATACGTTGAGATACTAAACTTACAGCAGATCGATAGACAGATGATAATGCAGATTGATAGGCACATGATAAAGTTACACATTTATACTCTCCTACTATCACTTTAATGACTAACAAATACCCAACAAACACAAAGTCACAGTTGTTTTTGGAATCCTTGACGGATTAAAATGACTCAAGAAATGCAGGAACATCCATTATTCATGGCTTTATGTCATTACATAACTTATAAATCCAAAATAAAATCCGGAACAACAAATTATTAATAAATAAACTTATATCCGCAATAAAAGGAAAAAAAAAAAAAAACTTTGAAGAGGAGAAGAGGAGTAGCTTAGGATAGTCCCAAATGCTACACCCCTTGAATAGATGTGCCTTTTGACTTGTCCTTTTGGATGAACCAACCGATGTTCACATTCTTGGGTAAGTACCTCTAAATTTATTCCGCGAAGGGGTAGGTCACGATAATATTGAACTTCTAATGTGTGGTTTTTAGATTTTTGGTACATATTCAATGCAGCTCCTGAAGTATATGATAATGTTCAATGCCGTCATTCCATTATTCAAAATCAGATTATAACATCAAATATTTTCATATAGTCCGGAGACTAAATTAAATATATACCCAAAGTTTAGAGACTACGCCGAACAAATTAAAAACCCATGAATCACATTGCACATTGGACCAAAATTCGAAGATCATTTGTGTAATTTTCCCATAAGTGTATTCTAGTTTATAAGGTGGTAGTCTCGTCTATTAGGCAATTCGAACTTTGGCAACATATGTAAAGTTTAAACAAGGTTGCTTGTCCAACTGAAAAGCACCAAAAAAGCATTCCCTACTTTTAACCACAAAAAATTGATAGGAGACAATTTCTTCTATTGAATGATGTAAAAAGTAAATTAAGATATTTCACAAATCCCATAAATTGAGGGAAAGGGATTGTTAATGGACCATGCAGGCCAAATTTATGTTGAAATTTATGCTTCAGTTAATGAACGACTAATCTCTATGAAAAGAACCATGGTTAATTAGCCAATCCTATGAAACACGTTGATTTTAACACAAAACGATTGAGTTGGACATTAAACTCGACGTGCGCTTGTCTCAACTTTTAGTCACTTTTGCAAAGTTGCATTGACATCACTTTCGAAGTTAGGTAGGAAAAAAGCCGGAGTACCTACGCTGATGGGCTTCGCTCAGGGCTTCTAGATTCCAACACATAGTTGGACAGGCCCATCAAGTGCAGAGATATAATCTTTGAGCCGAACGTGTTTATTTGTGCTTTGATTGGGTCATATGATGTACTAATAAGGTCTTACGGTGTGCTCCCATGTGACAAGATAGAATATTATTGCTTGCAATTGAACTAAAGTTCCAACGGTTCTCTCTCTGGTCATTGGTCACTCTATGTGGAAGCATTATGTCAAGGGAGGATGTCGCTCTCTAGTCATTATGAGAGTGACATACTCTCTGGTAATAGCCAGAGAGTTTGTCACTCTCTTCTGAGAGAGGATAATCAGGAAGTATATCCCACTCTGGTCATTATGAGAGACTCACATATCACCTACCACATTTTCTTATGGTGGAAAATTTTCATTGTTCAATGACCATGTCAGATGCCTTAATTGGCGCTGATGTGCTTTTGGATTCCAGCACATAAATGGAGAGACCCATCACGTGACAAGAAACAGGGGATCTTACAAGATTTAAGCAAGTAAAACCATAATCTTGTAGGGAAACATGTTTATTTATGCCTTAATTAGGTCATATGGTGTGCTTTTACGTGGTTAATAATAAGGTCTTATGGAGTGCTCACGTTACCATACTATTGCTCGCTCTCTCCCTCCCCACCCCAATTATGTCACATGGGTCGCTCTGTGTGGAAGAATTATGACACTCTCTGGTCATAACTACTGTTGGGGAGTAGAAGCTAGTTTGACTCCTGCATTCAATATATGCTCTGTGAACCCTCTTTTCTTGAATAGAATTTACATAATCTTTTATTTTAACATTTTAGTAATAATTTAATATTTTTTCAATTTTTTTATTTCTTATTTTTCCCTTTTTCCCTCCACCCATCAGCAGGTCGTCATTTATGGCCAGCAGAGTCGCCAGCCTCGGGCAACCTCGTTCATGGAGGATGTTCCTAAGGAAGTTCGATTTGGCTAGAGAAGAGCAAAAGCGAAGGATAGTTATGAATTACTGAATTTTGAAGGACCAAAATAGTACATTGAGAGTGGGGAGAGAGAGAGAGAGAGAGAGAGAGACCGGGACAGAGAGAAACGTGGCGAATAAAGGAGGAGATAAATTAGGCTCCTGGAAAACGGATGATCAGCTCAGTCTTCTCAACAACAAATCCAGTCCGTTCCAACTGTGTTATTATCTTCTTCCTTATCGCCTGCGTAACGTGATCGGCAACGAGGATGCGGTCAAGATTGCCTCAGTCTGCAAAGAATCCTTGCAGCATTTCAACTAGTGTTCTGGTTTTCTGAACTAAACTCAGCACAAGTACGTCTCCGAGCTTAATGATGTTGAGAATGTTGTTAAGCTGCTCTAATTCTATGTTCTAGGCTAGGCGATACTGTTCACGTTCCTTAACACTGAAGACCACAACAAAAAATATATAAATATATATATATGAGAGCCTAAAATAAAAACATGTTCAGAAAGAGATTTAGTACTCACCTTATACTTGTCGGATATTGATATTTTGAGAATTCTTTATCGGCACTCCTATATGTGAGCCACCTACGATGAAGAACAGAAACGTTGTCCATGGCGGAGGTGAAGAAAGACTCTGGAGAAGATGTGGAGAACAGGTGCACAGGAGGCACACATAAAATATGGCTGGCTGCAAGTGGTGGTTGGGACAATTTATGTCAATCGCGATCTCAATTAAAGGGGAATGGACCATGCGTGGTGGGCAACCACCCCAAGGGGAATCCCTCCGACCCTTCCTTTTAGAAGAAAACAACGAGCAAGAACAACCAAAAGAAACCATTGTTCGTCACAAGTGTCGTAAACAAGACAAATCTTATTCTCGAACCCACATTTTGGTCCCACTTTTGTTGCCAAAATGGGGGAATTATTGGGTGCCAAGTTGTGCTCCATGGCCGACGATTGGCAGCCAAAAATAAAAAGGAAAGAAAATTGAAGGGAAAAAAGAAAGAAAGAAATTCTATCGGAAGCCACGTGGGGAGTATAGAAAATATTGCTATACTTGTCATGGCAACATGCTTTTAATTGTGGTTACATTCCAAATAAACCAATGACCATGACATTCAATTAACAAAAGGTAAATGGTCAATTTAGATGAGCCTTATAATCGGACGCTATGCAATTTTCTAAAATCTCGAAGCTACCCAATACGATCTTATGGTTTGAATTTCACGGACTAAAACTACTCGTGCTAAATATTTACGGGAAACTAGTGAGAGTGCTCTTTCTTTAAATTAAAAGTTTATCGGGTTTGTCGTTTGTTTTACAATTTCTTTTTGCCAAAGGTATAACGATCCTTGCCTATAATTATCATTTCTCGGAGCGTTCTATGCGATCCATGTACTAATATATGTCTCACGAAGGTATCAGACTTAAGCCGTCTAATTGGCCAGTGAATTCTGACCCAAAAAAAAAAAAAAAAAAAAAAAAAAAATTTGGCTGGTGAACACCCAATTTTAGAAAAATTGTCCAAAATCCTAAAATTTTACTTATTGTTTAAAAAATAAATAAATAATTCGAAAATATTTTAAAATAAAATGAAAATAGCATTTTATGAGTTTTGAAACATGGAAATGTTTAGGATTTTTTTGGATTGATTAGATATCTGTCGGATGAAGTTCAACGATTCAAGATGCGACCACTCCGAGGGAAGGAAAAATAAAGAGCTCGTCATTGCGGTGTCACGTGCAACTCTAATTTGTAATATCTACTTAAGAAGAAGATTCATGTAGGACTTGCTTTCTAAGCAGCAAATAAAGATTTTAACCGTCTATGCTTCCATTAAGATGTCTTGTTTAGCCTCCTGTAAAATCCACTTTACAATTGTATAGATGTAAATGGCCAAAAAATAACATCTTTTAGATACATCAAACAATTAGGAGACAAGACTCCTAGTTTCATATAATGGGAAAAGTGTTAGAAAAGTCATAAACATTTTGCATTCGTGCCAATTTAGTCATAAACCTCTTGACTTGGTGCCGATTTAGTCCTAAACTTTTTATTGGTCCCAATTTAGTTTTAGAACTTTTGACTTGATATCAATTTAGTCCTGAAACTTTTGGCCTAGTGCCATTTCAACCATTCTAGCTAGATATTGCTAATGTGGACGCCGGTTGACTAACATGACAGGATCAATACTGACATGTACAATTTTTAATAACAATATAATTTTTTTTCAAAATATTTATTTCTTATTTCTTACTTCTTTTTCCTTTTCTTTTCTTTTTTCCCCCTCCCCTCCTTCCTCTAACCAATCACCGAGGCGATTGGCTAGAGGCAAGGGCCAACGAGCCTCGCAGGCCACTAGCCAGCCTTGAGCCCTCGCTACTAGCCTCACGCAGGTGATAGCCAAGCCTCACCTAGCCACCTACAAGGCTTGAGCCCTCGCTAGAGGCTACAAGTTCCCACCTACGAGGGCTAGAGGCCTCGCCAATGGTTGGGTGAGGCTCAACCTCATTGAATCTGGTGAGGTCGGGCCTCACCTATGGTCAGCAAGGCTCCACTTTCGCTAGATCTGGCAAGGGTGAACCTTGCCGGCTTGAGGCCACCTTCATGGCCGTTGACCAAGGCTCGAGCCTCACCAGTGGCTAGCGAGGTCAAGCCTCTGGCCGGTTGCCCAACCAACAATTGACTATAGGAAAGAGGGGAGGGAAAAAAAGAAAAGGAAAAATAAAAAAAACATAAATAAAATGAAAATTCGAAAAAAAAAATATTAAAATTTTTCACGTCAATATCAATTATGTCACATCAACTAACTGGCATCTACGTGAGCAAAATTCAGCCAAAATTATCTAGAAGGACTGAATTAGCATTAGGCCAAAAGTCTTAGGACTAAATTGGCACCAATAAAAGGTTTATGACTGAATTGGCATAAAGTCAAAAGGTTTAAGACACATCAATAAAAGATTTATAACTAAATTGACATAAATATAAAAGGTTTAGGACTTTTGTGACACTTTTCCCTCGCCGTAATGCCAAGCAAACCTTTATCACATTTTCCTTCATATAGAATTATGAGACTTGAAATCTAAAAAGCAGGGTGCTTGTCCCATAATTGTTAGCACCCTTTTTCATTTCTAAAATTTACTCAACATTTTAATTGTTCGCACAATTACTTTTGTCTCCTTGATTTAATGACTAAACCATTGTAGTTCTGACCATTAAAAGTTAGAAGTATGCATGTGTTACTAAAGAACAAATAATAAAATTAACTAGCTTGCGTTTTGTTTGTTATACCTAATATACAATTATTCTAGCAAAAAAAAATAATCAATATAAAACCAAGGAGTTCAAAGAATGTATTTGTGCATACTCACTCCTTCCTCGCCTAGAATAATTATTCTAGATTGCATCGAAACAGGAGAGAATAAATACCAACGCGGCTGCCCACGGGTGAGTTCCTTGAATAAGAAATTGATTTTTAAATTTTTCATTTGCTTAACTTTGTCGTGGAAAACCATTTATTTATTTTGCATGTACATAGTATAAGTATTTGAAAATTACAAATCTAGAGAAATTCCTGAGGAATGACTTCGATTGGTACATGAATACTAAAATGAATATGGTGGAGAGTAAGTAAATGCAGAGTAGAGCTTATCGCACCCCCGCGATTGGGTCCTTTCAAGAAAAGAAAATCAAGACGGACGCTCTCGGCCAATGAACCAAGTGATATCACTCCTTTCAACTTACTGAATATGGTCCTTGTCACTGACAAAAAAAAAAAAAAAAAGAAAAGAATACGGTCCTTGTCCGCAACTTTCCACTATCCCAATTGTCATCACCCCAAGATCCCAGCAAAGTCCTCTCCTTTGGTCTTCTGCGTAGATCACGTGGCCATGAATTTCAATTGATGCTCCTTATTTTGGAGGACAGGTACTCTTGAACTCACGTGATGGCTCGATGGTTTCTCTCGAGCTCCACGAAAACCTCGAAGCCTCGTGTTGAACGTGATTGTGAGTGGACACTCTCTGACAGAGTGGTCTCCTTTCTCCCAATTGACTGAGTGTGCCCTTTGTCTCCAAATTTTCACTATTTTCAATGGCTTTTCATCCAGAGTGCCAAGTCCTCTCCCTCTATATAATACCTTTGATTTGATGCTTCGCCATGGATTGTCGAGGCCAGTAAACGGCGCAGGGCCCTCTCGGTTCGGAACAGATCAGCGAGGCAGGGACGGCATCAACGAGGCAACAGCTAGACAACAGATCGACGTGTGGCCTCACGGCAGCAGCGTTGTTGTTTCAGCAGGCTTGACAGCCGATTTGCGAGACTCGTGCAATAGGAACAACGCCTACGGAGTCAGTGGTGGAGCTGCAGTGACGTATTCGATGAAGGAGTTGCGGTGGCGTCGTCCAGCTGCGGGCGTGGAGGGGTATGGGAGCGACTCACGTTGGGGACATCAATGTGTGTAGTGGTTTGTGGACTGGATCGCCAACGGTGATGGACGGAAAGTTGATTGTCGACGCTTGACCTTGACTCAACGATGCTGGGCTGAGGGACGCTACTAGAGATTCCTGCAAGTCACCTCGGTAGAGGTGTCGAGATCAACGTGGTGTAGTATTCTCGACAAGATGAAGTCCAGGAGATGAGCAGATGGAATCGTCATAGTGAACCAAGTGGGAGCGTGATCATCATCTTCAAAGTGTGGATTCTCCTCTGGCAGTATATGAACCCCTTTTTGGCGTGCTCTCCAATGAGCGAGGTTTCTCCTTGCACCTTCGGAACCTGCAAACAGAAAAAATAGAAAACTCTGTTTTTGTGGCCGTGTCTATCGATATGCGTGGCCCCCCTTTGGCTTTTATACTTGCTTTTTCCGCAGATTTCCTTTTGATTCACCGTGCAAATAGCTTATTTTGCTATATTAATTTCCTTTTTCAGGCAAATTTCTTCCTCGATTGACTAAATCCTGATCTT
Organism: Eucalyptus erythrocorys; assembly: GCA_014182555.1. Lineage (NCBI taxonomy): Eukaryota > Viridiplantae > Streptophyta > Magnoliopsida > Myrtales > Myrtaceae > Eucalyptus > Eucalyptus erythrocorys. Next base: position 20,569,966 of record CM024602.1, read on the forward strand.
CTTTTGATTTCTCAATATATGTTTTTGATGTGTCCAAGATTATATATCCGATTCCTTTTAATCAATTGGCCAGTCCAAATCTTGCATATATTAATCTCCTAATTGAGCACTTTCCAATGAAAATTTCATTTCTTATAATGTCCATGGGCTTTGCTCAAGAATTTTCATTATCGTGGGTTTAGTCCAATTTCAAAGTCATCCATTTAAGTCCATCCGTCGCCAATCTCATACAAATGCAATAAAAATAAAAATGTTTCTAAAAACCATATGATATGCAACGTAATTCTAATTTTTTTTTTAGGGGTTAAAAATTAATCCATGATATTTTAATGTGATAAATGACTAAATGGGTAGCCAAAATTTAGGTGTCAACAAATACCTATAGGACAAAATGGATCTTGTCGTGGCAGGAAGTTCCGGGGATGGGATTTCACATCACACAACCAGGTTCATCTATTGCAACATCTTTGATTGATGGGGAATCTAAACCGAAGCATGTACTTCTTCTTGAAATTAAGGTGGGTTTTCAAACAGAAGAATTTATTATTGTGACTTTGTCTTTTGAAGTTTTCGTGTGTACCTTCCTCATATATTAACATCGTGTAATGATAATAACACATTGTCAAATAGGGTAATCAATACTGACCAACCAAGATTCCTTTGACCTCAATCAGGCCTTTAATATACAGAGGTACCACAATGTGATTTCTTTTATGTGCAAAAACTCCGTGTTGACTACGGAACATGGATGGTAGAGGTCGTGTTGAAGGATATCACTGACATTGATCCGGATGATCAGAATTCAATTCTTGAGCATCTGGACAAAGTGGTACATCTTTTGCCTCTTGCAAGGAGCTCCTTTTTTGTTGCTTGTGGCAAATTACAGCCAGTGATATGCTTCCCTGGGAGCTTCCATGTTAACACATAAGCTGAAATTTTTCTCAGGCCAGAAATCTGATTGAGAAGTCCAGCAAAAAGGCAGCTAATAGGTCTGAGCTGAAACTTCCATTAATACGGATAAAGGTAACCTCTTCCTTTTTCTTATCAGCACTACCTGTCCCTTCTCAACGTAGCCGTAAAAAATGACTCCTTTTCAACTATTTATTTTTTTCATCATGCTACTTGTAACATCTTAGTTCCTAGTTCCTTTCCTTTTGGCACAGAAAATCTTCTTTTTTATCACTGCTTTTGATTCTGTCCATGGATGTGAAACACTCTAACGATTCTATTTACTTTATGATAGGAATTGATATCTGCCACTAGTGTCTGCATTCTGGGAGTGAATTTTAAACTCCTCATTCATGTGGCAGGTGGATTACTCCGGATTTATGACGATAAATCCTCAAAGGTTTGGACAAAAGTATGTTGGAAAGGTAAATGCATATTAGAAGGTGCACAGTGTAGTCTTTGACAGCGCTACCAAAAAAGGAGTAATGATTTTTTATTTTTTTCTTTTTGTAGGTTGCTAATCCTCAAGATATTTTAATCTTCTCTAAGGCTTCAAGAAAGGGTCCGAGTGAAAGTGGTACAGATCTTTTGACAAGTGGAGTTCGATGGTTTTTCTTTTTTGGGTCAAAGAGTTAAAAGGAATTTAGAAGGCTATGTTTTCGGCACTATTTGTCCTTTTATTTTCGAGTCAATATTAGTATGCCTTTCTTATTGCCTAATAAAGAAATGACTTGTCAAATGCATAATACCTATGCCAAATTCTATTTATTCACCCTCTTTAATTGCAAGACATAATTATCTACTCAAAAATAATTGTACTAGTAAAGCTTTGATTCTCACGGGTATATTGCATTGAAACATTCTTTATCATCTTACCAGCCATTGAAATTGTTCATCTTCCTGATCTGTAGCACAATTTGAAGATTCTGAGCGACTTCGCGCTGAGGAGCTAAATCAACAAAACATAGAGGCGCTTGTTGCCGAGAATAATCTGGTAATCCTGATTCTTTTATGCTTTTTAAATGAATTTTTCATATTGTATAAATCTCTTATGGCCACCAACGAAATCCATAATAATAACACGTGCTTTGCTTTGTGATTTGTTGTTGCACACGCATATTTTAACTTCAATTGTAGTTTAATTGAGTGTATTGTTATGGGTAGAATGTTAGAAAGATACGCTGATAATTGTTATCAGTCTCTTAGTTTTCTTAAGGTCTGTATATAGTTTAATATGCTGTTATGCCTTGCATAAAATGGAGATCCTTCCAGTCAATGATCTGGATAAAGCATTACACGAATTTGTCAATAAGGATGACAAAAAGGCATTTTATTCTTGCGTGCAACTAAATCTTGAAGAAACTCGTGTAAGCATCATACCCTGCTTTTGTTGTTGCGGAGGCATCACTCTTAAGCTGTCAGTTGCTCATGCTATAGTGTGAATGTTATGTTTCTGTTTTGCTGCTGTGCTGATACTTTTGTGTTTATGAACATGTGTAGAACAGAATTGCTAGGGATTCTGACACCTTGAATTGCGAGGAGGAGGATCTAATTCTTAAAGTTGGCGAGTGTTTGGAGGCAAGAAGTTATCTATTGAGACTTGTTATCCTTAAAATGTGATGAATTTAGTTTCATCCAACCATTTAATGCGTGGAGTTCTTCCAATTTAGGCAAGAAGTTAACAAAGAACCGCTTCCATTACACACGAAATGTGACTAGACTGACGAAGAAAAAGCCCCATTAAATGTTCCACGCTGACACATGGTCATAGACACGCCCCCATGCTCTATAGCCCAGAAGAATTAGTATAAGGTACTCAGTCAACCTCCATAAAAGCGGTTCTGTGGAAAATTCCGCGTTTTCCTTTTTCTCAATATAGCTATCCCATTGCACCGAAACTTCTTCGCACATTCTTGTGTTCACACAAGTTTCACACAAGTTTACTTTTTTTGATAATTTTTTTTTAAATTTTTAAGTTGATAGAGCTGGCCTTCTCAATAGGGAGGATTCGTGTAAACAACCGCAACCCCCATTAATTAAGATGGCGACGTGCATGTATATATACTCGTCTCCTCGTTGATTCTCTGCACACACAAACACTCTTCTTCTCCGCGCGCGATGGAAAACGTGGACGTTCTTGTGGAGAAATGGGAGGCGTTCAAGAAAGCCCACAAGCAATGGCAAAGAGCTCGATTTTCCATAACACTGAGGTAAGCATCGGTAAGCATCGAAGTCTTTTCTGAAGATTTCAGGCTCGTTTATATATATTTATGTGTTGTTATCTTTCAGTTTTCAGGAACGCGAGCAATATCTTGCAGATGAAGAGCGAGAACTGTCGGAGCTGCAAGAGATGTTGGAAGTGATAAAGATAGAAGACGAAATCCAGCTGACTTCACTGCAGCATTCGACGATGATGGTTGAAATGTATCCAGAATTCTTCACCAACACCAAGAGAGGCAATCTCAGCCTTATCAGGATTCCGGGTACCGTTAGGGCAGGAATCGGGACGAAGATGACGAAAATGCTTCGAAGCAAAGGATTCGTCGTTGAGGAGGGAAGGCATGTGATCATCCGGTTTCCCGGATGATCACCCTGGGTCTATCTGTGTCTCGTCATCATCCTGTCCCGGTCTCTGTCCGAGTCAGTCTTCTGTCTGTCTGAGTCAGTCTTCTGTCGGTTTCTCTCGATGTTTCTCTCGATGTTCCCCTCTCGCCCATCGTGAATAAGCAGGATGATTTACTTGTGCTGTTTTCTCTGTAAATATTAGAATATGTAATGCAACTGAGAACTTGCTGTGTCTGTCCGATTCTCTCCCTTTCGCCCATCTTTTACTGAATAAGCAGGATGATATGTTATGTTACTTGTGCCGTTTTTCTCAACCGAACGCGATTAAGGGAGGGGAAAGAAAAAAGAAGAAAAAAAACGGAAAGGAAAATGAGTCCGACTCCACCGAGAAGCGTAGGATTCAGCCGGCCCCACGGTTGATCATCTCCTGGAACTGGTTCGGGGACTCCTGCCGCTGCAGCCACATCTGCTCGTTGAACTTCCGGATGAACGCCTCCACGCGCCGGTTCAGGTCGTCCCGCCCCAGCGACGGCTCCCTCCTCAGCTTCCCCGAGCCCGGCGACGGTCTCGCCGGCTGGTCGCTGGAGCCGGCGGCGGGGCGGGTGCCGAAGGTCTCCGACTTCTTCATCCTCGGCGGGGGCGCGGGGCTGCTCTCGTCATCGCGCCGGACGTGGGAGTCCCACGTGTCGGACTTCCTCAGGTGCCTCGCCAGCGGGACCGCGCGGCCGTCGGTTATCGTCCGCCACGTGCTCTCCAGCGTGTCTTTCCGCTTCGGCCTCGAGACCCGCAACTGCCTCCCGACTGCATGGCAACGCGAGAAAGTCGTCGTCAGCCGCCGTCAATGGAGTTTCGATATTAGCCGTAGAACAGAACAGGCGAGCGAGAGAGAGAGAGAGAGAGAGAGAGAGAGTACCTTCGGGACTTGATTTGGCCGACTTCCGATGACCGAACCTCGTCGAAACGGGCGGCTTTTCTCCCCGGTCCTCGTCCGGATTCAAGAACGAGAAATCCGAAGAGTCGTTCCTCCGCAGCGGACTCGCCGGCTCCGGAACCGCCAGCTCCTAACTGCCGTCCGCGGCCACCGCCGCCTCATCAACCGCTTTCTCCACTTCCGCCACCAAACCCCCATCGCCGTCTCCGCCGTACGCGTCGTCAGCCGCGGCCTTCACCTACCTCCTCGGATCGTAAACGCTGCCGTAGAGGCCGTACTCCGCGCTCACCACAGGCACATTCAGATCCCCCGCCGGATCCCGAACCACCACCGCTTCGGCCGGGGGAGCCGCGTACTCGGCCGTGGCGGCGGCGTACTCCGGAGCCTGGTGGTGGTCGTCGTCCGCCTTGTGGTGGAGCTTGGAGGAGGCGACGATGGAGATGATGATGCAGTTGATGAGGATGTAGAGGTAAGGGGGCCGGAGCCAGGCGAGGAGGAGGCCGTAGAGGGAAGGGAGGTCGGAGGTGAGGAAGGCGGCGATGGGCGGGAGGGAGAGCTTGAGGAGGAGGGCGGCGGAGAGGGCGAGGGTGGAGGCGAGCAGGACCTTGAGGGACAGCGCCCACGTGGCGCTCGAGCCCTTGGAGGAGAAGATCGCCATCTCCCGTACCGGATTTCGAAGAGCAAAAGGAATGGAAAGGAAAGGAAGAGAGTTTGTACACGCAGGTTTGTACACACGCACAGAGAGAGAGAAGTGATTTGAATGGTCATGAGGAGTGTGTATGCACATCTTGGAAGTTCATGGTTAGTATATGTCTGCTGCTTAGCGCGGTTCGTGGCCTGTTGCATGTTTTGGCCGAGCATTCGCTTATCAGGGGGAAAGGGACCTGAGATGTAGATGAGCTCGATTACGGTATATAGAGTGACCTTTAGTCAATCTTTTGCGTGGGAGAAGTTGGAATTTCGATTCTTTAAGACTTATCTTCCATTGGAGTAGAAAAAATGCCCATTGTGTCACTGATGTCGAGGACTTATTTTGGCGGAAACGTGCATGTGTGCAACGGTGATGCCAAAGCAGAGTGTGATGGAACAATGAAAGGAGTTGTTTAGCTGACCTGAAATATCATCCTCGTGTGCTGCTATGGGTGTGTGGAGTTGGGAGCTTAGTATTGATTTTTTGCGAGTGATGCTAGTCTTTTGTGCTTTATTATGCAATTTCTAAATTCTAAGTGTCGCGACCTAATTTTTCCGGGTGCACCACCTAGAATTTAGGTTAATGGACTGCTAAGCTTTAAACTTACTAATCATTTTCAGGTAGGCTGATTAGACACCTAAGTAAAATAACGGGAGAATTATTTTACTCCTACGAACTGCAGACTAAGACGGGACTGATTACATTAGACTTCTCTAACGCCCTTTCTACCATTTCTTTTTATATTTTCTTTTGAAAATGTTTTATGCGAAAATGATTTATTTTAACCTAAATTACTATCATGCAAATGTGGTGACTACACGGTGCTCATCCATTATTAAAACACTCAAATAAATAAATTGCATCACACAAAGCAAGCAATCATTTTTTGGGTTTTCTTGAAAATTAAAAAAAAAAATGCATTTCTTAACTAAATGACTTAATCTTATTAATATGCAAATTCTAATTAAATGGGCCTATTATGCAAACTAGTTATTATGCACCTCATGACCTAACTCCACTAATGAACAAATTCTGATTAAATGATCCTATTATGCAAACTAGTTAACATGCACTTAGTATTTTTGTATTTTTTTATTGAAATTTAGAATTAATAAAAACCTAAATTAAACTATCTAAAAGGGATAATTTTCTAGTTTATTCTAGGAATTAATTTGACTTAAACCTTATAAAGCTATTTTTTGAAAAATGAGATAATTAAAATGTGCGAAGATTATCTAAAAAAAAACTAATTTAGGTCCAACCCTAACTTAATTCTAAAAATGCAACCCTAGAAATATAATCCTAAGAAAATTTTAATTAAACCTACATGTCGATTTACTAAACCTATATGCTCATGATTTACTAAACCTAAAAATGCAATTTAATTTATTAAATCTTACATGGCTAATGCGAGATTTTGATTTTTTTTTTTTTACTTTTTTAGTGTTTTTGTGTTTTTTCAAGATAAACAATTATCAAATAAGCATTATGTCTAAACAATCCAGATATTCAGCCAATAAAGAATTAAAATAATCGAAAAAATAACCCATTGTCTCACGAGCCAAATTAACGATTATTTTTAATCCTAAATATCACAACAAATCAAAATAATTAAAAATCTGGTCCGAAGTCTTACGGACCAAATTAAATAATTATTATGATTTAACAATTAAAATTTCACCAAAAGGCCCAAAAATTAATATAATTAAAAAAAATGATCCGACGTCTCTGGATCAAATTAATAATTATAATAATTTCGGGTAGAATCCCTACGGATAATGCCTACAAAAATTATAGATATTAACTTCTAATATTACAAATTAAATACCTAAACTTAAGATACTATCAAAATGAAATAAACAAAGTATAGCATAACAAATAAAAAGAGTCAAATAAACTAAACTATAAGAAAGTAAAAAGTAAAAGATTAAAGATTTTAAAAAAAAAAAAAAAAAACTACCTAGAGGAAATGACAGGGGGAATGGCGCCGGTGGTGGCTGGTGGACGCGCAACGGGAGGTCGGATGGCCGCGCCGGGGGTCCGCAGGTGCAAGGGTGGCAAGTCCGGCGAGGTTCAGTAGGCGTCAATCCGGTGGCGCGGTGCTTGCTGGTCGTTGGAGTCTCGATCGGGTCACGGCGCGGCTACGTCTGAGGGGTGCTGTGCGGGTCGCGCTTTAGAGCCGAGGGCGGCGACTCGGAGTTGAAATCGAGACAACGGCGTCGAGACCGGTGCAGGCGTGGGCTCACACGGTTGAGTAGGACTGGGAACGATCGAGTTGAGGCGACTCGCAGGGCTTCGGCTCGGATTGGCTGCTCGACAGTGGGATTTCGCCTGGTGTCTTGATTCCGGAGCAGCAGCGTCACAGAGGATCGCGATCTGGCTCGAACGGAGGTCGTGAATGCCGGGGGGAGAGATCAGCTGAGGCGATGCAGGAGTGCGGCTCGGTCACGGTTGCAGCGGCGGTGGCACGACTGGGTTGCAGCTGCAGCGGGGCGGCGTGGTTCGGGCTAGCGCGGCCGAAGACCAACGGCGTGAGGTTGTCCGCACGAAGAAGATGCCCTGTAGCTTCCTTCCTTTTTTTTTTATTTTTTTTTTTTTTGCAGGACGTCGCTTTCACACGTCCCTACCCTTTATTCACCCCACCACTCTCTCTCTCTCTCTTTGCACTCACGTCCTCTGCTTGTCAGCAAAAGGCCAGAAGACTTTTTGACTTTTCCTCTAAACCCCAAAAACTCTCATCCCCTTTTTTTGAATTTCTTAAAACTCGAGAGAAAGCCCTCTCAAAACACGAACTTTTCCTCCCCTTTTCAAACTCCTACAGACGGCTCCCTTTCTTTTCTTTTCACTCTTGCTTTTTGCTTTTTTCCTTCGACCAAAAAGAAACTCCCCTAAAGCACGAACGTTTTTTTCTTTGTGGAATTTTTCTTTTTTGTGAACGAATCCCCCTCCCCATGAAAAACGAGCCTCTCTTTTATAGTGATTCGAAACGGCCTCTTCACATGGCATTTTTCGAGTTACCATTTCTTGTCACATTAAATCAAATCTGTATGATTTGGCAATCATCTCAATTCTTGCCCATTTTCACTTGATTTCAAAATTATTGCTTTGCATCCGAACATCCATCTAATTTCAATTTTCCTTGCACAATTCAATCAAATCAATCTCCCCATTTTTTCCATTTTTTCATTTATTTGTCCAAAATGCAAATTTTATTTTTCCAAAATTAAGTGTCAACAAATGCCCCTCTTTGAAGGTGAGCTCGTAGAGTTTGCTTTCAAAGACAAATTGAGACCTAATTTTAGATCATGCACATGCACTAAATGACTTTTTTTGGTCGGAAAATGAATTCCATTTTTTAATGCAATTTATAAGATGCAAATAATAAATGAGCCTATTTTGAAATGCAATAAATTTTTTTCATTTTTTTTTCATTTTTGTTTTTTGTTTTTTTTTTTATTTTGAAATGCAATTTATATGATGCATGAAAATACTAATGTAAATAATAAAGGAACTTACCTGGAATAACTTACCTTCAAGGAGGGTAGAGTAACTCAAGATAACCGGTGTTACATGTCCAGGACCCGTACCATTCTACGGTCGCCTAGAATAGTAACATGACTTTACAAAGAGATCGCTTTCCCAAGACCCGTACCATTCTACGGTCTCCCTAAACGTGGCATTGTTTGTTTTCTAGGACCCGTACCATTCTACGGTCGCCTAAACGAAAAAAGGGTTTTCCAGACCCGTACCATTCTACGGTCGCCCGAGTGGTGTCTAGAACCCATACCATTCTACGGTCGCCAAAACGAAAAAAGGTTTTCCAGGTTTTACGGCTTGACTAGGACCCGTACCATTCTACTGGTCGCCCGCTTGCAACAGATTACCCGACCAGGAACCCGAACCATTCTTCGGTCGCCTTAATCGATTGAATCTGAAAAAAATCTTTGGGGGCAACTCCATCGAGTGCCGATGCTTGAAAAGGAATACCCGCACAATGACAAGTATTTAAGGTTTGGATAGAGATGTACTTACCTCGATGACATGTTCATTCCTTAAGGGATATGTCTCCCGCAAAACACGGTTATAGGGAGGCAACGTGCATTCACAGACATGAGGTTCATGTGTGATGATTTCTATCAATCTTGTATTACCAAATCCCATTTGGAAATATTTCAAAAGAATATTCCAATTTGAAGTCATGAGTGTCATGGATATGTCAAATGAGAGATCTTCTAGTCTGAAAGGACTTTTCACTCATTCTCACGAAAAGGCTGATTTGTCCCGACCTTTGATGCAGGAATTTGACAATCACTCTGTCTTTCTATCATCATGCCGAACGGGGTTCGAGTAATCTTGCAAGTGGTACGACTTTACCAATCTGAGAGGTCTTTAACATGGACCGTAATTTGGGCTTGGTCAATGGCTTAACAAATGGGACTCTTTGAGTCAAGGCTTAATGAAGAATGATATTGCTGAAATCATCTTTGGGTTTACAAGTCAAGAGACATGCGAAATGAAGTAGAAATTGCCTTACTCACACTTCTTCGAGCGATGCTTTCGAACATATGAACCTTTACGTTAATTCAAGTGCCCTATCTGAAGAGACTTTGTAAGGGACGTAACGTAAGCTTGGTTCATGGATTGAGAAACGAAAGGGTCATTGAGCTCAAAAAGTGTTTGAGGGGTCAAAGTTGGTGATCATCTTGTCATTTCACCAATTTACTTCTCAACTGTTGAGAATTCTTTTTTGCTCTCTTTTTGTATCAAAACTCCATTGAGTGTAACGTATAAGCTTTTGAGCTTTTAGTATCACCTTGTTGGGGATATGATTTCAACTCATGTTTGATTTTTTTTGGCATTGGCCTTGCTTTTAACAGGCACACTGCTTTTTTCATGCCCCATTCTTGCATTTTTTTTTATCAGAACCTTCATTTTTTGTGGGCATCTTAATTCACGCCACTTGAATTTGTCTTAACCCAGTGTGGGAGATGATCACCAACTGGGTTTAATTATGAAATGAATTCATAAGCTCAAGTCGGCTACGCAATGGATAAAAGTGTATAGGATAGAGAAATGACTGCTCTTCATCATCCTAGGCACTTGAATTACCGCATGAGTTACACTGCGAGAGCAATACTTGAAGATTGATGCAAGTGTGAGTAAGAGAATCCCTGCCATTTATTTCAAATTTGGTCCCAAGTGTGGGATGATCCTTGACAGGGGGGTAATTTCGAAAACACCTCATGTGTGCGAGCTCAAAGGGCTAAACAATGGGTATACCTGCAGTGTTTAGGATAAGAGAAAAAATTACCTCTCGTCACTTCAATTGTCGTACCCTTTGCGAGATTACCCTTTACCTTGTGGACATAAAAATTTTCCACACAACTCATCGGGGATCGTGTATTAGACAAAGTGTATGAAATAAGGCTCGCCTTTCATCATTCCAAAGTATCCCATTTGACACATTCTATTTATCTCATACAATTCATCAGGGAAAGCATGCAAGATTTGCAAAACATTTGAACAATTCAACTTATTGAGGCAATTTATTCATCGCAGAAATGCTTGTAACATGACATGTCAAAATCTATCATGGATAATACTTCTTGACAACATCAGAATTAACTGGGGTGGAAAACTCACGACCATCCATTTCTGCTAGGATCAAAGCACCTCCAGGGAGTATCTTCTTCACCACATATGGGCCACTGTAATTCGGGGCGAACTTGCCCCCAGGGTCTGGAAAAATCGGCAACAGCTTCCTTAGAACAAGATCATTTACCTCAAAATGTCTCGGCCGCACCTTCCGGTTGAAAGATCTGGCTACTCTCTGTTGATACGTTTGGCCATGACAAAGAGCCTTCAGTCTTTTCTCATCAATTAGGTTCAATTGCTCAAATCTTTGCTGCAACCATTCTGCTTCAAACAACCCCACTTGGGATAAAACTCTCAGAGAAGGAATCTCCACTTCCACAGGCAAAACAACTTCCATGCCATACACCAGAGCAAAAGGAGTTGCCCCAGTAGAAGTGCGGATCGATGTCCGGTATGCCATTAGTGCGAAGGGTAATCTGTCATGCCAATCTCGATAATTCTCAGCTATCTTAGCCAAGATCTTCTTGATGTTCTTATTGGCTGCTTCAACGGCCCCGTTCATTTGAGGGCGGTAAGGAGACGAATTCGATGCTTGATCTTGAACTCGTTGAACAATTCATCCACAAGTTTGTTGTTCAAATTTGTCCCGTTATCGTGATGATTGCTTCGGGGACGCCATAGCGAGCAATTATCTCACGCTTGATGAACTTCACAACATTGCGAGCGGTGACATTTACAAAGGATGAAGCTTCAATCCACTTGGAGAAATAGTCTATTGCCACTAAGATAAAACGATGTCCATTTGAAGCTTTGGGGTTTATCGGGCCAATTACATCAATACCCCACATTGAGAAGGGCCATGACTCGGAAAACTGATGCAGCTCAGTTGGGGGCACATTTATCTTATCCCCATGGATCTGGCATTGGTGACAACTCCGTACATGCTTAATGCAGTCACTTTCTAATGTGAGCCAATAGTAGCCTAATCTCATAATCTTCTTGGCTAACATGTGTCCATTCATATGAGGGCCACATACTCCTTCGTGCACTTCTTGCATGATTTGAGTGGCTTCAGTGCATCCACACACCGCAGCAAGACGAATCATAAGATCTTTTGTACAGATTTTCGCCACTAATAAAGAATTTTGAGGCCATCTTCATGACATACTTCCTATTAGCTGAAGTGCTTCCCTCGGGAAATTCCCGTTTTTGAATGTAATTCATGATGTCATAATACCATGGTTTTCCATCGGGCTCTTCAAATCACAATCATACAATAAGCCGGCCTTAGCAAAACTTCTATTTTCAATGGCTCAACCTCTAATCCATTGGTGACTTGCAGCATAGAAGACAAAGTTGCGAGTGCATCGGCAAATTGATTATGAGACCTTGGCAAGTATTCAAACGAGATTTCTTTGAACTCCTTTACCAGATCTTCTAAATACTTGTGATATGGGAGTAACTTAGCATCTTTAGTCTTCCATTCACCCACGGTCTGCAATATGATCAGTGCCGAATCTCCGAACACTTTCTGTGGCATCCTCAAATTCTGGAAGGAATTAGTGATTGAGTTATGATCTGCTCAATTTGGCGATTATGTGTTGCAATGACATTTATTAAGTGGCCATAGTAGCTATGGTATATGTGTGACTAATTTTGCTAGTGAAATTTGTTGTACTTGAGTATGTGATTATAAAAAATTTATGGCCAAGTGTCGCATTATTGGATTAAGACTTAACTTAGTTACATTAGTGGTTAAATTAAATGGACTAATTAAACTTATGTGGAAAAAGACACGGCCAAGGAGAGACCGTATGAGGACTAAGTGTGTGTGAGTGCCGAATGTGATTGTGTACGTGTAATGTGGTGTGTGCTGTGGGCTGAGGTGGCACTATGTGTCACCAATCTAAGGAGGTGCAAGAGAGAGAGAGGAGGCCGGATTAAGTGAGTGGAGTGGGTCGGTTAAGTGAAAAAGAAAGAAAAGCAAGAGAGAGAGAGAGAGAGAGAGAGAGAGAGAGAGAGAGAGAGAGAGAGAGAGACGTCGGGCGTGCGCGCGCAAGAAGGAGGGAGAAGCCGAAGGTTTGCTGTGGATTTTTGCTGTGTTCTTCACCAAATTCAACACAATCAAAGGCAAGATAAATGTTTTCTAGCTTTCTCATGATCTTGTGTTGCAAGTTAGAGGTAGAAATTGTATGGTTTTTCGGCTGGGTTGGTGGAAATTCGATGAAGAGCAAAACTGGGCAATTTCGGACCTCCATGAACCAGACTACCCGGTTTGCTTGCATGCCTTTGTAGAGGGTGTTAGAGGGGGAATTGAAACCCGAGTTCTTCATAGAAGTTGTTTTACACTTCCTGAGCTACAACATAGTCGAAAATGAGAATTTTTGGAGTTGATTTGAGGGGTGAAATTTGAGTCCTACGGAGAGGAAGTGCTCTCGGGCGGACCAGTGTATCGGTTCGAATTGCTGTTCATTGTTCGTGTGGTTACAGTGAGAATTACAAGTTGACCTCTTCTAATGAAATGTTGTGGACATCCTGGGTAATCACATAGTAAAATTTGAGCTGATTTCGTCTAGGATAGCTAGGTGAATTTCATGTTTCTTGCTGTCGTTGCAATCTGAACCCTACTGGATAGAGTGTCAGTGAACCCTGTTGGCTTGATGTGTGTTATTCACGTGGTTCTGTGGGGTAATTCAATTTGATTCCTTCTAATGGATTGTTAAAGACTTCATGAGGTACCTTGTGGTGAAATTTGAGCTCATTCCAAGGTGTGTAGCTTGAGGTTTCGAATTTTCTTTATGTGCTTGTGTGCTGGGAATGTTACCAAACAAAAGTCAGTAACTTGTGAGCTTGTAAACCTTATTTTCCTTGGTGAATTTGATGTCGACCTTCAAAGAGAAATTGTAGGAAATAGTTCTGGCTATAACATATCCAAAAATGAGAAAAAAGAGTGAGTGTAAGTGGGTGTTTCGAATTTATCCTGTTAACCCTGTAAACTGTACATAACCGAATAACAGTCAGAAGTTGTTGATTTTTTTAAACTACATTTGTAGGTCGAATTTGAAGATGATTTCTTCTAATGAAATGTTTATCTACTTCTTAGTTATGATGTGGTAATTTTGGGAATTTTGAAGGTAAATTACTGTCCTAATTTCGTGAAAAACCGAAGGTTATGTAAACTGGGAAATTTTGTGTGTATGCTAAATGTGGCCGAAGATGTGTGGGGTGTGGTTTTATGTTCTAACCATGGCTTCTATAAATGTGATTGACTATTTTACTTGTTGTATTAAATGTGAACTTAAGCTATGCCTGATGTTAGTCTATATAAGGTATTGGAAGTATTTTGTCTTGACTGGATGTAGGAATTGTGGACATATATCTTGATCCCTTTATGCCGATGGTAATGTGAGTTATACTTGATGAGTAATGCATGCTAAATCTTTAATATGCATGCTGGATTGATGGAGTGTCCTCTTGAGGTATATGTACACATGCCATGTAGGTTGGATAAATGGACATTCATCATGAAATTCACTTGATACATGTGCTATACATGCTGCATTTATGTTGAGATCATTGGCTGAGCATGTAGACCTTCGGCATGTGAATGTGATTAAGTGTATGCATTGTTGTCATGCTTGTGTTCCATGGGCATGTTTGTGAATCATGCATGGAAAAAGGTGATTGTGGCATGACATGCATTGATGTTACCTCGGGAGTGTCGAGATGCCTGGCCGGGGAGTGAAAATGCCGGATGCCCGGTAGCCCCTGTGTGCGTAAATGGATGGCCTCGGAGTTGAGATGCCCGGGTGTTGGGGTGCGGAAGCACGGAGTGTGTGAGCCGTGGATGCCTCGTGATGCCGGTTGGGGTGCGAGATGCCGGCCGCTGGGAGTGTAAATGCCGGAAGCACGGATGGTGTGTGCGTGATACCTCACGATGCCGGTGTTGGGTGTGAGATGCCCGAATGTGGGGCGCCGGAAGCCGCATGTGAAATTGCATGAACTTGATATATATATGTGTGTGCATGATGCATTGAGATACAGTGGCATGAGGTATGGTGAAAATTGTGCACGACTTTACTTTGTGTCATACATTTGCACTTAAGCTGAAATGGGACGGTAAGTTTGCATATGACTTGGAGACATTGTTATGTGCATGTCATTGCTGCTATGTCGAGTTGTCATGTGCATGGGCGATGTATCGAATGAGCGTCATGAATGAGCTGCATCCTGATTTCCAAGTTGGAGGTACATATACTATATTTGAGTGTGGGGCTTTTGAATATGAGAAACTTATAGCTTGATGATTGAATGCTTGATTATGATGTTGTGTGATGTGGTGGTTTAGTTGCAATGCCGGGCATGAGCATTCTAGAAACTTTATCTTTCTTTGAGTGGTTGTACTCACCCCTTTGGGGACTTATCTTTCAGCCTAGAAGACATGTCTGCACGCCGACTCGCCCGGGTGTATTTTACGGAATTCCTGTGATTTCGAAGTTAGAGTCATCCGGTTCCCAAGCCCAATGATACCAAGACGTTGTTACTTCCGTGTTACGGTCAGGATACGTTATGAAGTGGGCCTGCTCGGTGGCCCAATCTTTCAAGAGTATGTTTCGATCTTCCCCTGCCAAGATGGGGAGATGGGGAGCATCTTTGCCGCCGCCGCCTAGCCCTCTAGGTTGGCGATAGACCTTGATGGTGCTGGGGAGGATGGCGGGGTTTTTGGGCATGTTGCTAAGGGTGGATAGTTTTCTTTCTTTTGATTAGTCTCATCTACAATTTTGATGATCTTTTACGGGGGTAGTGTAGATGTGTTATAGTGCTGATATGATAATGTATCCTACCCCAACGATAAGGAAACTATCCATACTTCGATTAAATAATAGCGGGGCCGTTTCATGGTATATGTTTACGTCATAGTGTGTGCATTGACCCCTCATATTTTGTATTGGGATGGTTATGAGTTTTGCTTCCGCTATTCACGTGACGCGCGGGGGACCGTTGTTTAAAAAAAAAAATGTGTGGTGAGCTTAAGAGAAACAACTCTTTTGGAAATTTAAAAGAATGTTTAATATGACTGTGGCAGCCTCAGTTGGTTCTGGGGTGCTACACTTTCAACTTAGCCACACCCATTTCGATTGCAGCCTGAAGCCCAAGGATGCAAGCTTCATACTCAGCCATGTTGTTAGTGCATGGGAATACCAATTTTGCAGCTACCGGATGGTGTTGCTTGTCTGATGAGGATATCAAGACTGCCCGGTACTTTTCAGCCTAGAAGACATGTCCCGAGACAAATTTACAGCTCCATCAAAGAACATTGTCCACGAGTCTTCGTCTACACTCAAAACCCGGTCATCCGGGGCGAAACCTTGTCCTCATTATTTGAGACCCCGGGTTCTCGCCAATATATCGCGATCACTCGACCTTTAACCGACTTCTGTGGCATGAATTGTATATCAAATTCCGAAATCAAGATTTGCCATTTAGCCAATTTACCCACCAAAGCCGGCTGCTCAAGTAAGTACTTGATAGGATTGCTTTCGGTCACAAGGAACGTTTGATGATGTAGTGTATACTATTGCGGGAAACCGTCCAGGCAATATCCACACCAATGCAACGCAAGTCTTTTCCACTTCAGAATATTTCAATTCCGACACAGTAAACTTTTTACTCAGATAATAAATAGCGCGTTCTTTTTTATCAGCAGGACCTTCCTGAGCCAACATTGCACCCAATGACTCACTATGAATGGTGAGGTAAAGAATCAAGGGATGCCCCGGTGATGGCGGGACAAGAACTAGTGGATTCATCAAGTATTGCTTCAACCTGTCGAATGCTTCTCGACACTCATTATCCCAGTTAACCCGCGCATTCTTCTTCAAGAGCCTGAAGAATGGCTTGGCGTTTAAAAGTTGGGAAATGAATCGAGCAATGTAATTCAACCTTCCCAAAAGGCCCCGAACTTCTTTCACTTGACGGAGGTCGCAACTCACATATGGCTTTAGTTTTAGGCTGGTCGATCTCAATCCCTTTGCTACTCACAATAAATCCAGGTAATTTACCGGATGTTGCTCCAAACACGCACTTAGCGGGATTTAGTCGAAGCTTGAACTCACGGAGTCGATCAAACAGCTTCTTCAAGGTCTCGACGTGGCTTTTCCCAGGTCGGGTCTTTGCAATCATATCATCAACATAAACCTCAATCTCTCGATGCATCATATCATGAAACAATGCTACCATAGCTCGCTGGTAAGTTACCCCTGCATTCTTAAGTCCAAAGGGCATGACCTTATAGTGAAAGGTTCCCCACGGGGTGATGAACGCAGTCTTCTCCCTGTCTTCCTCTTTCATCCTTATTTGATTATATCCGGAAAAACCATCCATAAATGAGAATAGTTCAAATCCAGCTGTACTATCCACAAGGACGTCTATGTGAGGTAGCGGGAAATCATCCTTCGGGCTAGCCTTGTTCAGATCCCGATAGTCAATACAAACTCGAACCCGACCATCCTTCTTCATTACGGGGACAATATTAGCCACCCATTCGGGATATTGTGAGACTTCAATGAATCCCACTTTCAAAAGCTTCATCACTTCTTCCTCTATTTTCTTCGAGAGTTCGGGTTTAGTTCTCCGCAACCTCTCGTTTCTTAGGTGGCACACCCGGATTGGTAGGTAAGCAGTGCTCCACAATTGATGGGTCTAACCCTGGCATGTCAGCATAGGTCCATGCGAAGATATCCTGGTATTCCTTCAATAGCTGAATTAAGTGCTTGGCCTCGTCTTTGGGGAGATTCGCCCCAATTTTTACTTCTTTGACTTCATCAGCGTCACCTAAATTAATAGTGACGGTCTGCTCGGATGTAAGAGCCTTGGCTTTCTGATATTGTTCCCAGCTACGCTGCACCTCAAAGGAATCTCTACTCGAATCCTCAGGATCATCATTGTCCACACTTGTTGGATTGGATTGGACCATTTCCACATTTTTGCATGCTATAAGATTGTTCCTGAAATATGAAGTAGATAAATTAGAAAGACAAACAGGGTAAACTTTTAAGATTTTTTTTTAAAAAAAAGCATTTGTACAAGCATTCTTTTTAAAAAAAAAAAAAACATTTTGATATGAGAAAGCATGATGAAGCCCAGGCCTCAGAGTTCTCCTTGGATTTTTCTTTTGTTTATTGGTTGGATATCATCACCGGGCTAGTTTGGTATACCTCATCATACCCTCAAAATAAAACTTGTAATTTCATTGAAATTCATCAATCAATTACATTTATTGAATGAAAAATGCAACACTCAATCACTAAAAGAAATTGAAAACATCTCTTAAAAAATTCCCACGCAGGGAATGTGCAAAAGCAAAGATAAGAGTTACTCTTGTGGGCCAAGGCCCATCTCTCCCGGAGTTCTTCCTCAATGGCTCCTATGAGGAGGTCATCAAACAAGCTTGTAACTCCCTCCAGCATGTCATCGGGGTTTTACTGTCTTCGGGGTGTTGAATCATCCATGCCACCCCATCCATCTGGGACTATCTCACGAGGATCAATATAGAAGCTGGGAGGGGCCGAATACTTCACCAAGTAGTCAAACTTGCCACTAGGTTGCCCCAGAGTGTCTATTACTTCCATCTCATCCTGCATCATCCTTGGAGGACCAGGGAATGTCTCATGAATGTTCAGGGGTAGTGAGTTTTGTCTCCTCCGCCCTTGCTCAAGTGGTGGGTTCTGTCTTTCCTGTCTTCGTCCTCCAGAACTTTCCCCACCTCTTCCATGGTACCCTATACCAGTAGAACGGGACCTCTGAGGGGCTTCAATGGGGCTTCGAATGCCCTGACCATTCATTCCAAGACCATTGCCAGGAACAAAACCATTCCCGACCATCACTCTTCCTACCATGAGGGCAGCATCGAAACTTCGGGAGTAGGTGGTGATGAACCCCGAGAAGCATGTATAGTGGATACCAACTCAAATGAGTGGTAACTTGCCTCAAACTCGAATCGGCTCAACATAGGGGATGGCCGTCTCATGATAAATCCGGTGGTCTTCCTCACCATACACGGTGACTAGCTTCCTTTCGATTACAAATTTCACAGCTTGGTGTAGACTTGAAGGCACCGCTCCAGCAGTGTGTATCCAGGGACGACCTAATAGGAAATTGAACGCAGTAGGGATATACAATACTTGAAAGGGAATGTTGAAGGTGACTGGCCCTATTTGAACGTCAAGATGGATTTCCCGATCACTTCCTTCTTTATTCCATCAAAAGCTCGTACCAAGTCCTGCAACATGTATCCCGGATGGGTCTACCTTGAGGCGGTGAAGAGTAGCCAAAGGACATATGTTTAGAGCGACCCATTGTCAATGAGCACTCGGGACACATGGGAAGTCTTGTGCTTGACGGATATGTAAAGTGCCTTGTTGTGCCCCCTACCTTCAAGAGGGAATTCCTCATTAGAAAAGGCAATTAAGTCCTTGAGAAGGACTGATCCCACAAATTCCTCCAGCTTGTCTGCCTCGACCGTCTCTGGCACACGAATTTCACTTAGCACCTTCATTAGCGACTTTTGATGCACGGGGGATGTCATCAAAAGTTCAAGTAAGGAGATCTGGGCGGGCATCTTCCGCAATTGGTCAACCACGTTATATTCGCTTGCTTTAATCACGGCCAAAAATTCCTTAGCCTCCTCGTCGAACCGGCTTTGCAGGTTGAGCATTGGCTTGAGCATAAGTCCGCCTGCACCTTGTCACAAGATCAACATCTAGGTCATAGGACCAAGGCACCGCTTTATTGTTGACATACTCATACGGCTGAGGTACCTCTATCACTATCTCCTCGTCAGATGCATCTTCTAATGGGGGCATGTCTGCAAGCGAAGGATCAACTTCTTCCTTAAGCGCAGCCTGTTCCTCTTCCCAATCGATGATGATGTGGGAAATAGTGGAAACCTGTGCGATTACGATCGGCATACACGATGATGCCATCATCCACCATTTTGGCGACTCTTTCCTTCATCAATGGTAGGGGACATCCTTCGATCCGGATAATATCCAGCTCTCACTAGCCCATTATAGGCATCTCGCTACATGCACCTTTGAGTTCTTGATTCGACCGACTTCGGGTTCCAAGATAGCATTCACCCTACCCTCATGCTCCGGTAGTGGATTCTTTTGGACATTCGGCCGGGTAGTTTGGAACGAAAAAGCCTTCGTGTTTAGGAGGTTTTGGATCTTGTGTTTGAGGGTGAAACATTCATCGCCGAATGCCCCGATTCACCACTATGGTAGTCACACTTCTTTGTCGGGTCGTAACTACGCATGCTTTCGCGGTTAAGGTGCTTTGGCTCAGTGGAAAGCAAACCTTTCTTCTGGAGAATTGCTAAAACCTGGGATAGAGATCCAGGGAGTGGAGTGAACTGTCTTCTTGCTTGGGCAAATGACTGACGGCCAGCGCTTTGTTGTTGCCTTGCATTCATCGGGGCACGACCAACTTTCTTGGCTATAGGCTACATTCACATCCACGACGGCTTCTTTCTCCCTCTTGGCGAGAGAATCTCTTACTTGATGACTCGGTGAACCATCCTTCCCTTATTCCCATCTCGATTTGCTCTCCCACGGAATCGCCTGATTGAAACTTTCGACATATGTGCTTGCCATCCGGTTACGAAACTCGGACGGAAGGGTCTTCACGAACAACTTCATTAACTCCTTATTGGTGGGTTCGGGAGTGATTTGAGCCGCGATTTCTCCACCTCACAACGTATTCTTTAAATGACTCGCTCCTCTTCTTTTCCATCCGCTCCAAGTCTTCTCGGGAAGGTACAATGTCCATGTTGAACTTGTACTGCTTGAGGAACGCATCAGCCACTTCATTCCAAGTATCAAGAAGATTGATATTTTTCATCACATACCGGTTCAATGCGAGTCCGGTCAAACGGCATGGAATGATTGGATCATGAGGGGCTCATTTTTGACATGCTGGGCCATGCGTACGTGATACATCTACAAATGAGACTTTGGGCAAGATGTACCATCGTACTTCTCAAATTCCGGCATCTTGAACTTGCTAGGCATCCTGACCTTCTCATAAACCGAGAGGTCGAACGGGAGTGAGCTCTGTGACTCCTGCAGTTGTTTTATTTTCTCTTCGAGTTTCGCAAAGCGATCATCCTGCTCAATCCCGGGAGGTCAACAAGCTTTCCCTTTTCCACATTGATCGGGGATGGGTCGTCTTCTAAATCAGGCATGCCATTATTACTCGACTGGGGCTTATTTGCTTGCTTCGGGATAACAGCCTGAGGAAGAATGGATGGAGAAGTCGGATTGACTTGGAATGATTTGAATTGAGTCATTATAACCTCAATGGAGGCAGCTAACTGACGGAGTTGATCTTCCATATTGGACATACGATCATGCATCTCATTTTGTTCCGCCATTTTGGCCCTTGATCGCGTAATGATAGGCGAACGTGGCGGATCCGTCGTCACCTAAGGAGAATGGTATGATGTAAGAACCAATTGTAAAGATAAGAAAACGGCCCATGACAATGGTCTAGTCGTTATTTTATTTAAAATTTTGAACCAGACTTCATAACAAGGAACTAAGAATTGAAATTCAAGTCCCTAAACATTGAACTAAGGATTGAAAACACTGAATTAAAAATTGAAATTAAGATCCCTACACATTGAACTAAGAGACAAAAACCAAAACATCTCATTTTATATGCTTTCGGGATCCCAATGCTTTGCGAAGCTTCTTATTTTCAGCTTCAACCATTTCCAATTTCCGCTTAAGATGCTCAATTTGTGCTTGTTGGGTGGGCTTCTCGGTCACATCAGGGACTACTGGGCGCAAGGCGGAAGGAATCCGATGTTGTTGGATGTAGAACGCCGATGCGTGGTGGATCTCTTCCTCGCCTTTTAGTCTCTTGGGCACCAAAATCTTTTCTGGGTGGCATTCATTCCATCCAGCAATGACCTTTTGGATCTCGTTGAAGTAGTCATAGTCCATACGAAGGAAACGGACTTGGAACAACTCCGTCTTGAGAGGTGGAGGAATTTCCTGAAGAGCTTTGTACTGACGGGCCACCCTATGTGGGTAATAGGAAGTAGCACCAGAAAGGCCCAGCAACGGGATTGGCCCATCATGCTTGTGGGAGAAACGAGCCTCCTCAACACGGAACCATTTAGTATGCCATAAGAATGCCTTAGGATTAGGATTTTTCAAGAAATTAATCCAACTTGCATACTATTTATCCGAGGAAAACGTTCCGAACTTGAAATTTTTGAATGGGATGCCTAAAATCATCAACTTTAAATTGTTTCATAAGGTGCCCAAACCCTCTTATGTGTGAGAAAAACCATATTTGCAAAAGTTCGGGATGGCACGCATGGTCCTTTCTTCATTTTGTTTAAAACGGGTTAATGACAAGAAAGTTTCAGCTAAGACCATATTGACATAATTTAACCCATCGCAAACACGATTAACCACCCATGAAATCGAAGGATTAATAGCATTTTTTCGATAAGGAAAAACAATTAGACCAAAAAATGCTAATATGAAAATCCTAGCTTTTGAAATCATTGGTTGTTCAGCAAAACACTTTTCCAAGAATGACAATGGGCATGCATGGCAATTGGCTTTTACAACCTTGTTTACCGCTTTGGGTTCGATTTTTAAAAAATGTGATAGTTCAAAAATAGGATCTATACCGAAAGGTGGTCTAACAAGTTCTTTTTCCAGAGGCATTCCAATGGCAATACTATATTCCTCTAATGTCGGTGTTAACTCGAACTCACCAAAGATAAATGTGGAAGTCTGTGGACACCAGAAGTGAGGCAATGCTTGTATAATGCTGGAGTGAATGTTGATCTCTAACAAAGGGAGAAGCCGGGCGATCTTGGCTTTCACATATCTCTGACCTTCTTGATCCAACTGATCCAGCCACATTTTGAGCTCTTTTTGGGAGTGGAAATGATTTGCATGTCGGTTTTCCCCATCGCATATAAAACGAGACTGACGACAAAACCTATTGTCATGGACCGACAAAATTGCAATAAAGTAAGTAAATTGCGAAGTGAAAGTTAAACAACTTACTTTCCTTGGAAATGGATGGCAATCACATAGACACACGCATGAAATGTGAGGCTCAATTTCTACCTAAACGGCTTAGCAAAGTGGAGCTAAGAGGATGATCTGACCGTCGCAGTCTCGCGTAACGTGTCGTCCCCCTAACTCTGCTCGCCGAATGGAATATCCAATAATCCTGCAGTCTCGCGGATATGGACAAACACATTCGACACCATGAAAAACTTTCGGGAAAAGAAGGTCAACCTCCATATAGCGGTCTCGCTTTGGAGGAAGTATTCTTCTCAACACCATCCTAAAATCCTATCGCGGTCCGTGCCCGACCGCAGGTTGTGTGTGTAATAGTGTAGTGCTAAGAATAATACAACATGCACAACAGTTTAATTACAAACAACACTTCGTACAAAAAATAAAACATACATTCCTACACCTCCCTACAAAACAAGGGTCAGCAAACACTTCCCCTTATACCTCCCAATCTGCAAAAACATTTAACACCTTAAATGTTATGGACGTACCTGGGATCCTCGCTGCCAAACAAAAACATTTTTCAACAAAGAAAAATTGGCCTAAGTCCACTAAGAGTTTCAACTCAATTCCCCAGTGGAGTCGCCAAGCTGTCGCGACCTAATTTTTCCGGGTGCACCACCTAGAATTTAGGTTAATGGACTGCTAAGCTTTAAACTTAACTCGGGCCCTCCTGTGCCCATACCAATTCGCGACTTAGGGTTCAAGTTTTTAAACATGCAATTGATTTTCAATTAGGAGTCGCCACTAATCATTTTCGGTAGGCTGATTAGACACCTAAGTAAAATAACGGGAGAATTATTTTACTCCTACGAACTGCAGAGACTAAGGGTACGGGGACTTGATTACATTAGACTTCTCTAATGCCCTTTCGGTACCATTTCTTTTTATATTTTCTTTTGAAAATGTTTTATGCGAGCGGTGATTTATTTTAACCTAAATTACTATCATGCAAATGTGGTGACTACACGGGTGCTCATCCATTATTAAAACACTCAAATAAATAAATTGCATCACACAAAGCAAGCAATCATTTTTTGGGTTTTCTTGAAAATTAAAAAAAAATGCATTTCTTAACTAAATGACTTAATCTTATTAATATGCAAATTCTAATTAAATGGGCCTATTATGCAAACTAGTTATTATGCACCTCATGACCTAACTCCACTAATGAACAAATTCTGATTAAATGATCCTATTATGCAAACTAGTTAACATGCACTTAGTATTTTTGTATTTTTTTTTATTGAAATTTAGAATTAATAAAAACCTAAATTAAACTATCTAAAAGGGATAATTTTCTAGTTTATTCTAGGAATTAATTTGACTTAAACCTTATAAAGCTATTTTTTGAAAAATGAGATAATTAAAATGTGCGAAGATTATCTAAAAAAAACTAATTTAGGTCCAACCCTAACTTAATTCTAAAAATGCAACCCTAGAAATATAATCCTAAGAAAATTTTAATTAAACCTACATGTCTGATTTACTAAACCTATATGCTCATGATTTACTAAACCTAAAAATGCAATTTAATTTATTAAATCTTACATGGCTAATGCGAGATTTTGATTTTTTTTTTTTTTTTTTACTTTTTAGTGTTTTTGTGTTTTTTCAAGATAAACAATTATCAAATAAGCTTTACCAAAAAACAATTATCAAATAAGCATTATGTCTAAACAATCCAAATATTCAGCCAATAAAGAATTAAAATAATCGAAAAAATAACCCGTTGTCTCACGGGCCAAATTAACGATTATTTTTAATCCTAAATATCACAACAAATCAAAATAATTAAAAATCTGGTCCGAAGTCTTACGGACCAAATTAAATAATTATTATGATTTAACAATTAAAATTTCACCAAAAGGCTCAAAAATTAATATAATTAAAAAAAATGATCCGACGTCTCTCGGGTCAAATTAATAATTATAATAATTTCGGGTAGAAATCCCTACGGATAATGCCTACAAAAATTATAGATATTAACTTCTAATATTACAAATTAAATACCTAAACTTAAGATACTATCAAAATGAAATAAACAAAGTATAGCATAACAAATAAAAAGAGTCAAATAAACTAAACTATAAGAAAGTAAAAAGTAAAAGATAAAAGATTAAAAAAAAAAAAAACTACCTAGAGGAAATGACAGGGGGAATGGCGCCGGTGGTGGCTGGTGGACGCGCAACGGGAGGTCGGATGGCCGCGCCGGGGGTCCGCGGGTGCAAGGGTGGCAAGTCCGGCGAGGTTCAGTAGGCGTCAATCCGGTGGCGCGGTGCTTGCTGGTCGTTGGAGTCTCGATCGGGTCACGGCGCGGCTACGTCTGAGGGGTGCTGTGCGGGTCGCGCTTTAGAGCCGAGGGCGGCGACTCGGAGTTGAAATCGAGACAACGGCGTCGAGACCGGTGCAGGCGTGGGCTCACACGGTTGAGTAGGACTGGGAACGATCGAGTTGAGGCGACTCGCAGGGCTTCGGCTCGGATTGGCTGCTCGACAGTGGGATTTCGCCTGGTGTCTTGATTCCGGAGCAGCAGCGTCACAGAGGATCGCGATCTGGCTCGAACGGAGGTCGTGAATGCCGGGGGGAGAGATCAGCTGAGGCGATGCAGGAGTGCGGCTCGGTCACGGTTGCAGCGGCGGTGGCACGACTGGGTTGCAGCTGCAGCGGGGCGGCGTGGTTCGGGCTAGCGCGGCCGAAGACCAACGGCGTGAGGTTGTCCGCACGAAGAAGATGCCCTGTAGCTTCCTTCCTTTTTTTTTTATTTTTTTTTGCAGGACGTCGCTTTCACACGTCCCTCCCCTTTATTCACCCCACCACTCTCTCTCTCTCTTTGCACTCACGTCCTCTGCTTGTCAGCAAAAGGCCAGAAGACTTTTTTGACTTTTTCCTCTAAACCCCAAAAACTCTCATCCCCTCTTTTGAATTTCTTAAAACTCGAGAGAAAGCCCCTCTCAAAACACGAACTTTTCCTCCCCTTTTCAAACTCCTACAGACGGCTCCCTTTCTTTTCTTTTCACTCTTGCTTTTTGCTTTTTTCCTTCGACCAAAAAGAAACTCCCCCCTAAAGCACGAACGTTTTTTTCTTTGTGGAATTTTTTCTTTTTTTGTGAACGAATCCCCCACCCCATGAAAAACGAGCCTCTCTTTTATAGTGATTCGAAACGGCCTCTTCACATGGCATTTTTCGAGTTACCATTTCTTGTCACATTAAATCAAATCTGATTTGATTTGAATCATCTCAATTCTTGCCCATTTTCACTTGATTTCAAAATTGTTCTTTGCATCCTGGACATCCATCTAATTTCAATTTTCCTTGCACAATTCAATCAAATCAATCTCCCCATTTTTTCCATTTTTTCATTTATTTGTCCAAAATGCAAATTTTATTTTTCTAAAAATTAAGTGTCAACACTAAGTTATTTCTTTTCCGTGGTCTTTTCTTTTCTATCCCAACACTTGAAAATAATTATCCTAGGAAAGAGTGAATATCATGATATGCTATCCTTAGATTATTGAAAGGTTTTTTTTCATCAATCATTGGAGCCATCCAGAAGGTATGACAAACTCCTTTTTTGTTTTGATTTCTCTTCACAATAACTAATAGTCAAATGTTGGATATCGCGTTATCGCGACCTAATTTTTCAGGATGTACCACCTATAGTTTAGGTTAATGAACTACTAAGCCTAAACTTAGCTTAGGCCCTCCCAGGTCAATACTAATTCACGAAAGTTTAAATTTTTAAAACATGCAAATGGATTTCAATTAGAAGTCGCCACTAATCAATTTTTGATAGATCGATTAGACACCTAAGTAAAATAATGGGAGAATTATTTTACTCATACGATTAGTTACATTAGACTTCCCTAATGCCCTTTCGGTACCATTTCTCTTTATTATTTTTTTAATATTTTTGCAGGCAGTTAAGATTTATTTTAACCTAAATTACTATCATGCAAATATAGTGACCGCGCGGGTGCTTATCCACTATTAAACATTCAATAAAAATAAACAAATTACATCAAGAGAAATAAACACACAAAGCAAATAATTTTTTTTTTTTTTTGGGGTTTTCTTTTATCTTGAAATCGAATTTTTACCATATGACATGCACTCAAATTATGTGGCCGATTTTAAACAAATAAAGCAAGCAATTATTTTTTGTTTTTCTCTTATTAGAATTTTACTATAAAACATGCATTTTAACTAAATGACTTAATTTTATTAATAAATAAATTCTAATTAAATGACCCTATTATGCAAATTAATTAACATGCAACTAATATTACTAATAAACAAATTTTAACTAAATGAACCTATTATACAAATTAATTAACATGCACCTAATATTTTTGGACTTTTTTTATTTGAAATTCAGCATTAATAAAAACTCTAATTAAACTATCTAAAAAGGAATGATTTTCTAATTCATTTTTGGGATTAATTTGACTTAAACCCTATTTTGTCTTTGAAAATTATTTTTTTATTTTTATTTTTTAAAATATGCCAACTTTTCTAAGACTCTATTTTAAAAAAAGTTATCTAGGTCCAATCCTAACCTATTTTAAAAGAATTATCTAAAAATGCAATCCTAGAAATATAATCCTAAAAAATCTAATTTACTTAAACCTACATATCTGATTCATTAAACCTATATGCTCATGCAGAATTTTGACTTTTTGACTTTTTGATTTTTTAGGTTTTTTTAAATAAGTAATTATTAAATAAATATTAAATCTAAACTATTAGCAAAATAAAATATTAAAATAATTGAAAAAAATATGTTGTCTCATAGGTCAAATTAACGATTATTCTAACCTTAATTATTAAAAATAATTAAAAATCTAATCCGAAGTCTTACGGACCAAATTAATAATTATAATGATTTAATAATTAAAATTCTATCAAAAAACCGAAAAATTAATATAATTAAAAAAATGATCCGACTTCTTACGTATTAAATTAACAATTACAATAATTTCAGACAAAATCCCTACTGATAATGTCTACAAAATTTATAAAATGAAAATTACCTTTCAATACAATAATATCAAGACTTAAAAAAAAATAAAACAACATATAATAAAGAAAAATTGAAAATAATAAAATAATAAAGAAAATAAAGAAAACTACCTAATGGGTTAAAAAAAAAAAAAAAAAAAGTAGGCGGCGCCGCTGGTGGCTGGTCGGAGGTCCGGTGGGGGCGTCGCGGTTGGAGCTCCGGCGAAGGTCCGGCGAGGGGAAAGCAGCGCGCGGCGAGGGAGGAGTGGCAGCGTCGGGTCGCTCGTGCAGGAGCTGGGTCGGGATCTGCTGGCGTCGGCGCTGGGCTGACGGGTGCAGAGG
The DNA here is from genome assembly GCA_014182555.1 of Eucalyptus erythrocorys. Lineage (NCBI taxonomy): Eukaryota > Viridiplantae > Streptophyta > Magnoliopsida > Myrtales > Myrtaceae > Eucalyptus > Eucalyptus erythrocorys. The sequence continues at coordinate 20,598,153 of CM024602.1, forward strand.
CGGAGTCGCGATGGCTAAGGCGCGGTGGCGTCGGGCTCCGGCGAGGGGCGGAAACCGGCGTTGCAGCTGGTTCGGTTTCTGGCTCGCCGGTGGAGGCGAACGGTGGCGCGGCGTCAGGTGGTCGCCGTGGACAGAGACGGAGGCGCTGCAGGGCGTGCGACTGCGGGTGTCCACGGCGATGCTGCGCGTCGGAGGCAGGTGGCGGCTGGCGAAGGCGGTGCCGGTGAGGCGGCCTGTGCGGATACGGCGCCGGCGCGGTGGCCGGTAAGGGCGCAGGGCCGGCGGGTCGGGGGGCCCTCCCGAAGAAGATGAACAGTCGGCCGCGCCCCTTTTCTCTTTTTTCCTTTTTTTTTTTCTCTCTCTCTCTTTCTCACGTCACTCACCTGTCCCCTCTCTCTTTTCTTTTTTCTTTTTCTCTTTTTCTCCTAAACCGAAGGAACGCTTCTTTGATCATATGGTTTGTCTTTAGATAATTAGATTAAGGCACTTTGACTTTGATTTTGCTATGAATTATTCACTTTGAATGAAGCTATGGCGTTGTATACTTGGTCAGAACTCGCCACGTAGCATTTGATTCGATATTCTTCTTTGCTTGCACGGCAGTCAGTTTGTTGTAGTGAGGTGCACGAGCCCTTGAATTGGTGAAATAAGGCAACACCTCATCTAGCCCTGCGTCACGGTCAACGCATCGCTATCTTTGTTAGAATATTCACAGAAGCACGGAGAAGCAGCAATGCAGTGACTGACACGAAAATAAATTCCTGATCTCTGTAGAACTAGGAGTGACGAGAACCGGGCATCCTAGTGAAGATGTAATAATGGTGAGAAGCCCTTCCTTGTTTAGTACAATTACCTTAAAAGGCTCTGAAATGTAGGAACCGAATTTGCTTTTCAATCGATCGACTTGTTAAGAACTAAATGGGATTGAAAACCGCATGGACACCCGCACGAAAGACTTAGCAATTCGAGCCATCGATGTGGTAAACGACTGCCATTCGGAAATGAAATTTCGAGCGAAAAGTTGAGAGAACTTTATAAAAGTTGTTCGTGAAAGGGAGGAGGGAATTCAAGATTGGCGGATATCCTTCCCTGCTTTACGCAAGGGCTCGAGATATAAATTAAATTATGATGGTCGCTTTCTTTTGTCACGATCCGCCGTCCCATGCCCGAATCGCTAGAATCGCTGATGAACAGACAAAGGAGGGAGGCGGCTCTCGATGGATAAAGATCAAACCCGAGTGGATAACTCTCCATGAACGAACCGCTTCGACGCGAATCTCAAAAGGAAGACGATCATCCGTCAGCATGAGGAGCCCAGACACTGCCCGGGCTTCCAGAACGCTCTGCTCAGACTCCCACGCATTTTGGTGAAAAACACTGGGTGGGGGATCGACTCCCGTCCGCCACCGACTTGCTGCCGGTCGGGAGACAGCAGATTTTTTACTGTGCAAACCATTGCGAAACCCAAACCTAGGATCCAGAAATGTCAAAAGAACAAAAAAATGAAAAAAACTTCTGCACTTGCACATCCCATTTTTGGGAATATTAATATTATAATATAGCAAGAACGATGCAAAATAACAATTACCCCACTTGGAAAACTTACATAACAATCTAAGAAGCAGTCACTGAAGAAATGATTCCACAAAAGCGTGATGATTGAAGGGGACAAGTGAAGAAGAAAAGGAAACATCGCATGACAGGGACAAGGCGCTCTCCCTCCCACCACCATCAGCAACCGCCCAATCCCTCGCTTCCACTGCCGTCCATTTTTTCCCCCCAGCAATGGGGCGTCTCCAATCCCACCAAGCCCCAAGTTCATTCCTCGATCCGGCCGAAGGTAGTCATCATCATCATTGCTCATGAACACCAACCAAAGCCAGACCAAACCCAATGTCGAAGAAAGCGACCGGACGTGGACCACTGAGAAGACGAACCAACGACGGGGAAAAAATCTGTGTCGTTTTCGTTTCGCTTTCTCAGACATTTCTATAACCAAAAACCCAAATAGAAAGGAAAAAAAAAAAAGACTTAGGACCTTTTCACAGACATAATATAAACTCACGCCTAACTACATATCTTCCCAGCTCCAATTTTCTATTCATTTTCTACTAATTTTTTTCCCAAGAAAGTTGCCCCCGGAAATTTTCTTTTTCCCGGAAAGGAAAATGAGTCCGACTCCACCGAGAAGCGTAGGCTTCAGCCGGCCCCACGGTTGATCATCTCCTGGAAATGGTTCAGGGACTCCTGCCGCTGCAGCCACATCTGCTCGTTGAACTTCCGGATGAAGGCCTCCACGCGCCGGTTCAGGTCGTCCTGCCCCAGCGACGGCTCCCTCCTCAGCTTCCCCGACCCCGGCGACGGGCTCGCCGGCCGGTCGCTGGAGGCGGCGGCGGCGGGGCGGGTGCCGAAGGTCTCCGACTTCTTCATCTTCGGCGGGGTCGCGGGGCTGCTGCTCTCGTCGTTGCGCCGGACGTGGGAGTCCCACGTGTCGGACTTCCTCAGGTGCCTCGCCAGCGGGACCGCGCGGCCGTCGGTTATCGTCCGCCACGTGCTCTCCAGCGTGTCGTTCCGCTTCGGCCTCGAGACCCGCAACTGCCTACCGACTGCGTCGGAACGCGAGAAAGTCGTCGTCAGCCGCCGTCAATGGAGTTTCGAAATTATCCGTAGAACAGAACAGACGTGAGCAAGAGAGAGAGTACCTTCGGGACTCGATTTGGCCGACTTCCGATGACCGAACCTCGTCGAAGCGGGCGGCTTCTCTCCCCGATCCTCGTTCGGATTCAAGAACGAGAAATCCGAAGAGTCGTTCCTCAGCAGCGGACTCGCCGGTTCCGGAACCGCCGCCTCATCAACCGCTTTCTCCACTTCCGCCACCAAACCCCCACCGCCGTCTCCGCCGTACGCGTCGTCATCCACGGCCCTCACCGACCTCGGGTCGTAGACGCCGCCGTAGGCGCCGTACTCCGCGCTCACCACAGGCACCTTCAGATCCCCCGCCGGATCCCGAACCACAACCGCTTCGGCCGGGGGAGCCGCGTACGCAGCCGTCGCGACGTACTGGGCCCCGGCGACCTCCGGCGCCTGGAGGTGGTCCTCCTCCGCCTTGTGGTGGAGCTTGGAGGAGGCGACGATGGAGATGATGATGCAGTTGATGAGGATGTAGAGGTAGGGGGGCCGGAGCCAGGCGAGGAGGAGGCCATACATGGAAGGGACGTCGGAGGTGAAGAAGGCGGCGATGGCCGGGAGGGAGAGCTTGAGGAGGAGGGCGGCGGAGAGGGCGAGGGTGGAGGCGAGCAGGACCTTGAGGGACAGCACCCACGTGGCGCTCGAGCCTTTGGAGGAGGAGAAGATCGCCATCTCCTGTACCGGATTTCGAAGAGAGAAAGGATGGGAATGGAATGGAAAGGAGGAGCCTTTGTACACGCAGGTATGTACACACGCACAGAGAGAGAAGGGTAGAGAGAGAGAGAGAGGCAGAGGAGGAGGAGGAGGATTTTAAAGAGGAGGGAGAAGAGGGAGGGGAGCGTGTGTTGGGAGATGTGAGCTATTGTGGAGGTATAAATACGTGGAGAGAGAAAGCGACAGTGGCATGGCATGGCCAACTTGTTTTCTCTTTTATTTTTCCTGCAGTGAGCGCCACTCATTCTTTTGTAAAACAAACCTGCCACGTACCCTAAATTTATATTCATACGATACATTTACCTCAGATATTTTTTTATGACATAAAGTAAAGATGATGCATTTATTTCAAATTTTAAATTTGTATTCATACGCTAGCTTCGTATAAATGTATCACGTGAGTATTTGAATAAATATGAAATGTGAGTACAAATTTAAAGTTTCTTCTGTCATCAAAATAATTCAAGATAAATATGTTATATTATTATGAGTTTGGAGTTTTTAGTACTACAAAAAGGTTGTATAGATACAAATTTAAGATTTTTTATATCACATAAAAATAAATTTGAGGTAAATATGTGAGCATACATAATTTAGAGTTATATGGACTAGGGAGATTTTAAATTTTAGGCAAGCCAATGAAAAATGAGTTTGGGATGACGAACATGTAAGATGGGTAACATGATTAGCCGGTTACACGTCTCGATCGTGTCATACAATGTCGAGTCTCTCTATCGCATCGTCTTTACCGGCCATTGTTGCATTGAAGCTACAGATTGCCTCTGAAGAGGTCTTCCCGGATCGGGCCGGTCCATCGAGCGAAACTTCATTTTGTTTTTTCCGTGCAGGGGTCTACTTGGCAAGTTGCAATAGCAAGCGCCCAAAATTTCAGGTCCTAACCACGTGAAGAGAAACCAATTTAGAGCCACGGCTTTAATCAAAGCGGAGTTATCATCCAGACAGCAACTAGCCATGAGCGTGTCAATGTCATCCATACGGTAACTAGCCATCAACATGTCAATTTCATGACAAAGGAAAAATACACAGGAAAAAACAAAATGGTCGGTCCCATGAAATTGATTCGCACTTGCCATCGCGAGTTGTCAGCTGCTTCTTCTTCTTCTCCTCTATGACAACTCATTTGCATACTGTAAACCGGCGTCCGATTTCGCTCGCCATGTCATAAATGGGAGGCGTCTGACCAATCTCGCCATTGGACCGGAGGAATTCAAGGGAAAAGGGCGAGCATGGAGGCTCAAGGCGGATTCAACTTGCAGCGAACGTGGCAGAAATTTAACGATGAATTACGTGACACGTAATAAGAGAAGCCTCGACGGCTGCTGCCCACATGGCGGCAGCGCCACGCGCCGCGGTGCCAAGGCCGCCATGTGGAGTTCCACGGAGGAGGGAGGCTGTACGCATCGTGCTTTGGCGTTGGCCGGCTTTGGGTTCCCTCTGTTCTCAAGAGGTCACCGCAAACTCCAAACAGTCCATACTTCCACCAATTTTTTTATTTAAAATTAATATTATAAGAAATAAATTTACTGCAAATTAATTTTTTATCATTAAAAATCCATACGTAATACATTTATAATAAATTTATTTCTCATTAAATCACAACGAAAAGTAAAACTTTAAAAATGATAAATCCATCAATTGTCACATATCATTCAACTCAATAATTTAACAATAAAATTTAACGAAAATTAACGAGAACTAAATTTATCACGTATACACCATTTTTTAGTTTTTTTATTAAAAGTGCATCGATTTTTGATTTTTTTAATGATAGCAATCTATTTAAAAATTAGAGTCAAACTACATTATTAACTAAATTTCTTCCCCTGCTTATTATAAAGGAGGAACCAGCGGGGGGCGGGGCGGTGTCAGAGAGATGCACGACGATAATCGAAGGTCGGAGCGGGGGGGCAGGACAAGACGATCCGACCGTCAACTCCGGAGACATTTCAGGATCCGGTCACGGCATGTTCTCCTCACCTCACTGGGCCTCCTCCCCCACCGACCACGCTTTTCGGAAGAACAACGGTTGTCTAGTATTATTATATGGTGGCGAGCAGTGTGAAATCTGCACTGAAGAGAGCGTTGCCGCCCGTTAAACTAAGCCGCGACTTAGATTCCTAGCTTGCGATGCAAGGCGATCGAGACCGCACCTTTTGGTGAAAAATCTATGTTCCGACGAGATCCGCCTCGAGTTTTTAGCTCGCACCTTGCTTAGCTAGTAAGGTCGGCGGAGCGACAGGTTCTAGAGAGCAAGACCTGGATATTCTTTGGTGATCCGGCCACATTTCGGTGTTTACTAAAGGGTGAAGTTAGATCTTCAATCGTCCTTTAAGATATGGATGTGGAAATTTACGTCATTTCCCTAGGAAAAGGACATTATCGAGCTAGTGGGTTTTTGAGGTGAACGTCATAGGATAGGTTTAGCTCTTGGACTTAGGTTGAACACGAGAAGCGAATAGCAGAGAGATAATTATGTTTTCGAAGGTGGACATCAAATGTGGATCCCCACTTGGTGAATAGTCATGTTTTCAATAATTGCTGACAAGACCCTTTTTTGTATTGTTCAAGAACTCTTCGACATTTTAAGAGAAATAAACTATAAAACTCTCTAAATAGAAATGGAGAAAAAAAAATCTATATTTATGTAGAGAGCGCAATTAAAAGAAGAGTTGAAAAATTCGCCATCCTAAATTTTGAGAAAAGCACACGGCCACGTAGGTTACTCGAAAGCAAGTTGTACGAAAGATAGATTATGCGAGTTGTGTATCATATATAAATTCATGAGACTTGTCGCTGATTTGTCATAAATGACTGTATGAATGTACATTATTGATGAAACGGAAAATGAGCTTAGCTTTTTCATATGATTTCGATCCTCAAAGGGAAAACATATATAGCATCACTACCTTAAGCAACCGCGTTTGCTTGCTCCCTCCATGGGAATCTAGTGCTTTATGGATCCAACTTTTTCCATGTCGAATTCGAATCCATTCTTGCGTGTTCACTTCGGACACAGCTGATGCAGTGGAGGGGATTCTACTGCACTCTTTCGGAAAGAGTTCACTCATCGCAACCGAAGCAAGTAAAGACGACAAGCATTCTCCTCACAAGTCATTTAAAAATTAAAAAGAAGAAGCCGGATGATTGGCGTTTCTAAAGGTGAAGAGAAAGTGGTACGAATGAAAATAGACAATCGCAAGAACTTCTCATCACAGGTACCATCGAATAGGATTGATTTGTAACTTAGCGGGGAAGATGCTTCTGGGAAACCGTACGACGTGAAATTAGGAAAAAGAAAGGAAATTGTCCAGGGGGGCTTAAAGCGTTGACATGCATTCCCTTGGACATAGCCTAACAAATCCTGCATGTGCTTCGCTGCATTGGGCCTTAACATTCTTATTTTTGTCGTGAAACATGGAATCAATCGAAGAACCAAAACATGTGTTCGGTGAATCAACAAATCAATCTAGCATAGTCACTAACGTGGTAAAGATCCCCGAAAAGATCTGATTAGCGAAGATCATAGAGTTCATTTTTAGTTAATGCAGGCCGAGCAAAACGAGAGGATCATCTAATTCAATGTCCGACGTGCCATGATATCGACACGAGGCCGTGTGATTCTGGTATAGTGACCTAACTCCGGACCGTCCTAGGCACGGGTTTTTGACATGCATACACGACCAGCCAAAAGCTCTCTGTATTCAGTACGCAAGTGATGTGAATTCAATAGGGTCGGTTTTGTTTCAGCCATTTTCTTGCCACAAAAGCCAGAAATGGCTTCTGAAAGTCAATTGGCATGCCAGTCTCGCTCTCCTTTGGAGGCTTGTCATCATAAATTTCTCCCCTGCGAAATCAGTTTGCGTTGCTAAACGTCATCGGCATAACCAATTACATTACGTGATTCTTGCGAATAAGTTAAAGCATGATTGGTATCATCTATTTATAGTCAAATTCAGATTGCGACAGCATGATGGTGAGGTCGTTTCGTTTTCCTTTTTGCCATGTACCCGTATTCTTCCCTAACACGATTTTTTCGTTGCAATTCTACGGCTGGATTTGATTAGGAGGTGGAATTTATGCCCAATTTGTGAGCTCATGGGAGCTGAGATTTTGTGGCTAACGTCAAAGACCGCGACTAGTCAGAGTCGAAGTACGTGATGGCCTTTGCTTGAAGAAGAAGATGGACAAAACCAAATAGGTGATGTACCACAAAAAATAAGGAAGGAATAGAATTGGACTTTCGTCTAGCTGAAATTGCCGAAAACGTTTGGTCCACCCCTATCTACCAAGTTTTGGAAGTGCAATCTAGCCCTTCCTCTACCCCTAGCCGGTATAAAGGTGAACCACTTTTTTTATTTTTCTGTCAATCATATGAAATTAAGGATACATGGAATCTATACAATTAATGACTTTGATAGACTCAATCCATGTGAATTCAAGTCTAGACAAGTCTAAATCGGCATATGAGGATAGTATTTGGACCACGGTTGCTGTCAACCTTCTGCAAATTGCTTACTTTTAGTCGGGAACTGGAGGATTTAAACTGGCTAGGGCTATTTTGTTCCTCAAAACAAGACACACCGTATGCCTGAAAATGTCAGTACGTCGGCCTGCCATGCTTACGCGAACATTGTGCACCTATCATAACGAGAGCTACCGTCCACTGTCTTTTCAAAAGGGTCACTCACTACCCGCAATTTCTGACCATTTCGTCCCGACCCATATAACACTTTCTCATATACTCGAGCACAGAAATCGCACTCATCATTTCAATATCTAAGCACTGCATGACGTGAATTGCGTGCGTTTCAAAGGTGGGCAAAACTCAATGAACGGGGCGGCTTGACCTCACAAGTACAAAGGCCCTAATCATTATATAAAATCTGTCCGTACCCGCTGCCGCCTAGCCTCTGGCGAACCGACGCGTGTGCGGCTTGGGGGAACATCCCTGTCGCGTCGTCAGTAATAATAGTCCCAAACGTGACAAACTGACGGTCTGGGTTTTCCCTTGTTTGGAATGGCCGCAATTTAGCAAATTTTTATGCCCGAAGTCTCGAGTTGTTGCGCCTAATTTTTGGCGTTGAAACGTTCATATTCCCACGAGCCTGGCTAGCTGACCGGAGGGCACCAAACCAGTGGTGACAATAGGCTGCAAAACGGGGCACGTGGCCTGGGCGATCCTTCTAGTTTAGCTTCCTTCCGCTGTTGAGGCCTGTTTGGGTAGACTGTCACATTACTTAATTGCACGTCCTAATTGATGTTTCTAAATTGACTAACCACGTTCGAGAAAGATGAAGAGAGTTCATGCCTAGACTGTCACGAAACTTGGATTTGAACAATCTTTGTGATGAGTCCTATACGAAATCATTATGTTACCGATTTCATCATCTCCCATTCAAAAAATTTATCTAAAAAGCCTTAAATCTATTATACAGTAATTAATTCAATCATAAATTATTCAATTGTGTCAATTTAGTATTAAATCTTTTAATAATTTGTCAATATAATCTTCCAATTAATTTTGTTATGAAATCGCCGACATGACAATTTAGTCAACATCAATAGTCTTATATGGAATGACCAATTTAGAGGTTTTCTCCTTTTCTCTTTTCCTTTCCCTTTCCTTTTCTTTTTCACCCTTTCTCTGCATCAACGATCACTAGGCCTTATCCATGGCTGATGGAAGTCATTGGCCACTCGCAAGAGCTCACCGACCTCAAGCAATGGTCCCCTAGGATCCGACAAGGGCAACTATCACTTGAGGGAGTGAAGGAAAAAGATGTGTTGAAAAAAATTGTTCACATAAAATTATGCGATGTAAAATCGTTAACGTTAACTAGACTATTATGTTAGTAATTTAAATCAAAGTTGGCTTGAATGACTAAATTAATAGATCGTCAAAAGATTTGAGACTAAATTAACACAATTAAAATATGTATAACTAAATTAATAAATCATCAAAAAGTTTGAATTAAATTTACAAAATTAAGATATTTATGGCTAAATGAACTATTTTACCATGGATTTAGGATTTTCTTTTACAATTATCCCTCTACCACCTATTGAGTGACCATTGCCTAAGGCTAACTGCCCAGTGATGCCAATAGAGGGAAAAGGGTTAAAAAGAGAAATAAAAGGAAAAAAATGAAAAAATCGTCCACATTAACATCACCCATACTATGTAGGACAGTCAAGGTTAACTAAACCACCACATTGGTGATCTGACTAAACCGTTACATTAATGATTTCCAATCAAAATTGACTAAAAATATTAATTTGACAGATCATCAAAAGTTTTAATTTAGAATAATTAAAATGTTTAAAACCAAATGAGCTGTTGTACGATAGGTTGAGGATTTTTGGGACAAATTTTTCCCCTCCCATCCACATCGAACCCAAATTTAGTCTTGACCATGTGATTGTTATGGACAGCCGACAGCCCAACCTAAACGACAGCGGTACTATCTCTGCTCCTTTAGCATATCAATCTTTCCAATCAATAATGCAGCATGATCATCTATGCTGATTCTCCAGAGTCCCAACCAAGGAAGGAAGTATTTTGAACCCAAGCAATAAAGACAAGGAAGAGATTATATATCAAACAATCCAGAAGAGGAGGCTTCCATGGAGATTCTCTTTCTAACGCAAGACGTTAGGGACCAGAGGCGAACATAGAACCACACCACATCATCAGACCTACGCGTTCATCAAACGACAATGATACATGTAACATGTCAGTCCTGAGGATGAGATTCAAATCAATATGACCTACCTTTTTATTACTCAAAAGGGCTTACCCATACAAATCACCACCCAATACATGAACGGAAAAACCAACCCTTAACAAATTGCTTATGACCAATGCTTACAAAAGAAGTTCCAAGCACCGTTCCTCTATAAAAATTTGCCCTCTCCTGATTGTATAATATTTGTATTCGCAACCTACTCACTGTTTTGAGAACATCCCTTGGGTTAATGAAGAGAAGTCATGCTCTTTCCCAGATTGTGTTGAAGGAGAAGCAGATGCAACAGCTGGAGTAGATCGATGGCTGGTAACCCTGGCAGACATGAGACCATTGACGTTGGTAGTTTGCCCCATGGTATACATACTGCTTGAGGCCAACAGGAGAAGAAATTAACCATAACCATACAGTTTAAACTCTTCGATACAGTTGAGAAAAGCATCAAAAGATACATACATTGACTCGAAAGCAACATTAAAACATAATATAACAAGAACACTAATGCCACGGTAGAAACTGAGTAAGCACCAGAATGTGAAGAACTGCCAAATTCCATCATGAATGATTATTTACACAAGATAATTCATTGTCACTTGGACATTCTAATAAGTCCAAAAACAGCGAGATCCAGCTTTATTGTGCAGACTGAAACACCAATCATATCAAATTGTCCAAAGATGATTATTTTGTGATTAAGCATTTAAGTTTCAACTCTGTCTGTGTGTGTGTCAAGGGATCAATCATCACCGTCTAGCCTCTGGCAAGCTCTCTTTGTTACTTGAATAACCAAAATTGAGCATGGTATTCTAGGTAGCAATTAGGTGCATAAGATGTGCGTTTATACAATACTCAAGGAAAAGGTTGCAGGTTATTTTCCAACTATTTCCTACTTCTGTATCAGATATGATCCGTGTGAATACACCCCTAACCTAGCCTACCTTTTGACCACAAAACCCAGAATGTAGGCACAATCACTTTCCCAATTTTTACTTTCTACAAAAGATGGAATCCAACAGTTCTAACAAGAGGAAGAAGTTCATTGAAATCTAAATACCGTATATGCCCCTTAGACCCAATGAAGATAGATGAATTATCAACAGGTCATGTTAAAGAGTGCTCTCAAGCACTTGTTGGGCATACCATCAAAGAAAAGATTTGGTTTTCATAACACTACATATTGAGGAAAAAGGTTAGTTTTTTGAAAATTGAATACTTTCCTACCAAGTGCCCTAAGGGCAGTCATCATTCAGATCCTCATAAATAAGTCCCGTGTAAACTTTCTTCCATCCGTACTAATCATGCTCCAGAGAGAAAAAATTTAATATATCTTTTATGATTACTTGGTAGGAAAAACTTCATTTTTCCTGGTAAGAAAAGGTTAGGCATTTGTGCAGCAGTTCAAGAAAAAGAGCAACAATTAAGACTGAGCTAACAAGGGTAAAAAGTATGACTAACATATATGAAAGAAATATATAAGTTGAAGTTTTGACTCAATTTGGTATAATCATTTAGTTGAATCCTACATGAAGCACTCTCAAGTACATGCCTGTTTCTAAACCCTAGTGATAAAGAACCACTAATCAGCCCCAGGGAAGACATTTTCACCCTCACAAACATGAGAAGATCATGTACTGGTAGGGTCAAAGAGTCACATGGAAAGATTTGCATCTAGACTCATTTCACCATGACTAATATACACAAAAGCAGAGTATTCAGGCCAGGATTCATTCCCATGTGCAATCCCTTAATGTATCATTCTAGTTTACGCAATCATGTTAAGTTTAATAGCATACCTTGATGTTAAACTGTTTGAGACGTTTCCCAACAGATGTGGAGTTGTTTGGTTGCTCATCTAATGATGAAAAAGATATCATGATCAGGAAAAAAAACCCCGAAAAGCTCAAGCAATTAGAGTAAGCCTCATTAAATCATACCTGCATGAGTGCCTGTAAATCTGCTTGTCTGCCAATTGGATATGTGGTTCCTGGGACTTGGTGACCCATGTTGGGCCAGTTCATCATGGGGTAATTAGTACCATTTGAACCAGGTTGCTGCATAGTACCGAGAACTTTTGGATCTACATGACCAGATTTTGCAGCAGCAGCCATGAGAAGGGACTGCTGCTGTGCCAGCATTGCAAGTTGCTGTTGATGCATCGCAAATGGTGAAACCATGTTGGACTGCAAATAAAACAAACCATCTCACTGTCATATATACTGTTTTAATACAAACTTAATAACAAGACTAAGGAATTACAGGACATAAGTTCCTATAAAGGGGCTGGTTAACAATTCCAAATTATGGTTGGCAAGTGTTTTGCACTGTTCATAATACACATAAGAACACCAGCATGTGTAGCAGGAGTATAAACATGAAGTTCACATAAAATTGAACTGATAAATCAAGATTGGAGAGCGCAATGTTTAAAGAATTCATTGAAAAGAAAATGATCAAGCATATGCCTTCTCAAAAAGACTCATTATGTCATTCTTCACATCTTTCTGAGGTTTCTCTGAAAGTGAAGGCACGAGAGTGACGTCCTTGAAAAGGTCCTCAATGCCAGAAGTGGACTGAGTGCTACTTTCAACAGGTTTTGAATGATTGGACTTTTCTATCTCAGTTCCGGCTGCTGCTCCACCAGCTGGACATCAAAGCTAGGAAATCAGTGTCACTTAAATTAACATAGGGATTGCTACTATAAAACAAATAAAAGAACAAAGTACAACACTCCTGGGGTGTCTCTCAGAGAGAGTACTTTGAAAACCAGCCCAATCATCAGTAGAAGCTGCCTCTGAACCCTTTTCATTTGGACCTTCCATGGATAGCAGGTTAAAAAGGTCAGTAGCATAATCAACTTTCGGAGGAGACACAGCCGGAGCAGCATCAACAGTTTCTTTTATTGCTTCAACTGGTGCCGCAGCCATTTCCGTCTTTGCAGTGTCTTGCAGTTTGGGAGCAGCAGTGACCTGTTCATTATGAACATCATTACATGATTTAAGTTTCAAGTGGACCAAGTAAACTTGAATTGCCATAAGAATTATTTATACTGCACTTCCTTAAAACTCACTCCACCAAATGTATACAGAATTTTCTCAAGTTAACAGAGACAGACAGCATCTTATGATGCACTTTTCAATTTAGCACAACCTCTTGTATTAGAAACATTAAAAATTGCTACAGTAGAAAACAGGTTCCTTAGGACACCAAGTAATCAAGATAACTTCCAGAGGACTACAACATGGGATTTAGCTGTGTGTCACATCAGTCCTGAGCTTCCACAATCTTAAAATCTGTATTTAACTCTGATCAATAGTGATTTCAGAAGTAATGATTGTTGAACATCACGAAATTGGTCAATGCTATGGGCTTACAAGTCGATACCTGGTCAGGTCCTTTAAGGGGAACAGGATTACTGTTTTTATAAAAGAGGCTTGATTGGTCCTCCTTTGTTCAAATGAACTCTCAGGCCTGCCTGAAATTCTCTGCACACTTCTTTCACCAGGTCTCTGCCACTGTACAGTATCCTTTTCTTCTTGTCCTCTAGAAGGTGACTTGGGTTTTCCATCCCTGGAGACCCACCTTTTCTCCTCATATCTGCAAGGATGACCAATGATCAGCAGCGGATGAAGCAATGGATAATGTCTCAACCGAAGGAGCAATTGCAAACACCAGAAAAATGACAGCGAGAGATCAAAAGTATGTCACGTACTTTGCACGAATAAAATTCTCAATTCCCACTCTGTCATAATTTGGGGGTAGCTCTGCTTCCCAATAACTATTTGCCTTCTCATTGCCCATTGCTGCACAGCAGAAGGTATTAGCATAATTCTTCTCAATCTTAGACCAAATTGACATTAATCAGGGGAAAGATCTGCCTTACATTGTATGAACGCAACCTGCTCTGGAAGCCATGTGTCCAAAGTAGCTGATCGGACCTGCAGCAAAAGCTTGACTATCACAAGTACATCTTCTTCTTTTTTTTTTTTTTTTTTGGGGGTACCGTTTGCATTCTAAATATCAACAAGGCAATCACAGCAGAGATGGGTTAAATGACGTTGAGGTATACCAAGGGACTGTTAACTCGTTTACATAACTGATAAATGATGTTCAAATTGCTTTTTCACAAACAATGCGAAACAACTCGAGAACTCTTAAAGTTTATCTAACCAAGAATATATTGTGTGTGCATGTGTAAAATTTAATATGGATCTCACAGCAGGGAATAACTTCAGTTGAAACAACTTAAGATTGAGTTCAAATGCAAAGCAACTGTCCTTCAACTTATACAGAAGTGCATTAACTTCATGAACAGCATTGTTTTATCTCTTTCAAAGCATCTTTGATGTATGCCAGCATTCGGTGAGTAGATATAACAAATAGCATGGATCTGTTATGACACACACAAATTCAACAGGCAGAATTACTTCCGACGATTAATCATTCTAGCTTTTCCAAAAGCTGACAAGCTTGGAGAGAACTTCTTTTACACTTAAAGAATCATGAAGGGATCGTTCCCTATCAAATCACCAAATTAACCCTGTCAGATCTGAACTTAAAGGGTGAAAATTTCGACTGTCACTACAGTCGTCAGCATTTCTTGTCCCAAAGTTTTGAAACCAGTCAAGGACATGAAGCCTACGAATGAAGATACACTCAAATGGGATGCCACTGCCAACTATATCAGGAGTAGAATGTGTCAATTTTTACTGCAGAGTGTCAAGAAAATAGAGACACAAGCTTCTTGGATTTCTCTAAAAGAAATAACTCCTCCAAAACATAAGTCTATTTGCTATAGGGATTTCTGACGGTATTTTTTCTATTCAACCTAAGCATCTGTTCAGCACAAGAATTAAGTATCACAATTTAAACTCTCAATTAATCTCATAAATCATACAATAAAAGTAAAACATCAGATGGTCAAATGTTAAAATGGTACCTTCGATATGTGTACCCCAAGACTTCTATGGATTCCTGAACATTGCATGCATATAAATATCCCTAAATTGACACTAGCCCATCTCGGACCTCTGCACGAAAAGCAATAGCATTTGCTTTAGAGAGAAATAATTGGTGCAAGGAGGAGACAGGTAGCAGTATGGCTAAACCACCAACTGCCAAATCGAACAAACCCAAAGATTTGTGCTTTCCCTACTTTGATCAATTTTCTATAATCACTCCTTATGACCGACACTTACTTGGCCTTACAATCAGCACATTCCCTGTTCTCAGGCAATTTGAGAAGCCCTTCGAGAATCTGCACAGATGTTTAAAGCACATGAAAATTGGATGATAAAAAGGAATACCATTAAAGGACGAAACGATGATGTTCGCTTTTCACAGCATTAAAGGGGTAAAGCAAATAGTTTCTGGCACATCCCATTCAAGGCTTCAAGCCTAAACGCTTGTTCATATTAAAAGTAAAAACGGAATCTGACAGTTCATACAGAAGACTAAAACAACACTGCTTGCGTTCACAAGACGGACAAAAAAGGGTCAAAAATCTGATTTAATAAGGAAAAAAGACAACATCTTTGCTCGAAGCGGAACTGGTCTAATCGATGGGAAAAGCCGCGCGGATCAATCTGCGGCTGCAGACATGCTGATGACTCCGTCTAACTGATCGCGATTCGCAAGTCGCGAGATCAAAGCCTCCATTTCCACGGACCGAGAATCGGGAGCCAAATCGAGAGAGAGGCATAAGATCAAACACAAGGCGGACGACCGATAGAACAGCACCAATCATCTACGGTCCCCACAAGACAAGTTTTTTCCCCAAAACCCACCAAGAGAGCGGGGTCAAAGCGACGAAAAAAGGGGCGGCGCAAGGCCAGGCCGAACCGAACCTTTCTGTGGTGCGCATTGAGCTCCTTGGAGACGTTGGCCTTCCCGTTCATGCCGAACCGGAGACGACGAAAGACGCCGGCTTTCGGTTCTCTAGAGAGAGAGGATGAGGTGGAGAAGATGAAGAGCACCGCCGGTCGCCGGTCAGACACGAGATTGATCTTCTTCCACCTCTCTCTCTCTCTCTCTCTCTCTCTCTCTCTCTCTCTCTCCTCTCTGCGTTCGACCAACAAGAGGAAAGCAGGCAGAGAGAGATCGGAGCGGAGTCCAAGTCTTTCACAGTCTTCTCGGCTTTTTCTCCCTGGCTTTTCTCATGTCGTTTTGGTTCGTTCGTGTCTGTACTATTTCCATTTCGAATTGTTCTTTCTCTATGATTCTGTTTTTTTTTCAGCACCAATCCGCAAAATGTCTGTAATTCTTTTCATTTTGTGATTAAGAAATAAATCCTCGAGTTTGGCCTCATAATTTTTTCTCATTTTTTATACCCATGTTGTAACTCGATCAACTTATCTTAACAAGTAAAAGAAATCCACAACATCACAAACATTTTTTAACTAATTTGAGATTTCGACTTTGGAAAGGCTAATGTGATATCCCCGTCTCTATTGACCTAGTCTTCATGTTGACCGTGTGGTTCTTCACTCCGTAAGTTTGTTCATTTGGATTTGTCGAAAATAAAAAGATTTTTCTTTTGTTTTCTTCTTAAAATTTAAAATTTTAACATAAACCTTTTTTTTTTCTTTGGGTGAATCGGTATGTGGATTCTTATATATTATCAAAAGTCTCAAGTGTTCAAGATTGAAAGAAAAGCCAAAATTCAAAAACTTAAAAGGGGAAAATTCCATCAAAATCCTAAAAAGTGATAAATACTTCTCAACTCCAATCTTATATTAACGCAACAAAGGTACCCTATTTACCATAAAAAATCACAAACCCTATCTAAAGCAACATCAATACATTCAAACTTCGTTCTTGTGTCGCCAATACCCAAAATTTATACCAATATGACAAAAATTTAGGATTTTTTGTCACACTACAATGTAGGTACAAGTTTCGGGAATTGGTATTGCAATGACACAATAAAAAGTTTAGGAAGTTAGCATGTAATGAACATAGTTTATGACTTTTATGGTCTGAATCCAAACTAAATGTAAAAATTACTCCAAACTGAACCATAGCTTATGAATTACGTGCAAAAACTCATGAATTACGTGCGGAAACTCAACAGTCACTTCTAACTCTCTCAGATTTTATCCATAACGTGTCTTCCAAAAATTGACACATGTAAAGATTGCTCAAATTCCAAAAATTGCAGTAAAATCCCTCACAATTTTTACACGTGGATATTTGGGTATATCGAAAAGTTTTAACCGTTAGAGGTTGAATAAAAGATACGGCATGCATCCCCCACAAACGGACGACTTCGATTTGAATACGATTGAAAGGGACAGATTTGAAATCGTGGCTTCGTAGGTGGCAATGAAAGTGGGCCGAGCGGATAGTGGAGAGAGAACGCACCCCACCTTTTTCAGTGCTTCGAGTCTGTTCATCCGTCTCTACACGAACGGGCCGGCCATTGGATGGATAGAAAAAAGCAAAGACATTTTATGGGGTTGGCCATGTGATGTCCGCGTGATGAATGACTCGTCGATTAGACCAAAAAAGAAATCCCAAAGATTTTCCCCTTGCTTGATCATTGAGTAAATAATGTCAAACCGGCAATTATGAGATCGTGTTGGGTGCTCTAGCACAATGCTTCTCATTCCCAAACCTTCTATAATTTTAGACAATTCCAAATTACCACCAATCAATGATTTCTATTAAGAATGTGTAATAAGAACCATTCGAATTGGAAACCGCTTGAATCGAATCAGCCAATTTTGGATAATTCCAAGAGGCGTTGGTCCGGTTTCCATTTTCATGGAGCCGACGATAGGCGGTCCAATTCCTAATCTCAAGGTAGGAAACAAACCAACTAAACTAGATCAATTGCTTTCTAAAGAAATAAAAATAAACATCTCTTCTTCTTTACCAAAAAAAAAAATTAATAATAATAATAAACATCTATTCTTCATCTTTTGCGCCTCCACGTACTATTATTCCCTTACCGAACGCAAGGTCACATGCTTCTGCACTTGGACCTCAACTGCCAGCCCTCCTTACATAGACTAGCCCTCACCGTGTTGGTCACTCCCAAGAACCTCCCCCTCCTTAACCCTCTCCTCTCCGCCGACCCCTGTCAAATCCTTGTCCTCCCTTTCCCTCCCCACCCCAAACTCCTGTTGGGCGTCAAGAACAGCCGCAACGCCGGTCAACTCGGCAACATCCCTATCATCTTCGCTCTCCGCCTCCCCCTCACCTGGTGGTTCGCCTGCCCCCAACCCTCCCGTGGCCATCCTCTCTGACTTCTTCCTTGGCTGGACCATTGACTTGGAATGGCCGACAAGTTTGGCGTCCACTACTTCCATTAGATCACCTGGGAATCGTACCGAACCGGTTGATATAGTCCTGATTCAAGAGATAGGGAATCGACCCTCCTCATTTGATTCTCAATTCATGGATGGGATTTGGACCAAATCAAAAATCGATCATTTCTGATTTTTATCAAACGGTATATGTTGATAGTTTTATTAGTGACGTTCCATTAAAGTTACTATTTTCCATATAAAAAAAAAGTCGTTCTTTCGGAATGAGACGATATATATAGAAGACAGAAACATGTGGTACTCAAATAAAAACCTTTTACTTTTCAAACCCATTTACCATCTCATTAAATCAAATAATTACACAACATAATACGCATCATTCATGAGCACAACAACGTTTGATGCAATTATGTCGACGTGGTACATATAAGATTAGATAGTAAAGCATTAAAAAAAAAAAATCTGACCAATTGAATACCATTGTTTTTCCCATTTGTGTGGTAGTGGTCATATATGCGAGTTTTATGCTGTAAAGATATATTTAAAGTAAGTTGAAGATAATATAACATTTAGAATTTCGTGGAGAGTCTGGCTTTCACTTGTTGGGAAGAGATAATATATTGCATATATTCTATCACATTTGCACCAAAAATTTTATGCTGTATCTTGGACAAGATGACGCTGCACATTCTTGTATCCTATACTATGTTATTCTAGAGGTTGGAATTTGGGACTCGGAGCACATCCACATGATTGTCAATCAAGCCTATCCATCTTTCCAAAATTTCAATTACAGTACAAAGGACTCAAATCATTTGACCACGCTATTTAATAACCCAATCTGAGTGTCGAAAGTAAAAATTTTATCTTTTAATGAGATTAAACTTGTTTAACAATTTCCTAACTAGAATCTTTTTAACTTTATTATCAAGACCTATCAATTATGATCCCAGATTTATATATTTGTTCCATTTTCAACTATCGTCAAATAACCAGTTATTTTCATTTTCGACGCTTTAATTTTTAGGGTTAATACCTTAAAAAACCCCAAACTGGTACATCTGTGACAAATTTACCCCAAACTAATTTTTTGACCATGAAAAACCCCAAACTGGTATACCTGTGAAAAATTTACCCCGACTAACAAAAAAAAACCCTAAACTGGTACATTTATAACAAATTTATCCTAAACTAATTTATTCGACTGCAAAAAACTCCAAACTGGTAAATTTATGACAAATATACCCTTCGCTAAATTTGATTAATACAAAAAAATCACAAAAATTGTAAACTGTAACAAACGGAATGTAAAATCCTAAATTGGTATATTAATCAACTCTCACGTGTCATTTAACTTAATAATTTAACGATAAAATTTAATAAAAACTAACAGAGGGTAAATTTGTAACAAGTGTACCAGGTTTGGGGTAAATTTGTCAAAGGTATACTGGGTTTAGGGTTTTTGGTGGTCAAAAAAATAGTTTGGGGTAAATTTGTCACAAGTGTACCAGTTTAGGGTTTTTCAAGGTATTAACCCTAATTTTTAATACTTAATTTGGGCACATCTTTTTTTTTTCAAATAATCCGGCCTTCACTTTGACTATAGTATAGTTAAATCTAATTTACTTGATAAGATACCATAGTTATTGTTGAGCAGAAACGACCCCTGAAATAGCGCGAAATCAGACGCAGACGCCGTGTCGTATTGGTGCTCGACGGTAACGGTGGAGTTTTCAATTTTCTAGGTTCTTCTCCTCCTGGTCTCTCTCCTGAATCCGAGGTTGAGAAGAATCGCCAGTTCTTGTTACAGTGGGTTTCCCAAGAACGAATTTTTAAGACGCTTTTCGTCTCTGCATCCTTGTCTGCGATGGATGTCAGGTGGGTTTCGATTCGATGTCCATCCTCTTTTTGATCTTCCGCAATGCTTGTATCGTGTATTTCTTTGAATTGAGAGAGGCTGTTGATTTTGTTCGGGATCCAAGGTAAGGAAGAAGGAAAGAAATTTCAAATCCGTTGGGTTTCGCCGTCGTTTGATGCTTAGATGGTTAGCGAGGGTTTGTGTCTCGATTATGCTTATGAACGTGCCAGTTTAGCTCCCGAAATTGAATGGGTTTCCTTCTGTTGGAAGATGCTGTTGCCTGGAAAGTCCACAATGATGTTAGGCTTGTCTTGTATCTTGAGAGGGATGTGTTGCTGTTAGCTCCAATAATTTTTCCTCGTAATGTCGCCGACAGAATGTTTTGGAGAGATAGGGTACCATGTTGTAGGCTTACCCAATATGTCCATCTCCTTGCCTACTATTTTACTCAGTCACCTTTGCTTCCCAAGATTGGTTTTTGAGTCCCCATGGCTTTGTTAGAGGTGGAAGTTTCGAAGTTAGAATGATGGAAGAAGAAGGGTTTTTGTGTGTAATGTTCATTACAGATTTAAACTAGGATCGATGAAAATGGTAGAAGTTCTATACATAATGAGATTTAAATCTCGGAAAATTTGTTCAGAGAATACTGGCTGTCATTCTCTCATCCTAATTGAAGAAATTTAAGAGTCTTGGCCTCATGCTGCTTTCTTGTATCTTTCTCTGATTGTAAATGCTCAGCGGAGGGCAGAATCTGCCTAATCAGTTTGCGAACAAAACTCCTCAAAATCAGGCTATGGAAAATAAAGAGAGTTATCAGACTGTTAATACTGGGAACCAGCTTGGATTTGATGAGAAGAAGGCGGCAGTTCACAAGGAGATGAAGAGAATGAATCAATTGCCTGCAAACAGCTCATATGCAACCCATCGCCTGAAGGTTCTCAACAAGGTTTTGCAACTATTAACAATACAGGTGCTTGCACTTTGACTCGCAGCTGTGTGTGGAATATGCTTTGCCTTGCTAGGTGGTTTTGGCTTTCATAGATGAGGATCATAAGTAGCATAGTTTCCAGCACTTGGTTTAGCGAAGCCCTTGGTGTATGTTGATGCGTCTGTCATCGTTGGGTTGTTAGTCTTTTCCTTCTTTTTTCTTATTTCCTAATATTTTTCAGTCTAACATAGAAAGCTGTATATTTCCATTCTGTGGAATTTTGTTTCATCTGCTTTTTTTTTTTTTGCTGAATATGAAAATTTTTCTTTTGATATTGTGAACACAGTGAATTGTTTAGTCTCAGTGTTTTACATAATCTCTTTGCTTGATAGCCTGCTTTTGTCTCTTTCTTTTCAATATATACACTTCTGGAATGCCTTGTCTAGGTTTACAATCCTATTTAACATGTCTTGATTTTAACAGTGTGTGGAGTGGTTGCTGATCTACTGATTCTTTATTTTGTTTGTCAGAGAACGACATCACAAGATGAGGAGCTGGAATTGCTTTTTGCTAGCCTGTCTCTGTGATGGAATTTCCTGGGACTGGTTAGTGCCAATCAGTTTGATGCTACACTCTCAGATTTGGTGATCGATAAATTAATATATGTTACCTGCTTCCTGAGCTACATGCACTTCTCATTGGTCTACCTGCATTCTCACCTAATTCAGCTGCTCTTTTTTGCAGACTCAAAAGAGGTGCTGAGTTTCTATGGTCCCACATGATCAACACCGTAAATATGTTAAATAGGCATGTCTAGAAGTGTCTATAAGCTGGTTGTGGCATGCACACTGAGTTACTGAGGAATTTCATTGCTTTGTTTTCTCCATGTATCCATTGGTGAAACTAATCAGCTGGCAACAGAATGGGAAATGTTACATTATCTCTTCACCATGTTGGAAGCGATGTTTTTCTCTGCATTTGTGTTGGACTCTTGTGGAGTTTGTCTGCTGCTCCTCGTACTGTTTGGAGTCGAGCGCATTTTGGGCAATAGGCATGGTGTTCGTGTTATCCATGACATGTATTTTAGATTGTTCCCTCAGACATTTTGATTCCTATACAACCTGCCTGCTGCTGTCTTTGCGGTGTATTTCATCTCATGCCTCATGGAGCTATTATTAACGGCGGGCGGGTTTTCTGAAATGAGATTTATTGTGTTAATACCTGGAATCAGTATGGTTTGTTTTTCTTGACAATCGGTCATTTGTATGATTCGAGTTTACTTTTGACTGGACAAGGACTTGAGTCTAGAGAAATTAATCAACTGTAGTCCTTGGGGTTTAATGAATGAATAGGCTCTCCTACAAACGAAATATACCTTGTGAGCAAATTCGAGGAGGGACCGAGTCCCATGATCAAGTCTAGAATGACTATGCAAAACACCAATGACAGAAAGAATTAGGAAATTTTGAGAAAGGCATAGCATGGTCTATAAACTACGTGGAATAAACATCTTGATCATTAATTCTGCCGGTCTTGTGCTTGTCATGGGGTCTGTACGACATGATCAGCCGTTGAGATGAGTTTGATCTATAGTCAGCATTAGAATGAGCGGTTTCAAGTATCGTATAGGTTCAATAAGAAATCCGAAACCTATCCGTGAGAATAGATTTCTCAACTACTCTTGGAATTTGAAACCTACTGTGCATGCTATAGAACATGGAACTTTTTCATTTACATGTTCTAGGGTTGGTTTTAAGGTTAGTTTCATTTATATTATTAATTGAATAATTGCAGTGAACGAAAACTCTTAATGACTATCATTTGTTGCTACAATTTACTGACTCTAAAGATACACGAAAGATATGAATATTAGAAAAATAAAGGTCTCAGTAATAAAATGGGAATGGGAACTCAAATTAGTATTTTCAGGTTATACACTCATCATCGAACAATGTAGAAATACCGCAAGATCATGCAAATACATGAATCAAGAAAAATACTAAAACTTATTTTAGATTCTAGATTCCAAGTTCCTACAAATAAAAACTTGAAACATACTCATCGAAATAGATTTATTATATTTTAGAATTCAGAACTTACCCTACATACCTTAAAACTTAGAACTTACAAGTTTTTATAGGTCCAATTTTCAGATTTCAGGTTTTACCTTAAAATCATGCTCACCCTTACTCAGCATATGCAATAAACGTCATCGTAGACAAAAGAGATTTAGGAAATTTGTATATAAACTATCGTTGCAACCTTAAAATTCGGACTACTTTCCTATGGTTTCTTTCCCTCACGAAGAATCTTCCAGTAATGTAGACATTTTTATGCTGTCGATATACTCAACAAAGGGGGCGATATCGAAAAGCATCGGACGTAGCTAAAATCGAGAGAGGTTTAATGTCAACTGTTGATGGGAAAAATTAGCATTCTTGGTTGGTCAGAATTCAGAAATAAAGTAATCACCGAATTGAAATTCACGAAATTTTTATCATGTGATTACAGTAAAATTGGTATTGGACCGACTCATTCTGTCATATGGTGACCACGAATCTAAGTTTCAAAAAAATAAAAAATAAAAATTTATAATAATCCACCATTTCTCGAAGTGTCCATATTTGCTGCACCACCCTGCTTCGTTCTCGAAGTTTCTCACGGCTTCTTTGACGTGCTCGCGGTGCGATCCTCGTACTTTGTCTCCCTCCACCGTCGTTTCCCTGCGTTACGCATCGATCGGAATTGGCCCCGAACTATGGCGGCGTGGGCTGCTGCTGCTGCTCGCCAAGCCGTGGCTTCGGCTCGGCTTTCTTCGCTGAAACCATCTATTCCTTGTTCCAGGCCTCCGGCTGCTACTCTTGTTCATCGGCGCGGTCTCGCCGGCGGTGGCGGTTGACCCTCCTTCTCTCGTGTTTGTTTTAGTTGAAAGCTTGAATCTTTTCTGAAAGTTTGCATCGAACGTCTTTTGAGAAAATGATTCTGTTTGTTAGCATATCATGTTCTTGTACACTCGGTGGTTGCTCACTTGCGATGGGACTTGACGCGATGAGAAATTTATAGGGAAGCCATTCGAATTGGTTTATATCCTTACGTCTTCTGGGGATCTCTTGATGCAGAACACCATGGCCCGCCAAAGGTGAACTTTTGGGAGGACCCGCTGAGTCCTTCTAAATGGAAAGAGGAACATGTAAGTCTCCCAGCTTCGTGTTTGCTTCCCCATACTATGATAGATATCTTTAAATTCTGGAATATGATCTTATTGGCATTTGCAGTATGTCAGCAATTGTGATATTCTAGTATCGGAATTGAGAATCAGAGTTGGACCTTAACGTGTTTGCTAGAGGACTTCTATTGTGTATATACCATCAGGGGCAAGATTTATTTCCACAAGCATCAGTCAGACAATTACATTTGTCCGTTTGAACTTAAAGAAACACTCTCCCTACCAAGAATATAACTCAAATTAACACCTTTTAGCCTTTTGTTGTTGCTCGTGTAAGCCAAAATTTATGAATTTGAAGTTGAAAAATGCCTGTAATGTGGGCTGCAGATGATTTTCAAACTTATGGTCCATTGCTTGGATGATGGTTTGGAAAAGAACTGATAGACCATTAAGTTTTACGCAGTCTATATCAGGCTCCATTGATGATGAGATAGATGCTTCTATCTGTGAAGCTGCTGTTGGTGATATCTTTGACATAGCCCACTCTGTTCAGTCTTTTGCAGCTTCCTGTATTACTTATGCTTCCTTCTCTGATGGGATGCTTCATCGGGCTTGTCGCGCATTTGCAGTTTGTAATTGTCTCCTTAACTGGCTGGGGATTACTCTTCTATGGGGGCTACAAGTATTTTACCAGAGGAAAGAGTGACAAGAAGGAAGAGGTACTTAGTTTTTGCATGTTAGGATGACAAGTCTCAATCTTCTGGCGGTTCACCTACTTTCGTCAAATTTCGCTGAGCACCCAATGTTGGGTTCACTATTTATCATGCATGTGAAAGTATCTGATTGCGTTATTTCTCGATCCGATGTTAGAAAAACTTGTGTTCATATGCACAATATTAAGTTTCATCATTGTTACGTCTGTGTCATTGTACGAGCAGTATCATACCATTCTAAGCTGAGTTGCAACACAATTGAAACCAAGTGTGATCAGAGGGCAGTCAGAGAAGTCCTAGATTCATCTCATAGACTCCTCTGATGTACAAGTAACTGGGAGGATTTTTCTCTGTTCGCTCTCTTTCAAGCTTTTCCCTCCCTTTGCAGAAAGCTAAAGAATCTTCGCACTGAGGACAGAGTTGTTGCACCGAGAACATGATCGCAGCGAATGTACTTCTGTAAGCTCCAATAAGTAGAGTGATGCCTATACTTTCATGTGGTGATGAACTTTCAATTCGGGGTGTTCTAACTTGTACATGACTGAGATAAGACGAGGATGAATTGATTATGAATCTTAGTATCAATCTCTTTTGCTGTTTTCCATCTATCCAGTGACTTCAAATTTTCATTCTTCTACGTACTGAGTGTGAGATTGGCTAATTGTTCACTGCACCAGCATTTTGAATACATGCACCATTAACGAAGTCAAGAAAAGCAAAATGACAAAAGTTGGAACCGAAGCTTTCGATGGGCAAACATCTGAAAGATGGCCAAGAAAAGGAACCACTACACCCAGGTGACCTGGCATCCAAAATTTCAGTTCTCGCCTTTCGGTGCAATAAGTTCCTCCATTGGGACACTCAAACAAGCTCAGCAATATTTTATTTAGAGACATAAACTCAATGAACTGGTATCAACGTTTCTCATGCAGCAGGTACAATATATTACAGTATGCAATTGTTATTTCCCTGCCAGAGATGTATCCGAAGTCACTCTCTCTTTTTGCCGGCACCTGTTGTCGAATCGTCTTTGTAAGGTTCCACACTGTATGCATACTGCTGAAATGCAGAAAAGAAAACCATCTCTATGCACACCAATGCATTCTGAAGTGCTTCCTCAATGTGCTCCACATCCAGCCAGAAATGATGAGACCGAATTATACCAACGGCTGCAAGAATATCAAGTGCCACTCCCTGCAGGATCGATAGCAACAACTATCATTGAATTGATGCCCAACACACACAATTGCATGCAGATAATGTAAATTTCACTTAGAATCTGTAGTTTTGCAATTGATCATTATAATAAAAAGTTGAGATTTTGGGAAAGCAAAGCATACAGGTTTTTGGAAGTTCTCTGGGACCTGAGCATATAGCCTTACGAAAAAAGTTTCCTAAAAATAAATATCAAAGGAAATTTCGAAATACTGGGGAGAAATTTAAAAGAAAACAAAGCAAGAGACGGTGGTAGAAAAGGCAGAACTTGCATCCATTTGGCTCGTGCCTCATTCGTCAAGATAACTGGATAACTGTATGGCTATTTAAGCTTACCTGCCAAAAGCAGAAAAATACTATCCCTTTGATGCACAAGAACTTGGCAAGAGGCTTGTGCGGTTCCAACTCCTTAGAGAAGACATGGTAGAAAAGCACAAGAGAATACAAAGCAAGCGAGACTGAAATGTTCAGAACAATAGTAAGTGTCCAGCTGAGCCAGCTTGGATATATTCCGAAGAATTGAAGAGTGATCATTAGGATGGAGCACAAAGGCCGAATCACCACAAACTGCCATGTCCAGTACTTAAGAAGCTTTAATGTGCTGTGATTCAAACGAGTCGTCTTGGGCTGCAATAGATAGATTGGACCATAGGTTAAGCTCAAATTTTTTTTAACGTATCCCAAAGACTCGAACTGTAGAGAAATAGAAAGCAGAATTATTGCCTGAATTAGCATATTATGCAAATGGAGACTAACGAATCAAGACTTTAATCATTGCCTACCAAACCTTCTTACTATCAATGCTAAAGGTGATTCCATAATAGTTAGAGTGAATGTATAATATGCTCAATCTTTAAAGGGCCTCATCAGTGGTATCGTGAAATACTTTGCTATCTTTAGTGTAATTATATGTAAGGAAATTTTCTCATTCTCATTGCGTCAACACGTCATACATGCTATTTGAGAGCATTTAGGTTGATAAATTAACCCCTCAAGAGCTGCACCTACAGAAAAAGAAGGCTGCTACCCTCATCTTCATAATTGTTCAGAAGTTTATGACATCCAATCATGTAGGTTGGATATCACAGGTAATTTGCATACTATCAATTGAAGACCTGAGCTCATGGGACCCCTTCCGAGAATTAGGGGTTTGGAAAAACCTTATAGATTTCCAACAAATTTCTCAGGACAGATACGTAGACATCCAAATTATTGGAATGATGATTGAAGGACACGCATGTGCCACCTGACTGATGTTATTTCCCCAGCCACACTGAATGTTCCTGAAAGTGCAACACATAGCTGTGCAGATATTCATAAAGTAATCCAAGAAGAGAACATATGCACGGACTCTACCTGGAAGAGTGTCATTGGGAATGAATGGTGAATCTCTCTCCCTTTAATTTCATCTGGGACTATGTTTTTGCTAATGGATATGTTCAAGTAGCTATACAATAGTGCCAAGAACTTTGCAATCACCTGCACATGATAGGTAGAAATGCTCAACCCATCTAGATGACTTTCACCACCTGCATGAGTCTTTCTCTAGTAATGTAAAACATTGTGATGGAATAATAAACATTGACAAATGAATTGGAGTATGTGGCTTCAAATATCATTTCCTTACCAGAGCTTCATAACACTCCTTTATCGATTCCAAGAATGTGAAAAACACTTTGCTTCCTTCATAGTCTAACAAACCAACATACGAGTCTAGAGCATATACAGGGGCCATAAGGATGATGATGATTATGGCCTTCTGCTCCTTCGGCTTCTTCCAATAGAAGAAATGCTCAGAAAGAAGCTGTACAGAAAAGTGGGTCGTGAGCATCACACAGATTGTGGAACCGAGAAGAGTAAGCTGTCCAGGATTCATTGTCGCAGTTGTTTGCTTCACTTGAGTAGAATTGATACCTGCAAAATGGCATAAAATTTCTTGAGAAATAAGGCCAACATAACCAACCAATCGGATTTCAGCCCGAGTTTTCTAATACATTTATAATCTTATTCCAAACTATACCAAAAGGAATGAAAGCACGGATTTTAAAACCTCAATACAATAACAAGATTCACGCGAATGCTACATACTATAAGACAACGTCCATGGCCACTCAATTTTCGCAGAACAGGGGACTCTTTCTTCTCTTTCGCGATCAAATTAGATCCACTCGAGACACGAGTGGCCGCAAATTTGAAGAACATATGCAAGCAGCATTCTTTAAGGTACCCACTCCCACAATCAACCGAACGAAGAGGAAAGAAGAAAAAAAATGCAAACTTTGAGCTTTCAAGCTTTCTCAAGTCAACAAAAGCAGCTCTTGTCAACGACTGAAGCTAAGCCCCCCTCCCGCAGCTACGCGATGGACGAATTTCTCAATATATTCAGCTAGTACTTCCGACAAAAACCAGGAAGCTGGAATCGGACATGGGCAACATCGACCCAGTTCGTGCGACTACCGACTTACCGTCAAACAAACCGGGGGGCGGTCAGCAGCGGAGGAAAGAATCGAAAAGCAGAAGAAATTTCCGAACTTTTCGTTGATCAAAGTGGAGAACACTTGCCGGGAGCGGAGACACGGTCGCACCTCGAGTTCGACGGAGCTTCAGCCTGGGACTTGAAGAGGGACGTGAAATGATGGGAGCGAGAATGCCAATCCGTGTCCATACGTGCTTTAAATTTCGTTTTGGAAAATACCACTAAAAACCCTAAACTTTATCCAAATGACAAATTTACCCATAATATTTTTTTTGTGACATGTAAAATCTCAAATTTTACAAATTGTGACACATTTACCCCATTAAAAATGTTTTCATCTTAATTCTTTCTTTTCTCTTCCCTTTGCCTAGCCGCCGAGGGAAGCCGGTGTCTGGCGAGCCTGAGCTGACGCCGACGAGAGCAGCCCTCGTCGGATGCCAGCTTCCCTTCACTAGTCGGCGGAGGGAAGAGAGAAGAAAAATATATATAATAAAAAGACCAAAATGCCCCTATAAGTTAGGGTAAATGTATCACAAAAATGAAAATTCGAGATTTTTTTGTATCACAAAAAATAGTTTGAAGTAAATGTGTCACTTTAACAAATTTCGGGGTTTTTCATGTCACAAAAAAAATTGGGGTAATTATCACTTTGAGTAAAGTTTGGAATTTTTTGTGGTTTTTTCCCTTTCGTTTATTTTATTCTCTTTGGGTAATTATCCGAACAAAATGACCAAATTTGCTTTCTAACTCCAATTGTTTTGCAAGATATTAATTATCATAATTTAATGATCACTTATATCACTTAAAATAATTAATTAATAAAAATGGTCAATAGTAATTTTTATTTAAATATTTTCGTAAATAATGAAAATATTTTTCATATTTTTATTATGCTAT
Organism: Eucalyptus erythrocorys; assembly: GCA_014182555.1. Taxonomy (NCBI): domain Eukaryota; kingdom Viridiplantae; phylum Streptophyta; class Magnoliopsida; order Myrtales; family Myrtaceae; genus Eucalyptus; species Eucalyptus erythrocorys. Next base: position 20,627,839 of record CM024602.1, read on the forward strand.
CATTTTTAATCATTTTCAGAAAAGCATTTTTAAATTATTTATTTTACGCAAAACAAGCATTGAAAATTAATCCTCCTACGTTTGGGTTTCACGTGATATAGTTGTATTATAAATGTTGATAAATAAAGAAGGTAAAACATGATTACCAAATGAAAATCACACCCATGATGGATAATCACTAGAATAATAACCATCAATGAATCAAATAATGGTTTTACCTAGCATGATGTAACTAAATATTAGTTACATTGACATTAATAGGATTTAAGGAAGTTCAAATTTATAAATATGTTTTCCGACATCGAGACATGTGACAAGATGCTATTGAAGGGTCGTATCATGACTAGTGAGATACATAACATATCAAACATATTACGGACGTAGTTGTCATCTCATTATAGAATATTTCTAAAAGACATATTTGAAGTGCATGGTATCTTTGGGATAATTTCTCCCAATCGTTTGCTTTAATGGATTTTCCTAATTTAGTCATCTCATTGTACAGGGACATGATCAGAGATACGTCGAGGAACACCGCGATAGCTCGTATCAAAACTTCCTTACAAGGATACCTTCGTTTTTCAAAAGACTACTTACCTATTCCATAAGAAAAGATTATGCTTTGAAATTAATGATACTTTCTTGCTTAATTGTTCAGCAAGTGTCTTCAGCACATTCAGTTATTGAATATAGTAAGGCAAATTGTCTTCTTAGGAATGCTTTAGAGGCATACCCTCTCACAAAAAAACGCCGCTGCCAATTCAATGGAAGTTTAGTCTCCTTCAACACAGTCATCACTTAGCAAGTATGCGATTCAGTAGAAACAGAGACATTCAATGGACATTAACAAGTCATGAAGAAAGAGCCTTCTGTAATGGAGATTTCTCTCACCAAATCATAAAAATTGTGAGAAGTCAACCGTCTCTTAAGCATCAGCCAACAACACTTTCACAAACAAAATACAAAAGTGTACACACAACTGCATTTTGCAGAGACAAAAAATGCTGGAGAAAAGCACAAAAGCACCTACTGTGAAGCCTGACCAGGATGAACAGGTGCCCCGAGAGTCCAGCAAAATTCTCCTCAGCAAATGCGAGTAATACATTGTCTGAGCTACTCCACAACACATCACAGGCACGTTTTTCGGTGATTACATCTTCGAAATCAGACGCAAAAAATCGATTAGCAGACCTAATCAGTGTTCTTCAGACTGCAAACAAATTTTGGTGTCTCCTAAAATCGATAAATAAAATCCTTGCCAAATCTCTATGTAAGGAAAAAAATTGGCAGGGTACCTACCAAGGGCTAGCTAAGTATGTACATTGTTCTTATATCCACAGGAAAGACGACCCTTGCCCATAATTCTCCGGGCACTGGCAATGTTACTAATCAAGTAGCTAGCAAAATTTACCGCTGCACTAAGCCCCATTAACTTCAAACAGAGTGTCTTAGTCAAGTACAATAATCTGCTGTCATCCCCTCCACTCATTAATTGTAGATCCTGAGCCTGTTCACACGTTAGTAGCGTGTAAAGTGGCGACGGTCCATTAGTAGAGTGCTCATGGAAGCTATTTAAATTGCTAGGCAAACTGATTTTATTATTGTCAAAGTTAACTCTCAGTATGGCCATTGACTTTGGGTCATCATTTAGAGGATCAAAAATGACCATGAAATTCCCAAATGCTAAATCAGGCTTCAGGAACAGATCCACCAGCAAATCGCTGCTTGCCCCGATATTTCTCTGCACAAACTTCCTCGAAGTGGTTTCCCAATCCCTGGCAGCATGAGAAATGTGTGAAGCTTCTTTCAAGCCACTCAAGAAGGCACCATGCATGCTGGCAGGGTACTGCCTACTTGTGGCTTCCCCAGCAAAAAAAAGCCGGTTCCCCACGCTCTCTCCAAGTATGTCATAATCTCTACCAGATGAGTTCACTCTTACATGGGAATATGAACCATAAGAGAGAGGATCGCTTCCCCATCTTGTACATATAGATTGTATGGGTTGAGGCACGTCAATGCCTTTCGGACGATATATACCTGTAAGAACCAAAACAAAATCTAAAACAAGAACTGGCCACAAAAAACAATCCACAAAAAACAATCTAAAACAACAGAATGGACATCGACCATTCTTAACGAACAGATTGAAAAGCAAAAAAAGAAAAAAAAAACGGAAGCCCTATAAATTTCAGTGGCATAAAAATTATCTAGGCAAGTCAAAAGCCCTTGAAGATACTTAAAGTACCTTTGAGTATACTCAACACACGACTGAGTGAAGTGCATGGATCCATGTATTCAAATGCTTGGGCAGCTTCTCCGGCCACAAGTGCAATAAGTACGGGACCACCTGACACTGTGTGATAACTATAGAACAGAAAGAACTCTCCACGGTTTTGGCCCTCTTCACTGAGACAACCAAATGTATCCAGATCTTCTCCCCAGAAAACATAAGGAAAAACCATCGCCACTTTATTTAATAATCCAAAGCCCAATCTTTCAATTGCGTCAAGCTTCCTTGGAGGTAATTCTGGCTCAAATGTTATGGTTCGTTTCTTCAAAACACCAAGCGGTACAGTGCATAGGACTGCATCTGCTTGGAAAACTTGATTCCCAGCAATTACCTCAACCCCATCATCGTTGTATTTTATCGTATTGACAATCTTGTTATAGAATATAGGAACTCCTTCACTCAAAGCTTTTACCAATCTCCCATTCCCTCCAGCAAGAAAGCAATGATCCCCGCTCATTTCATAAGGATCATCCTGATCCCAGTATGCTGCCGACAAATTTGAAAGACATCCAGCATTGGCATATTCCAAGTTTGCAAAGTGCCAATCAAGAAGTTGCATTTCCTCTTTGCTTTTCGCCACGCCATACAATTGCCTCAGTGTCTCCAAGACAGTGCCCAAAGAGATATCATGCCCAAAACCATGCTTTATTTGTCTCAATTCCATGACCTTGTCCAGCAATCTGTTAAAGATAAACTCAACCTTGGAATCGGTTTTCTCATTGACAGGTGTGCCATCAGGTCTATACAAAGGGCATTTTTCTCTGACCTTATGAAGAGGAATAGAGAGTTGCCTAGCAAGAACCCCAAGAGGATTAGCATGAATGCCTGTAATCACACTGCCACCGAGATCCACAGCTGCGAAATCACCATTCTGACTCATCTTTTGAGTATAGACTCTACCCCCGGGCCTATTTCTACCCTCTAGAACAAGCACCTTGAAACCAAAAGACAGGAGCTGTCTCGCTGCTGCAAGCCCAGCAAGTCCTGCACCCACGATTATAACAGACCCTTCAACAACTTCTTCAGGCATTGTAGGCAAGATACCATAGTTAATATACCCATTGTTTAAAAGGAAATCATAAGCTGAACAAATCAAGTGCTCGTATTCACTACTGACGGTCTCTCTTATCCTATCTTTCGTCAACCACATCCGTACATTATTCCTCCACTTAGCCAGTATATGGTTTCTTACAACGATGTAGTCATTTTGCTCTCTGCCACCCAACTGCCTCACCACTCCAGCCCGAATCTCTTCTTCGAGCAACGCATCAATCGGGAAGCCAAGAGATATAGCCATCATGGCCTCAGTTTCGGTCTCTTTCTCCAAATCCTGCCTCGTCCTGTTCCTTTTCCTCGACGCACCACCCAAGTGCGAATCTATGACCTCATCAATCAAGTTCTCGTTGTAATTCTTCATAGCTGCTTTCTTTCTCAACGACCGCTTGGGAACTAAGCCATCAGATAATAACCCATCCATCTTTCCCACCGGTTAACCTCAATCTCCCACCAAACTTAGTCAAGAAAAGTCCTTTTCGTAATCCTGCTCATTATCTCCATCGCACAAGCATCGAACAGAAAATCTTTTCCAACTAGACAGCAAGGAGGCACCAAAAGAACCGCTCCACAGCCTCTCCATTACAAAAGGCACCCTTCTATTGCTAAAGCAAAAGCATGTCATGTACAGATTAAAACGCGACATACTCCATGAATCATCAAATGCTCAACGCCGCATTGCAAGAATGGGGGAAAACGCACTCCAAATGCGCCTCAACAAGCCTCCATTCTTCAAAGTTTCGAGATTTATTGAGACCGCAATGCGAAGCGAGAAGGACCGCAAAGAGAAGAATTGGGCGAATCGCTCACCTTGGTCCGAATTCAGTTGGAAGTTAAAAGAAGAATTTTGGTCCGAACTGCCGGGATGCGAATTAGGGTTTATCGAGAGCCGTCTTTCAAGATAGGGGAATTGAGTTGACTCAGTTAAATTGGAAATTGGCTTGGAGGGAACTGAAGGACCCTTGTGGGCCGCCCTACTATCCCTGAAGTGGGCCTCGAACGAATGGGAATACACACAATACAATTTTTTTTTTTTTTCCTGGTCAATTCAGGATACTATCCGACCCAAAAATAAATAAATAAATAAATCCAAAGATAAATCATTGCCATTTTTTTCTTTCCTATTTTACTATCCAAACCAAGCAAGATTAATTTTTTACTCAATAAATTATTACATTAAACATGATTTGGTAGAATATGAAAGAAGGGAAATTGGTGTGCTTGTCATTTCAAATTGAATACAAACCCACGAATCAAATCATTTCTCAAGTCTCAGTGTGTAACCCACAAGATAATTGGAGTTTTTATTATATCGTATGACAATGACTCATGGAGGATTAAGCTGGTGAAAAGCAAACTATTTCAAATTTAAATATAAAATTGGTTGGGAGGCATATCACAAGGATAATATGATTTGTCTATTATTCACTCTACGCCATCCATGTAATTAATAGATAAAAAAGATCTCTCTTCAAACCATGCAATTGATTGAATTTTCAATTTGCCGATAATACTAACATGGGGTTTCTAAGCTAGTAATATAGCATTGAGATGATGGAATTTGATCAGTTAACTTATTCCTCACCTCTTTGAATATCAAATTCATACTATCCAAGTTTTAGCATTGATAGACCGTGTAGCTTTGATTCAATTGAAAATCATCGCCCGTCATATTAATAAATTGACATGAGATGATCCGGGTGCATGAGATAGAGATAGATTTGTCGAATAACGATATGGTAATGGATGAAGTGGACCATCATTCTATCATTTCGTTTTGGGATTTTGGAAAGCTTGATCTGAGTTTGATCCCACACGTGATGTACGACTTGTGGAAGTCAACTACAGTCTACAGCTAGGATAGTTGACTAATCACGGTCTTAACAGCTCGTGATTCTAATTTCAAAGAGAGAGTAAAATTCAGTCATGTGTTCAACTTTGAATTGGACGCTGGTGGACGCGATCCGTTTTGGAGGGTCGGTCCATCACGGAAGACTAGAAACCGTACGCCCTTAGAACGCATCAGCTTAAAAGACGACTTGGCCTTTTGAGTACACCGCAAGGTGTGTGTTTCTCCCGGCGATGGCCTGGCCTCAACGCGGTGTTTTGCTCCGTCGCTGCTCGGACAGAGCAGCCCCGAGGCATGTGACCGCCCCTCCGTGCCGCTCCTCTGACACCGTAAGCCGCAGTCAGACACCGGGATTTTGTAAATAGCGTGAGAGATGAGCAGTATGCAAGCCCCAAGGCGTTGACCCAGATTTTAAAAGGCACCACCATCCCAAAAGAATTCAAGCGCACCGACACAGCCCACGTTCCTGAATTCCAAACCACGTATGATGTTATCTCTAGCTTGATTTCACCATGGTTAGGCAAGACAGATCCAAATCGGTTCCATTTGCGAGTCGCCAAAACCCTATAAATGGCACGGAGCAGAACTCAGTACAGGCAACGCGGAGTTGAGTTCAGACCGAAGCATCTTCCTCTTTCCTTAATTAAGGCAAAGAGGGATGAAGTTGTCCAGAAGTCATGGCTTTTTTGTCATCGTGCTGCTGAGTGTGTGTGGCTTGGCGCAAGTCCATGGGGCCGCCATTTCATGCTATTACAAAGGCAGTCCGTGCTTCCTCAAGAAGATGACTTGTCCTGATGAATGTCCCTCCACTTCACCCAGCGATTCTAAGGCCAAGGTCTGCCACGTCAACTGCAATTCGCCGATCTGCACGCCCGAGTGCAAGAGTAATGTCGCTTCCCTAGACCTCTCTCGATCCTCCATCACTTCACATTAGTCTAATGCTGTTCTAGATTTGTACTCTAGTTTTAAATGTATGCAAAGGACGAAATAAGTGACCGATGCATCTTGAGTCCATTGCATTGAAAGTTTCTTTTAGCACTTGCCAAGATCATTTACTTATATATATGGTAACTTTACAATGTTTTTTGCGTTAATTGTTGCAGACAAGAAACCAAACTGCAATGCTCCTGGTGCTGCATGCTTGGACCCCAGGTTCATCGGTGGAGATGGCATCGTCTTCTACTTCCATGGCAAAAGCGACGAGCATTTCAGCTTAGTCTCTGATCCGCATATTCAGATCAATGCCCGTTTCATTGGCCTCCGGCCTGCTGGCCGGATCCGAGACTACACGTGGATCCAAGGCCTCGGAGTTCTCTCAGGCTCTGAGAGCTTCTCTATCGAGGCCACCCGAGCTGCTAAATGGGACTCCGAGATGGATCATCTAAGATTCTCTTACAATGGAAATGAACTCACCGTGCCAGAGGGAACTCCCTCCACATGGCATTCCCTCAACGGTGACTTCAAGGTAGAGAGATCGGCAAGCAGGAACAGCGCCATGATCACTATTAGAGGGGTCGCGGAGATTTCGGTCAATATCGTGCCTGTGACGAAAGAAGACAGCCTGATCCACAACTATCAAATTCCTTCCGATGACTGCTTTGCTCACTTGGAAGTGCAATTCAGGTTTCTCAGCCTCTCTCCAAGGGTGGAGGGAGTGCTCGGCAGGACGTACCAGCCTGATTTCGAGAACCCGGCAAAGCCTGGCGTCGTGATGCCAGTCGTGGGCGGAGAGGACAAGTACAGGACTACGTCGCTCCTCTCAGCTGATTGCGCAGCTTGCATCTTCTCCCCAATCATGCACCCTGATCAAAAGCAGGACTCAATGGCGATGGAGTATGGTACTCTGGAGTGCAGCGGGGGTGCTACTAGTGGGAATGGCATTGTGTGCAGGAGATGATTGTGAAACTTTTGAGCGTGCTTGGTCAAGAAATCAATTGAGAAAAGTTTCAATAAGCTTAGAGAATAATAAGGTGGTTTCTTGTTGCTCCTGCCATAATCTCAATGTTCTTCTTATGTAGTTCCAATGCACTTCTGAGTCCGACAAGAGTTTCAGTGCGCCATTGATTAACTGAGTTGAAAGTATTGATTCATCTCCCAACAACAGTAGACCCAACTTGCAAAATTCAGTACAGTAGACCCACTTTCCCGCAGATCGTTTCGACTTTGTCGTGCATCGTCTATTGACATCGTTTGAAGTTGCAAAAGATTCCTAAGTTAGTGCGTGCCAAGCAAAAAACAACCTATCGCACGTGTCTTTCGAAGGTCGGCGGCTCAAGCACCCGTTCATCCTCATTTTGATAAATACCATTATAGTGAGAAATCTTACTAATTAATGTGACGAGTTTTTTTTTTTAAGTGATCGTTGATCTCATTCGATACATGAGTTTCATATACCATAACCCCTAATGAAAGAGTATATATTGCAAATACATGTGAGCTCACTCTATTTTAAATCATGTGAATTCCATGTTGGGCTTTTTAATATTTAATGGCTCTGATGAGTTGAGCTCACGTGATGTAAGTGATATAAGAATTTTTCCTGATAAATAATGACCAATTGATGTGGTAAGAGGGCTTTAGTAAGATTTCTTAATATCTCGGTTGCATTTATTGTAATTTTTCTAGACGTCTATAATTATGTGGTTAAGTTCATTCTGTAGCTACGTGCATGAGCATGTGCGTACTCAAATGCATGATTCACTCATGCTAGAACCATTCTCATTGATATTATAGCTTAAATAGGACTAACACCAATGTGTAACGGTCCAAAGGCTTTCAAGGCAAAATGTTAAAAAATATAATCCAAGAAAACCAGATGAAACCTTCTAAGGAAACTTCTTTAGTACTCTAGAACCTCCTTGATGGCAATATAGGAAATACACACAAGGGTATTGTAGAGTATTCTCAGGACTAAAATGAGAATTCCACTCATCTTCTAGAGACTTGTCATCAATCTCCACCATTAGATTGGATTGGAGATTAACGATTGTAATCATAGGAGTTCTTGTATATATAGGGTCCCTCTTCTACATGGAGAGGCCGACTTCAAAGTCTACCATGGTGTGGCCATTTTCGAAATAGATTTTTCTTCTTGTTCAAATTTTCAAAGGTTCGAACTAGTGTCTAATGTCCGGAAATACACTTCTGTAATATGTACTTAAGTTGTAAGAAATGTCAGTAAGCCGTTTCCTTCCTTATCTACCCAAAAACAAATAAGTTGATGCCTAATTCTAAAGCCTAAGGAACTCTTTAAGTTTTTGGCTCAACCTTGCAGTTCCGCTAACTTCTCTGATGGGAGAGATTCATTGGTTGCTAACGCCTTCTCCACTGTCCAGTACTCCTTGAGCATCTTTTCCCGGTTGCATTTAAAGTTCTCAGCCTTTGGTTTGCTGCTTATGATGATTCCCTTCATTGTTTGTTTTAGCAAATGCAATGAATCCACCAGCTGCATTCCTGGACATAACAATTCCAACTTGAGTGGAAAATTCATAATTTTTTTTAGGGATAAGTGCCGCAGAAATCCTAAAACTATCACGAAAACAAAATTAAGTCCTAAAACTTGCAAAAAAATGAAATTAAGTCTTAAAACTTGTCAAAATGTTTCAATCGAGTCCTAAAATCGACGCCATCAAATTTCCTAAAGGAAAAAGTTGACGTGGCGCAGATGTTGCTTTTTTTAATCGTTTCTCTCTCCTACATGGCAAATAGTTTTTTAAAAAAAAAAAGTTGACGTGGCGTGGACGTGACTTTTTTTAATCGTTTCTCTCTCCTACGTGGCAAATAGTTAAAATAAAAAAAATTCTGTTAGGAAATTTGACGGTGTCGAGTTTAGAACTCGATTAAAACATCTTGATAAGTTTTAGGACTTAATTTCACCTTTTACAAGTTTTATAACTCAATTGCATTTTCGTGACAAGTTTTAGGACTTTTGCAGCACTTATCACTTCTTTTTATACACTAATTTCGTAGAACCAACGGACCGCTAGCTTGTTTGTTGGCAAAGCTGAAAAAGCATAGGGAGTATTGTCTACTGAAGCCAAAGCAAGCTACTGCAAAGAAGATGTAATCGGTACTCTTGAACCTAAAAGGTTCCAACATATGTGGGAAGTTAGTTACTTTTTTCTATAAATAAAATTTGAAAAAATGTTAGCAATGTACTGCTAGCTTGTGTGACTGATGGCTCATTGAGGCCAAACGTACCAATGGCTTCCATGCCTGAAGACCAGAATAAAAAATCATCCGAACTTGTTTTCATTAGAGCTTGTTGTAGATCAGATGTAATAAGTTGAAATAGAACCCGCTGTGTTCCTAAACTAAATCATGAGGGAAGTTAAAAACCTTTTCTTATAAATAAGTTTCAAAAAAAGGTTACCAACGTATCGCTAGCCTCTGTGACCGACGGCTCGAGGTGAAAAAACATGTCAGACATTTCCACGTCTAAAGACTCGATAAAAAAAAAATCATCTGAACCTATTTTCGTTAGATCCTGCTGCATATCATATGCAATAGGTTAAAATGGAACCCATTGTGCTCCTAAAGTAAATCAAGTGGGAAGTTCAGAACTTTTTTTTATAAATAAATTTAAAAAAAAGGTTTACCAACTTACTGCTAGCCTGAGTGACTGAAGGCTCACCAAGATAAGCTAGTAGAGCTTGTTGTTGTGGATGCAGTGCATGGGATCCGAACATCTTAGATGTATTCAATGGATGGAGAGGCTGTGGAGTGAAACCTACTACTGTGGATGCAGGGTATGGGATCCAAACAGTTGAGATGTATTCAATGGACGAGGAGGCTGTGAAGTGGAACCTGCTGCTATAGATGCAGGACATAGGATCCAAATAGCTGAGATGTATTCAATAGACGTGGAGGCTGTGAAGTAAAACCTGCTGGTGAAACCTGTTACTGTGGATGCAGGGCATGGGATCCAAACAGTTGAGATGTATTCAATGGACAGGGAGGTTGTGAAGTGGAACCGGTGGAACCTGCTTCTATGCATGCAGGGCATGTTGATATGCATTCGATAGCTGTAGAGGCTGTGAAGTGGAACTTGCTGGTGGAACCTGTTGCTGTGGATGCAGGGCATGGGATCCAAGTGACTGAGATGTATTTGGGGCAAGGGATGTGATAGGGCTAGTAGGACACTTAGAGAGGGGTGAATAGGTGTGAAAATAATTTTTCAAAATATAGTGAAAACGCTTTTCTTTTGAACTAAGTCTGAATGACTACAAACTTTGTAGAAGGATTCAAACTTTAACAACTATTTCGAAACACATAAATATATCGCAGCAAATAAAGTAAAGGAGCTCGGGGAAGAGAAAAATATGTTCTTTGGAGATTAACGGTTGTAATCACAGGAGTTCTTGTATATATAGGGTCCCCCCTCCTACATGGAGAGGCCGACTTCAAAGTCTACCATGGCGTGGCCATTTTCGAAATTGATTTTTCTTCTTGTTCAAATTTTCAAAGGTTTGAACTAGTGTCTAATGTCTAGAAAAAAATCATGCTGGAAAATAGGTACATCCGATGATCGCCTTGAGTTTTATGGACAGGATATGCGAGAGCCCCTAAGGCTTTCGATTGAAGTTGTTGTTTCCAATTAGATGGTATCAATTAGTACGATACAAATGGCAATCAATTCTTAAAGCGCACGCATTTCTTTAAAATGAACTCACCCCATGCTTGAAAATTACTCGGCTTTTATAAGAGACAAGGTTTTGCTATGCTAGTGGTTATCTTCTTTCTTTTCTACATTCGCTAGGTGTTTAGTCATTCTATCCACCATCAAACTGATCACGTGAGCTCAATTCATCATATAAAACTTAGTAAAGAAACATGTTGAGGGTTGTGAATTCCCATACACGATATTCATGTTAAGGGTATGATATGCATTGATTCTAACTGGAGGATGTATCCACTTATGTAATATGTACTCAAGTTCTTAAAAATGTCAGTAAGTTGTTTCCTTCCTTATCTACCCAAAAACAAACGAGCTAATGCCCAACACTTCTGTAATATGTAATCAAGTTCTAAGAAATGTCAGTAAGCTATTTCCTTCCTTATCTACCCAAAAACAAACAGGCTAGTGCCTAATTCTAAAGCCTAAGGAACTCTTTAACTTCGTGGCTCAACCCTTGCAGCTCTGGTAACTTCTCTGGTGGGAGAGATTCATTGGTTCATAATGCCTTCTCCACTGTCCAGTACTCCTCAAGCATCTTGTCCCAATTGCGTTTAAAGTTCTCAGCCTTTGGTTTGCCGCTCATGATGATTTCCTTCATTGTTTGTTTTAGCAAATGGAGTGGATCCACCAGCTGCATTCCTAGACATAACAGATTCCAACTTGAGTGGAAAATTCATAATTCTTTTTAGGGATAAGTGCTGTAGAAATCCTAAAACTTGTCATGAAAATGCAACTGAGTCATAAAACTTGCAAAAAATGCAATTAAATCCTAAAACTTGTCAAAATATTTCAATCGAGTCCTAAAATCGACGCAGTTAAATTTCCTAACGGAAAAAGCAGACGTGGCACGAACGTGGCTTTTTCCAATCATTTCTCTCTCCTACGTGGCAAATAGTTTTTTTTTTTTTTAAAAAAAAAAAAAAGCCATGCTAGTGGTTATCTTCTTTCTTTTCTACATTCGTTATGTGTTTAGTCACTCTCTCCACCATCAAATTGATCACGTGAGCTCAATTCATCATATAAAACTTAGCAAAAAAGTATGTTAAGGGTTGTGAATTCCCATGCACGATATTCATGTTAAGGGTATGATATGCATTGATTCTAACTGGAGGATGTATCAACTTATGTAATATGTACTCAAGTTCTAAAAAATGTCAGTAAGTTATTTCATTTCTTATCTACCCAAAAACAAATAGGCTAATGCCCAAATCTTCTGTAATATGTACTCAAGTTTTAAGAAATGACAGTAAGCCGTTTCCTTCCTTATCTACCTAAAAACAAACAGGCTGATGCCTATTACCAAAAAAAACAAACAGGCTGATGCCTAATTTTAAAGCCTAAAGAACTCTTTAACTTCTTGGCTTAACCCTTGCAGCTCCACTAACTTCTCTAGTGGGAGAGATTCTTTGGTTGCTAACGCCTTCTCCACTATGTAGTACACCTCGAGCATCTTGTCCTAGCTACGTTTAAAGTTCTCAGCCTTTGGTTTGCCACTCATTATGATTCCCTTCATTATTTGTTTTAGCAAATGAAGTGAATCCACCAGCTGCATTCCTAGACATAACAGATTCCAACTTGAGTGGAAAATTCATAATTCTTTTTAGGAATAAGTGCCACAAAAATCCTAAAACTTGCAAAAAATGAAATTAAGTCCTAAATCTTGTCAAAATGTTTCAATCGAGTCCTAAAATCGACACCGCCAAATTTCCTAATGGAAAAAGCTAACGTGGTGTGGACGTGGCTTTTTCAATCGTTTCTCTCTCCTACGTGACAAATAGTAAAAAAAAAAAAAAAAGCTGACGTGGCGCGGACGTGACTTTTTTTAATCGTTTCCCTCTCCTATGTGGCAAATAGTTTTAAAAAAAGCTGACGTGGCACGGTCGTGACTCTTTTTAATCGTTTCTCTCTCTATGTGGCAAATAGTTAAAAAAAAAAAATTTCGTTAGGAAATTTGACGGCGTTGAGTTTAGGACTCAATTGAAACATCTTGACAAGTTTTAAGATTTAATTGCACTTTTTTTCAAGTTTTAGGACTCAATTGCATTTTCGTAATAGGTTTTAGGACTTCTACAACACTTATCCCTTCTTTTTATACACTAATTTCGTAGAACCAATGCACCGCTAGCTTGTTTGTTGGCAAAGCTGAAAGAGCATAGGGAGTATTGTCTGTTGAAGCCAAAGCAAGCTGCTGCAAAGAAGATGTAATCGGTACTCTTGAACCTAAAAGGTTCCAGCATATGTGGGAAGTTAGTTACTTTCTTCTATAAATAAATTTTGAAAAAAGATTAGCAATGTAAAGCTAGCTTGCGTGACTGATGGCTCATTGAGACCAAACGTGCCAATGGCTTCCATGCCTGAAGACCAAAATGAAAAATCATCTTAACTTGTTTTCGTTAGAGCTTGCTGCAGATCAGATGTAATAGGTTGAAATGGAACCCGCTATGTTCTTGAACTTAATCATGGGGAAAGTTAAAAACGTTTTCTTATAAATAAGTTTCAAAAAAAGATTACCAACGTATCGCTAGTCTCCACGACCAACGGCTCGAGGTACAAAAACATGTCAGACATTTCTATGTCTAAAGACTCGATAAAAAAAATCATCTGAACCTGTTTTCGTTAGAGCCTGCTGCAGATTAGATGCAATAGGTTGAAATGGGACCCGTTGTCCTCCTGAAGTAAATTAGGTGAGAAGTTCAGAACTTTTTTTATAAATAAATTTCAAAAAAAGGTTTACCAACTTACCGCTAGCCTGAGCGACTAACGGCTCACTAGGATAAGTTGGTAGAGCCTGCTGCTGTGGATGCAAGGTATGGGATTCAAATGGCTGAGATGTATTCAATGGACGGGGAGGTTATGAAGTGGAACCTACTGGTGGGACCTGCTGCTGTGGATGCAGGGCATGGGATCCAAACAGCTGAGATGTATTTAATAGACGAGGAGGCTATGAAGTGGAACCTGCTAGTAGAACCTACTGCTGTACATGCAGGGCATGTTGATATGCATTCGATAGCTATAGAGGCTGTGAAGTGGAACCTGCTGGTGGAACCTATTGCTGTGGATGCAGGGCATGAGATCCAAGCGGCTGGGATGTATTCGAGGCAAGGGATGTGATAGGGCTAGTAGAACACCTACAAGGGGATGAATATGTGTGAAATCAATTTTTCGAAATATAGTGAAAATGCTTTTCTTTTAAACTAAGTCTGAATGACTACAAACTTTGTAGAAGGATTCAGACTTTAACAACTATTTCGAAACACAGAAATAAATCAAAACAAATAAAGTAAAGGAGCTTAGGGAAGAGAAAAATAAACACAAGATTTATAGTGGTTCGGCTTAGGGTGCGTTTGGAAAGATTTTTGGGAAAAGTCCTTGAGAAAATGTAAAGACCTTTAAGGTAAGAGTGTTTTTCAAAATGCAAAGTGTGTTTGGTAAATTTATTTGTGAAAGTCCATTGTGAAATATATTTGTGCAAAATAGTGTTTGGATGAATTAAATTTGTAAAAGACTTTTTATTATTAAAAAAAAAAAAAAAAAAGAACATTGGCTGGCCAAAGCTTCACCGGTTACCGCCGGCCAAGGGTTTCACCGGTCACCGCCGGCCAAGGGTAGGCGATCCGGCGAGGGTCGCGGCAACCCTCGCCGCGCCGCCGCGCGCCGTCGCGCAACCCATCGCGTCGCGGAGGTCGCCGGCGACCCATCTGGTCGCGCGCGAAGGTAGCGACCAGATCTGCGACCAGATGGGTCGCGCGAAGGTCGCGACCTCCGCAAAGGTCGCTTGAAGCGTGACCGGTGACGCTACCAGATCTGCGTCGTGACCTCCGCGAAGGTCGCGGCCGGCGACCCATCTGGTCGCAGCGCGAAAGTCGCGGCCGGCGACCCATCTGGTCGCAGCGCGAAGGTCGCGACCGGCGACCAGATCTACTACCAAATCGCGACCTCCGCGGCGACCTCTCGAGTGGGGTCACGCGACCCTCGCCGAAGGGTCGCGCTGCGGCGGCGAAGGTCGTGGCATGGTCGGTCGGCGTGGCGGGCGCGACGGTTGCCGGCGACTCCCTGCCCTTCGTCGGCCACTGCTCACGAAGAAGAAAGAAGAAGAAGATGAACAGTTAGGGTAAAAAGGGAAAAACGAAAAATCAACGAGGACAATTTGGGAAGAAAATTTTGTATTTAGGCTCACCTTCAGCATGCCGAAAATGCTGAAAGCCCAAGGCAGGTCCCCACCTGCCTTGGGCTTTCAGCCTTAGAAATGCTTGGCATTCCCCAAATGGGGCTTGAAAGTTTTTACCAAACACCCACACATTCCCCCAAGGAGCTTTGGAGGTTCAAAGGGCCTTCCAAATGTCAATTCTAAACGCACCCTTAGATCAAGCCTACATCCACTCTCCCACACTGACAGCTTCCTGGCTGGTTTCCACTATGAATCAAAAGAGAATTACAGTCTTTCGTTCTTGACTTCTCAATGAAGAGTCTCTACTGCTCTCACGAATTCAAACTTTGAGTCTCACTCTCTTTTGAATATAAATTTGAACACGGTGTAAGAATAACAAGTAAATAAGAAGTTTCAAACTTTGAATTTTTTCTTTCACGCTCTTCTCGAATGACTTGTAAAACCTCCTTAAATACTCCCCCATGCCTTCTCGACCATTGGCACTTTCCAGAGGAATTTTTTCAATCAACTCGTTGGACAGAATCAATTAAGATGATCTTGAGCCATTTGAGAATTGAGATGAAAGCCCGTCAATCTTATTCGCTCATACAATCAGGATCTTGGTTTGCATAAGTAGATTCTTTCGAAATAAGCTCGCCTTCCAAAATGATTGCTTCTTCGAAATTAATTCCAATTAAGACAACTAATATGGTAGGTGATATCTATAACTAGAAAGCCATATATATTTTGGTCGTACTGAAACCTTGAAGAAAAATAATCCTGAGTTTGATTAAGTTTTCATTCTTACGTTTACTCTGGAACTTGTCAGAGTGGGCAGACTTCAATTGTAAGAAAGACTTTGACACAGAAGTCTTGCAATCTTCAGAATAGAACTTAGATAAGTTTTGTTAGCTTCAAAATAGTATTGGAGTTTTCTCAACAATATTGTGGTGTTGGTTTTGTAGTTGTGTTTTGAACTTAAACTTGTGTACTTGAACTTGTGTTTGAACTTTAATTGGTATTAACATGTGTTTTGCATAATTGATAAGATTGATGTGTTTTGTGGATGCAAACTACTATGTTATTCATTATCATTATGGTCTGTTTTTTATCATGTGCTACTAAAGTGTTATTTTGTAGGTTATATTCTTATTAAATCTGCATGAAAGTTTTGTCACCATAAAAAATGGAGAGATTGTTGATAAAACTCCTATTAAGTTTTGAAGTTGGCAAAATTTTTCTTTTCCTATTCGTATTCTTATTTTGAGAAATATTGGACTTTTGTGGAATGCTATCAAATCTATTTTACACCATAAGTCTTTTCCACTTTGACGAAGATCCAGACTGAATTAAGTCTAGAATGAAGATATAATCAAACTCAGGATAATTAATCTTTCAACAAGGATATAATACGATTAAGACATATCTGGCCTTCTAGCGAAAAATCTCACTTACCTTTTCTAAATATATTGATGAAATCAATCATAGATTAGTGGAATCAATTTCGAAGAGAAGTTCCTTTTTGGGAATATATGGGCGACCAGGATCATTGGATTTTCACCTCAATCTTCAAACAGTTACAAGATTTCCTTAATTAATTTTATCCAACGAATTGATTGGAAGAAATTCCTCTAGAATGTGCCAACAGTTAGAAAGGCATGGAAGAGTATTCAAGGAGGTCATTCGGTTCATTTGAGAAATGCGTGAGAATTAAAAAATTCTAAAGTCTGAAACTTTTCAAATCACTTATTCTTCATCAATTGTGCTTACAACTGTACTCAAAGAGAGAAAAACACAAATGAGTGACTTAGTGAAAGAAAAAGAAACTCTTCACTGAGTGATCATACTCGAATTGTTGTAATTCTCTTTTGATTCATAGTGGAATCCAACGAGAAGGTTGTCAACATGAGAGAGTAGATGTAGGCTTGATCTAAGCCGAATCACTATAAATTCTGTGTTCAATTTCCTCTTTCCTTAACTCCTTTAATTAGTTTGTTGCGATATTTTTCTAAATTCTGCTAATTTCCAAAATATCTTATTTGAGTTTGAATTTTTATCATAAGTCTAATATTAATTAGACATCGTTTGAGAAAATAACGTTTATTGCTTTTTATTATCCAAATTTGTCTTTACACCTATTCACCCCCTTCTAGGTGGTAATACTAGCACTTTCAAGACGATCCCATTTATGTCAAGGTACAGGTTGTCATACCCCATTATGTTAGGATTCGACCTGGAGAGGTCAATTGGCTGGGTGATGCCGTTCGCATCGACGGGCAACTCTTCCTTGACAACGTTCGCGATCGAGCTCAGGTACTGATCGACAAGCCACCAATTGAAAGCAAGAACACCCATTTTGCCCTCACCTTCAAACATTGACAGCAACGTCGTGGGTCATGATGGTGGCATTGAGGGCGACAAGCATCATCAGGCCGTTGTGGGGGGCATCACAGCATCGTAGAGAGGAGAGAGCTAAGAGGAAAGTGTCAAGAGAGAGAGAACAGAGAAGAGCTGAAGACCAAAGAAATTAGGGATTTTAGGTTTAGAAATCCCGATTCCAGTTTGGTTTTGGTTCCTATAGGAACCGGGAATTGCCGGTTTCGAAAAAAGTATAACCGAGAACCAGAACCTTCCTCTCTAAAACCGGGAACCGTGCTCACCCTTACTCTTGAGTCTATTGCGAGTTTGCTTCTCTTCCCTTTGTCTAAGAAAGGAAAGAGAATTTTCTAGTTGTAACAAATGCATTGCAGAGTGTAGAGAGAGGGGGTAAGGGATAGTGTGCTTAGGCTAGTGAGAGAGAGGGAAGACGACTTTTATGCAGAAATCCTCTTAGACCTCCAGCAAGCCCCACACCTCTGCATGGCACTCCATTAGTGGTTGGAGATCATCTAATTTGGTAGTTCAAGAACAGCCAATATTTTATCCTTGGAGTTTCCACAGGTCATGAGAGCTTCTAGTTGAGGCCACTTGAGCCACCAAATGGGACTTCGAGATGAAATCTCTTAAAATGGATATGAACTAACTATGCCAAAGGCAACTACCTCCGCATGGCATTCCCCTAAAGGCGACTTCAAGGTGGAGAGATTGCCAAGCAAGAAT
The DNA here is from genome assembly GCA_014182555.1 of Eucalyptus erythrocorys. Classification (NCBI taxonomy): domain Eukaryota; kingdom Viridiplantae; phylum Streptophyta; class Magnoliopsida; order Myrtales; family Myrtaceae; genus Eucalyptus; species Eucalyptus erythrocorys. The sequence goes on from CM024602.1 coordinate 20,645,954, forward strand.
AGCATCGCGATCGCTATTCGAAGGATAGCAAAGATTTCAGTCAATGTCATTCCCGTGACAAAAGAAGACAACCAGGTATGCTACTACCAAATTCTTTCAAATGATTACTTTGCTCACTTGGAAGTTTAATTCAATTTTTTAGGTGTTAAAAATTTAATTACACGGAAGCATGGTTTTGATGTCGATGATAATTTGTGTTTTAATCTGTGTGAGTGTATGTGTGTATGGGATAGTTGATGTAGGAATGAACAAGGTGCAAGGTATATGAGACAAGGATAGGTTCACCAGTTTAGAGAAATGAGTTTACAATAATTGGAGAAAAAATGGCGGAGGAGCTAAAGGATAAGGAGTTTATTGTAATCGTTAAAAATATGTCTCGAGTTTGAGCCCATAAACGAAAGTCGAAAATTACATGGGAGACTTCCAACTTGAGATATTTGGTATTTTATCTAATGAATATCTAAATTAGAATATTAAAAACATAGGAAAGTGAATATATGGAATAGAGTTGGATTCGGCAAGGGGCTTCACAACTTATGCGTGTTTTATATATATATATATATATATATATATATATATATATATATATATATATATATATATATATATATATATATGCGATAGTTAATGTGCAAAGTGGACTTCTTCAAGAGTTATGTGTGTTGCATGCAATGCATGCTGTTGCCTATTTGATAGTTGGTTAAATCTTGTAATAAGATTTGAATTATTCTTTCGCGAGATTGAGATATTATTTCATGAGAAATTATAAGGTTAAACACTGTGTGAATTATTGGATGTAATCGGGGTTGGAAAATATTTAGAATATTTGAATAATTTAAGTGTGGTTGTAATCTCGATTGTATCATTTGATTTATAGTGAAATTCGTTATTACTCTTTCCATGGACGTATGTTACTACAATCAAATCACATATATTTTATGTTCAATTTATTTCTTTATTTTATCTATTTATTATACGATCACTTGTGCACAACATTTATGCCCTCTAGTCACTTAGTGGAGGGCAAAACGCTACACGCATGGTGTTGGTGGAGCTCTCAACCTCATACGCAACTACCACATGAAAACCCATATTTACAGGACTCTATCCACCAACTCTTGTACAAATATCTTTGCTCCGTTAGAGGTCTTTTCTTTTTGCTTTAGCAATGTCCACCGCCATACTCTATTTAATGAGATACATCTGGAGTTTTCTACAAATTTCTATCCCACAAATATCTAGTCCATGCTATTTATTTCTAGAAATTGGATCACAAATTCCAACATTCGGCCCCTTTCCAAGAGTCGAGGGAGTGATTGGCAGGAAGTAGCAGCCCAATTTCGAGAACCCAGCAAAGCGGGGGGGTTCGGGAAGCTGGTCGGCGACGGAGAGGACTAATGCAGGACCCCGTCACTCCTCTTGACGGGTTACGCAGCTTGCATCTTCTCGCCAATCACGGAGTCTTGATCACAAACAATATTCAATGGGAATATAGGATGGTTCTCCGAAATGCACCGGAGGTGCTGCTAGTGGGAACCGCGAGATGATTGTGAGACCTCGTGTTGCTCCTGCCAAAAAAACTTTTATGTTCCTTAACTAGTTACCAAGGTTCTTTCGAGTCCGGCGAGAGTCTTTCATCTCGTTGTCCCAGTCAATAATTGAATTCAAAGTATAGACTTTATCTTCTTACAATAGTAGACCCAGCTTGCAAAATTGACTATACTCCATTGTAATGTTCACTATAGATTCTAGATTTAACTCTCTGAACTCTAGTGTTACTTGGATTCTAGATCTGTTGTATTGCCTGACGAACTCAAGTAATAGTTCAATATTCAAGCAGCGTGATTTGCTGAGGCTTAGATGCTGAACAATATATTCAACGAAAGCCCATGTGTCGTGCCCAAAAAGTCAACATACATAAGCCTCCAAATGCAAACACTTTTTCCCGCCGATTTGTTCTGACTTTGTCGAGCATCATTTATTGACATGGTTAGAGGTTGCAAGAAATTCCTAGATTAGTACCTGCCAGGCTGCCGCCCAAAAAACAACCTAGGACCAACTCATAACCTTTCGAAGGGCGGCCGCTCATGCACCCGTTCATCTCCTCTTTGTTAAACAAAAAACATGTTTATCAAGAAATCTGACGAATTTTTATTCATTATGGTTATTTGATGCATACGGCCCACTTATTTCTAACCCTCGGAGCAAGTCTTGTGTGTACTCAATGCATATAAATTTATTTTATTTTAGACTGTGTAATCTCTTTATGACTTTCAACATTTAATGACTAAAATGAAGTGAGCTAACATGATTCGTCATATATAAGAAACTTTCCTAAAAAAAACAATAACCACATGATTTAACAAGAGTGCTTTGATAGGATTTCCTAATATGTTGAACATCGACTGTGTACAGTTCGTCTTCATCGCATCTCCATGCGTGTGCTTGGGACAACGTACTATTGAGGAGGCGATGCAAACAATGTTCCGTACACGAATATCTGTAAGCTCAAATGCATGAATTGGTCGCGCAAGGGCCATTCTCATTAATATCATGGGTTATATAGCACCGGCACCAATGCATCAAAAACACGCAGGAATCAATCTCTGGTCGGTGGCCAAAGAAAACATCACTCTCTTTCGGCTATGGTGATGGCGCGGGATGCTCTGCGGAGGAGGGTACGTCACTCTTCCGCATGATATGCACTGCAAAGCTCCACTTTCACAAGATAGACATGACTCTCCACCTTCTCTCATGGCAATTTTCAGGACGGTATCTGCCGCGAAGAACAGAAAATAATGCGCAGCTCACGGGGTTAAAAGATGGAAGAGAAAGAACACACGGAATCGGAGAAAAAAAGGGAAAGGCCTGCGCCACCATGGGAGAAAGAGTCTCGACGGAGGAGGAGAAGGGGAAAGAGAAGAAGAAACATCATAAACATGTTCTTATCATATAAGGATCTGTTCATAACCTAGTCTATTTGCATTCGACCAAAAAAAAAACCTAGTCTACTTGCAAAGTCAGCCAAAAACAGCAGAAGAACCTCATCAGCACACCTTCACTTATCCAAACACCTCCCTCTGTTACTGATTTATATTTGAAACAATCAATCCCCACCCAATTTCCCAAAGGCTCGCATGTTAAATCTATCTTGCTTATATGAGAGGAACAAACACATTACTCTCGTCAATAAAAGAAAAGAAAACGAAACACGAAAAAAAGAGCCACGTGATCATGCGTACAGAAGTCATCTGTAAGACTTGAGAACAGCACCACAGAAGGTGCAGATGATGGCCTTCCAGGACTTCCAGTAGAACGGGACGTAACAGAACCGCGTCGCCGTCTTCATGTCAGCCACGCTGGCCCCGCGGCCGCACCGCGAGCACGTCCCCGCCACCGGCTTGCTCCGCCTCACCTTCTTCTCCTGGTCCACCAGGAAGCAGAAACACACCATCGAAGTTCCTCCGGCGCACTCGGATCCCGATTCAACCGCGAGGTCTCATCCGATCTGCAAAAAATCCCTCCAGCTTCGGCCCCAAATATCTACCAGGCGAAGAAACTCTAGAGCCCTTTGAGTAGTTGAGTGGTAGCGGCTCGGTCTTTTAAAGATCAAGCAGGACGGGCCGTCGGATGACCGACGCGTGGAGACGCTAAGTTTGGTGCCAGGACATCGATCCTGATCCTGTTCCTAGTCACGTTTTCGCGGAGGTGAACCTGCTCGGCCATCATGGATTCACAGTGATGATGTCCAATCGTTGTGGGGCAAATCGCGACGTTAAAGATTGGTAGAAGGGGAAGAGACGCTATGGTTGTGGAAATGCATTTAATGCCTTTGTCTGTCCTTTGAGGAGTGCCTGAGGCGAAATCCAAACCAAGTTTTTTTGCTGAGAACCACACGTTATGTAGCCTCCTCCCACGAATTCCCCTCAATTCATGCATGCAACGTAGGCCGTACGTTTCCTCGTTGCTTCATCGGAGGAAAGAAAAAAAAAAAAAAAAGGCTTTTACATAACTGGATCGTTAAAGCAATTGCGATGTAAGAACATTGGCAAATCCGGAGTAAATTTGATCCGTTTTTAATATTTGATTGGCCCAGTCATTATATTTCAGGAAACAAAAATATTTCAGCGGGTTTCCTTGACATAATTAAATAAGTCTAGGAGAAAATTCCGTATGGAGAAGACAAGTCGTTGGCCGTCCTTTTGTTCTAAATAGAATTTTCAATGTAATGTGATAAATATTGCTTTAGAGTTAAGTATCCTGCGCTTTCATTATTTATTGCGCAAGCCATAGTTGTGAATGTGACCTATGCTTATGTACCATCGGTGGGAAGCCTTGTCATGTCACCAATTGTCGCAAGGCAGGAGTAGCTTGCGATGATGGGAAAAGGATCTTGAGAATTTTTTATAGATATTTGTGGTTCTAGAAAATGAGAAATTCATAGATCAACCCGAATTTAGGCGTAACGAACGTGGTGAATTTGCATTTTACGTGATAATGATAAAATGAGGCATCATTAACAAATCTTACTAGTTTGAAAAAAATTCGAAAGAGATAACCTCTTTTGTGGTCCGTGGGCGGACACACGGACAATGCTCGAAGGAGCAATAAATACGAGGTTTCTTAGTTCAAAAGGAATTGCAAGTCCACGTCGATTTCATTGAAATTCAAATACATCTCATGTCGTTCCCTAACCAAAAGATAAGCATAGCCCAAAACTGAATTTTTAGTTATTTGAAACCAATTTTCATTGAAAATCAATGAGCCGGTTCGAAGTTTTCTTTTGCGTATTAACTTTTGACAACTTTCACTTATTTGAAAGCAATTTTCACTTTTCTGAAGCACTTTCCTTTTAATTCAAGTAATTCACTATGAAAAGAGATATTTGCCCATATTTTCCTGTGATTCTTTCGAAATATCATTAAAAGTGCTGCTAGGTTCCCCAAGTGGCTATAACTTCCAATAGCTTTTGTAACATCGAAATATATTTAAAACTATCAAATATAGGGTTATTGCTCTATCGGAATGAATTAAGAAATTCATAGAGTAGCCCGAATTTAGGCATATTGCACGTTATGAATTTGCATTCTACGTGATCCCGATAAAAGGAGGTATTATTAACAACTATGAGTCTGTGACTACTTTAACGGAAAATTCAAAAGAGATGACCTCTTTTTGTGGCCCATGGTCGGATGCAGAACAACGATTGAAGTAGCAATAAATACGAGGTTCCTTAGTTTGAAAGTAATTGAAAATCCATGTTGATTTCATTGGAAATCTACATCTCATGCCGTTCCCCAACGAAAATTGAAAATATAACAAAAAAGGGAAGTATGCTTATGCTGGTAAAGGATTGTTTGGCTAGATTTGGCGTTCATATGAGATTTGATTCGTCATCTTCTAGGATGGAAAAGTGCATCGGCTTGACTATCTCCGTTAACAAAGCAATGGATTGGAGGAGGATTACTTGAGATGATCTAGTTTTGCACGATATATCAGGTTAGTTAATCGCGTTGCGCATGACGATCGTTTACTATCTCCTCTTTCCATCTCACTAAACTCTTGAGCAATGTGAAATGTCGATGTCTAAGTTCTTCAGACCTTCCCATAGGCAACGATCGAGGGAAAACTAGATCCAGCTCTTGTGACGGGCTGGAAACAATCTGACGGCCCATTAGTTCGCTTGGATTAGGATTTCGCAAATATCTAACATGGTCCAAGCCCAACGAACTCCTCTGCAATGGGCAAACTTGCCTGAGCCCATTTAAGTCCAAGTCTCTCTCTTTTTTTTATTTTTTAATCACTTCGCCTTCTTATGTGAAGTTTATTTTGAATCAGCTTTTCTTCCCTTAGTTGGACAATATGCACCAATCGAAACTGACTTCTCAATTGAAATGGGCGATGCACAACTTTTGAAACGAGTGGCCAAAATCTGTTTGGTGAACTCATTTCGCCTCAATTTCTATCTATTTCCATTATTATTTTATGTGTCACAAGCATTGAGACGATGTAAACCTAACTCATTTGTTGTGATTGAATATCTATATCACATAAGGAGCAGATCAGTCCATCCATTACCGTATGTATTAAATAATAATTGACCATTAGTGCTCTGTTAGGCTCTAAGCACGCAAGAGGTTGAGCAAACCTGCGGGTGCATCTTTCCCTGAATTTGACCTTTTCGTTTCCACTAAGTCTGCGTCGAGACAATACCCCTGCAGGCATTTCTCGTTAGGTTGGTGATGAATCAACTTGACGCGTCTGCTTGACTAATCCCCGAATGCTCAAAGATAAGATATAGACAGTACGGTGCCTATACACTAAAAAAGGAGGAGGAAAGCGGCCTATGATTGTAAAACCCTAGCTTGAGAAGACGTCGTGAAAGTCAATGTTAGGTCGGATTTCTCTAATGGGATTCTTGGCACTTAGCTCGGGAGGACCAGGCACATGTTCCTCTGATTTCCCCCAAACAGGTTTTGACCTCACGCCTGCGGTCATCATTAAAATACGCGCGTAATGTGTGAGAGAGAGAGAGAGAGAGAGATAAAATAGTCGAGGGACGAACTCCATCCTCAGAACATGATAACGCAGTTTTGAGGGGGGGTGTCTTCTTGACACTTGTAGATTCGTTAAATCTTGACGAGGAAGATCCATTTTTATTTTATTTTTAAATGGGGGGCACGTTGCTTCATTCATCTCGCTCGAACGGCGAGGCATTAATGAACGAGGCAGGCCGGCCTCGTGATTAACATGTGATGATTGTGTCCCGTGTCTTGAGAATGTGTCATTTGCAGAGTCCGTGCATTTAAGAGGCCCTTTCCTTTCCTTCTCGATGAAGTGTCGGCAAGGGACTTTCCGAACGTTGGGAAAGCATCCGGACGGAACGGCGAAGAACAAAGAAGATGGGAACTGGGAAGGAAGTACCGAAGGGAAAACCATCAAAATGGTTTCGCAGCAGTTTCCCTTTTTATCTTCATTTTCCCTTTTAAAATCTAAGCCGGTGCATTTTAAGACGACCATTTGCCGAGCAATCTAATCTCTTCAAGGAAAATTATTCAAAAATTCCTAAACCTATCATATTTATGTTGATTTAGTCTTAAAACAATAATTGAGTTTACTTCGTCAATTTTGATGGAAATGGCAGGCATAAACGTTAGTTATCTTATGCGGCATATAATTTTTGATAGCCCTCACCTGGCCTCTTCCAAATTTGTGTGAGGGCTCAATGACCCTGGGCAGCCATAATTTTAAAAAAAAATAAATAAAATAAAATTATTCATATTAGCACCGAGCGTGCGACGTAAGACATTAACGTCCACGGTAGTAATTTTATTTCATTTCTTTTTTTTTTTTTTTGTTCCTTTCTTGTTCCTTTCTTGTTTCCTTATTGTGGTTGGCAATGGCTCAGCAACCCTTGTTGGCCATTAGGCGACAGCCTACAAGCCCTCACCAATAACAAACAAGGCGATCCTCACCTAGATCTGGCGAGGGTGGGGCTCATCTATGGCCGATGAGGGCAACCCTACCCCAACCCTCTTCGACCACATGTGAAAATGAAAATTAAAAAAAAAAAAAAAAAAAAAAAAAAAAAACATTGAGAGAGAGAGAGAGAGAAACTTTTAAAAAATTATTCACATTAATGTTAGTCACATATAAGATGGCCGATGCCAATTGGACTGCCACGTCATATTTTTTTGAGAATTTCTTCTTTTGTTATCGGTGATTGCATTTTGCCAAAATTGTCCTTGGTAAACTTATGGCCAACACTCGATATAGATGTCAGTATCCGCATTACTACATGGACTCAGTTTCTTTTGACGATATTCAATCCCCCTCCCTCTCTCCCTACCTTGCGTACAATTAGGTATGTACCCCCCCTTCTTCACGGCGTGTTGTTTATTGAAGCAATGCGGAAGATTAAGTCAAATTTGTACGGGGTTGTTCTAAGTGCATGACGTCCCACTAAATTCCAGGAGAAAAAAAAATATATATATACATGAGAAAAAAATATAAAGAATTGTTGCATTATCTGAAATTCAGCTGACGGAGCTTCGGGCACATCGTCAAAAGCGGCAGGCAGAGTTCGTGCTTCCCGCACCAATACAGCCGGCCACTACTCAATCCCCCGCGTTTTCCTTCGTTTGGTTGGACTCTCTTTTTGATCTCGATTAGTCTAATGTTTTCATATTCGAAAATATTACGTTTTTCCATGTCCATATGTGTGCGGAATTTGGCGCAGACCGACTGCGAATGTCCATTGCAAATGGCTTTTGGTTTTCAATATTGGAAGCCCCCACTTTTTCAGACCCCGTAAAGCAAGACACTTCCAGGAGAGTATGGACAAGCGAGAGAATGAAAAACATTTCGGGTGGGTCCATGAGATAGAAAAAAATGGCGAGTCTAAATTTAGTGACAAAAACTTAGACTATTCAAATGGATGGATCAAATTGGATTTAGACTATGTCAAAAATGACCTAACCTAAATTGACTTACGTAACCTAATTTAACTCATTATTCGTACACTTCAATATTTAATCTTATTTATAAATTGAAATAAGTGCACGAAATGAGCAAGTGCAGCATCGATTGAGGATAAGAGAGAGGGAAAAGAAAGTTATAAAAATAGGCTAAATTTATGTAAATTGTGAACATATTTAATACTCATGTTATTTTTAGATTTATAATTTTAAATCCACCTGCTAAATAATTAATTTATATAATAACCGATTATCAAATATAAAATGAATGTTGACAGGTCAATTGAACCCGCTTTTTTTTTTTTTTTTTTTTGGCGAGAATCAAGTGGTGTTTGGCCAAAAATTATACACATATCAAAGTGCAGCTATCAAATCGGTCAATTCATAGATGAGCCCTTTGTACGACATGGTCTTGCCCTGAGTCCTTGATTTGCGGTGAACAATTAAAGGTAGAAAGACAAGAAAGAAGCGGTCAAATCCGACAGTGTTCTTCGAGACGTGACCTCTTTTTCTTGATGCTACGTTCTAGCTTGAAATTTACGGCACATGCCTCGATTTTTATGCTCCCTCTCCATCGTAGTTTAAAGGAAAGACAACCCTAGGGGACCGAAAAAAGGTATGGAAAGTATCGAATCTTCATATGGTGAAATTTTGGTGAAGGTGGCGGTGTTTACATCATTTTCAATGGCACATGGGGGGGATGGTCATTCATTCAAGATGCTACCTAATAGTAAGGGCTCATTACTTGCCATAAATTTCATGGATCCATATATCTTTCAAATTCATGAAGCTAAATCTTGTCGGATGGTCCATGGGAGTTTTTGTCTTGGGAATTGATTGGTCTCCCTATGCACTCTGGATAGAATATTCCTAAAAAATGAATGTTTGACCTAAGCAACCAAACAAAAATATTGCAATTACTCCCAAGGTACAACCCAATCCACAAATCCAAAGAGCAAGCCCTTGAAACCATTTATGTAAAGATTCGTCTGCCATCGAAATGCCTAACTCCAACGCTCCGTCTAACTTAAAAATTTAAGAAATGAGCGAGCAACTATTGGCTTGGTAAAGGAATTCCCAAGACTTATAATAGAAAACACATTCTCCTACATTATTATATTAATAAATCATGAATTTTAATGTGCAATTAGTCGTAAACAGGCATGACTCCACTTAGCTTCAATTCAATTCTAACAATAGCTCAAGGATCACTAATCAATGTCACATCATTTCAATTCAACTGTTATATGCACTAAACAGTCTCAAGCAAATGATATAACGACATGAACACATAGAGCACGTACCTCATGAATGCAACGGCTACCACATAATACCATTATATACACAGATGGGGTCTAACGATTTACTTGCCTACAGTAACGGATTCATTTGCGTGGTCTCATGGTCCGATATCACTTCCTATTTGGAGGCTGTAGGATCTTATGGTCACTCACAATAAAACACAACATTATTTGCAAGCGTTTTTACCGATGAAAATATCATACCATAAAAAAGCCATATGTTTCAATTTCTATTCGATATTCCACTCGCGCAATTTCATGGCTTTGGATCCGTCCCGATTCTACGCAACAAATGATCAAATATCCCATCGATGTTAACTTGGGCATTAAAGCACATTATCAGAAAAAGCAAGCGCTTGCAGGGTTCATCTCGAGGGCTCTTAAATACGTTTCAGTGGGGATAATTAGCGCACGTTCATTTCATTAAACGAGGCAGATTTTAAGGCATGGATATGGGCAGACAGTAACCGATGCCTTCAATTCCGCTGCTTTGATTATCAAGGATTTCCAAATCTATGCCAAAATCATGTAAATCTTTGAGATGATGATGCAAATAGTATCTAAATTTTAATTTAATGTGCAATGTAATCATTGAATTTTAATTTGACATACAATGTAATTCCTACACTTTTCATTTATTGCCCGTGGTCTTTGAACTTTATGTATATATTCATTTTATTTCCTGAACTATATGAAAATTTTTTTCCATATAGTCCTAAACTTAAATTAGTTGAAGGACTATATAGAATATTTTCATATAATTTATGAACTTAATTGAATATATATTAAAAATTTATGAATTATACTGAACAAATTAAAAATTTAAAAATTATATTATATAAAATTAAAATTCATGAATCATATTAATCAAATATAAAATATAACCAATTCTTGTGTTCTTTCGTGTTGTCATTCCATTTGCCGCCGTACCTAAAAATCAGCCACTGCGACTCTGAGAGAGAGAGAAAGAGAGAGAGAGAGAGAGAGAGAGAGAGAGAGAATTTCAGCAAGAGTCCGAAAATTTGAAGCCCCGCTCAGAAAAAAATGGATTCTTTATCACGATTTTATCATATTAAGCCCTGACACTTGCAGGCCCTCTCTCTCTCTCTCTCTCTTATATATGAGTCTCTCATTTGCAGAGGAGAGGCTTTCTTTTAGCAGTACTTTGCTGCAACTGGGTTCTTTCGGTGCGATCTTCTCCCGCTTTTTCGTGTTGGGATCTCCAGAAAAGAAATCAATCTCGGTTCTTGGATGGATGCGCGGCTCTGTGTCACCGTTTCCAAGATCTGTAGATCACTGTGAACAGCGAAAGTCCAAGCTGGAACGCCACACTCTCTGGATTGGCCTCTGTTCATCTCGCCTCCCATAGAAGTTTCAAGCATCGTCTGGTCAGTCTCCCTCAACTCCCCCTCTCGCTCTCCCTCCTTCGTTTGTAGAACGCATCTGATGTTGGCCTGCTGCACCGAATCTGAACTCTTTCTGTTTTTGCAAATTTCATTTCAGTTTAGCAAGCACACTTTGCACTTTCCAACAGGGTAGATCACTCCCCAATCGGTAACTGTCACTTTCTGAACTTAAAGTCCATAAATTTGCAGGTTGGATTGGAAGAACCAAAACCCAAAGTCCTTCCTTTTTCGACCCCCCACCTGTCACTCACAATTTACACAAACTCTCGCTCAAAAGATCCTAACTTTGGCCAAATCTCACCGCCCTCTTGCGTATCGATCCCTACCCAGTAATCGAAATTACCCAAAGTGTATAAAAATAAGAATGGGGAAGCCATCGACGAACAGGGATTGGTCGCAGATCTACGTGATATACGGCATGGAACAGTGGCAGACCCTGCTCTTCCTCCTGTTCCACGCCGTCTTCTTCTCCTCCATGTCCGTCCTCTTCCTCCTCTACTTCGACCCCATCTGCACCTACATCGAGGCGACCCTCCTGTCCTCCGCCGCGTGGGCCCGGTTTGCCGCCGGCTTCGCGGGGTGCGTGACGGCGCTGTCGGGGTCTGCCTGTTCTACGCCGCCGGGAACTTCCTCTACTCGGCGCTGCCGCTGCACCACGACATGGCCCAGCGGATCGTCGGCGCGGTCAGCGACTGGTCGACGGTGAAGAACGCGCTCGACCTCGGGTGCGGCCGGGGGATCCTGCTGAATGCGGTGGCGACGCAGCTCAAGAAGACCGGCAGCTCGGGACGGGTCGTGGGGCTGGCCCAGTGCAAGCGGACCGCCCTCTCTACGTTGAGGACCGCAAACATGGAAGGTAATTTCTGTTCCGTCGTTCTTTTCAGATTTCCATATAGAAAAGTCGAACAACTTCACGTTTGACCGTCCATGGAGGATGAATCCGTACGTTTGCTTCTCATCCAATTAATGGATCGACACTCAATAGGATAGGCCATGAAATTTTAAGTCTACAACAGACTTCAGAAAAGGAAATCCGGATTCATTACTTCCCTCACGTGAGAAACATTCTCCATGTAAAAACCGGCAGGCGTGCAAGAGTACGTGACGTGCCGGGAGGGGGACGCCCGGAGGCTGCCGTTCCCGGACAACTACTTCGACGTGGTGGTGTCGGCGGCGTTCGTGCACACGGTGGGGAGGGAGCACGGCCACCGGACGGCGGAGGCGGCGGGGGAGAGGATGAGGGTGGTGGGGGAGCTGGTGCGGGTGCTGAAGCCCGGCGGGGTCGGGGTGGTGTGGGACATGGGGCACGCGGCGGAGTACGTGCGGCGGCTGCAGGAGCTGAGGATGGAGGACATCCGGGTGTCGGAGCGGGTCACGGCCTTCATGATGAGCAGTCACATCGTGTCGTTCGCCAAGCCCAGCGAGCACGTTGTGGGCCTCGGCGAGGTCCGTTTGGACTGGAGATGAAGGGAGGGAAGGTTTATACTGTATACCGTATATTTTTCCATATTTAATTACGGTTATATAAATGTATGATCGTTCTTTTGGAGAGGAAAAAAAAAAACATATATATTGAGAGAGTGAAAATGAGAATATTCAGGGGAATGGACAAATAATTTTTTTTTTCTTATTTTGGGTATGGGTTTTTTTTTTTTGGGATCCGATCAAATGTCTGGGGAGACGAAGTCAAACCGGGTGCATTTGCTTGGATCGCCGTATAAGTTGAAGAAAGAGAGTAGGTAAATTGTGGCCATCAAGAAAATTAGTGTTTGATGGCAAGAAAACTCTGATGAAGACTTGATATTGTACATATTCGTTATCTCGCGTGGCTTTGACTGTTCTGCGAAATCTCAATTTCTGAATGTTTCTGTGGATTCAAAGTAGTACATTGCAAGATTATTGCCAAAATCAAATGCTTGCATGAAAAGGACCTTGCGTGAGTGAGTAAGCCTAAATTCCCCCATGATTAAGCTAATTTGCTCGGTCTACATGAAAAAGCTTATGATATTGTACTTGTCAACGCTTTTCGAGTGATTTTTTGTTTGGTAAAGAATGGTCAATAGTAGCTTAATCCGATAGTTGTGGCTTACGTGGTGTGTCGTCCAATCAGTATTGCAAAACTATAGTTGCGCAGCAGCTATTTTCTATTGTGAAATGTGGGACGTTTGATTATCACAATATCAATCATTCCGTCCCTTATTTTTCCTTCTTTTATTTTTTCTTTTTAGGGAAAGTATTGCCCTTGGGAATAAAATTGGACAAGTCGGTGGGAGCTAGAGTGGTTGATAAATCCTAGGTTTTTTGTATAACAATAGGCCATGCCCATTCATTCGAATAAAGCGATCCAAAGCGAGCAATCATGGGCATTATTCATATCCCTTCGTTCATATTGCTTTCTCGTCCCCACAAGGAGTGGAACGGAAAGTGAAGTGCTTAAAAAGATGGGTGGACAAACGTAAAGTCTCGAGCGCGTAGCGAAAAAGGTGAAAAGCAAAGCGAAGGGAAAAAAAAGGAAAAGGACGTTCCATTCGACTTTTTCTAAAGTTGAATACGAAGGTCCTTTTTTTCCCTTTTCCTTTCTTGTGGGTATATTCAGTTTTGAATATCTTTCCCTGTTGCTTTTTAGTATTTTACTGCCCCTTTCACGTAAAGTGAAACGAAAGGTGTGAACTTGTGCAAGTAGCGGCTCTATTATTTAGTGGGTGCAAAAGAGGAAGGCAAATCCTTCATTTTCCCCCCTTTCTCCACCAGGCGGGCAACCGACCAAAAAAAAAAAAAAAAAAAAAAAAAAAACCACCAGGCGGGCTTGACTCATGCCCAATCGGGTCGGGGTCGGAGTTGGGGTCGAGCTTCGTGGTTTAACGTTTTTATTCAGACCTGTCCGGATTGATCTTCGGATCCACTCCATCTTTTTGTCTTTGCGGGGATAGAAGATCATTTCCTCCACCTTCAATTCCCCCTGATTGTCAAAATTAGTCCCATGTTTTCCTTTTATTTTGTTTGCGCCCCTTCAGTAATATCAAGGATTAGTTGATCATTTGGGCCTGAATTTCTAACTAAGTCCATCATCCGCAGAAAAGATTTCATGTACCAATTTGTTGGACCGAGCTGGCCGGCTCAAGCCCAGCAGGGCCGGTCTGGATTCTCTTAAGCTTAATCCAGGCCCCTCCTAAAAAATACACCTCGAGCCTTCTGCAAATCATGATAACTTCTCACTCAGACCGGCTAGATCATTCAAAATTTCGCTTCTTGAAAAGAAAAGGCAAACGGTGGAAACTCCAAATAAGAGTAGGAAGTGATCAAACTAGCTTAAATGAGGGGCTCGAGTTCACCTGAACGGTCAAATCTTCGCTAACTGGTGACTAGAGTAGGGGCAATGTTATTCGAAAATTGCTAGCTTTGACCCATACTGAAGGAGCCCCGAATTGTAGGTAGGGTTCGTGCTCTAGATTCCCAATTTCGTTTATTCCCAAATCGAAGCTAAGGTTGCAGATCACTCCAAGTTCTCTTAAAGATCACTCGCCGGTAAAAGCCCATATTTTGGATAGGGTGGACTTCATCTCGACCAGCTTCCACTGGGCATTGTCAACGGCCTCGTGGTCAGGGAGTCGTCGAGGGTCACGAGGACAAATCGAGTTTGGGTGACGTTGGTGATTGTTGGCCATGGAGGCGAAAGAGATTGGGGCGGGCAAGGCGAAGAACTCTAGCTTCCACTCGAAACTTCATCAATTTAGGTTAAACCAAAACATTTCGGATAATTGTCTCTCCTTTGGCTATTAGCCAGATTTCGGATTCCTATCTAAAACTAAATTAGTCACTTTAACCTTTTATTTGAGATAAAATCCATAATGAACTATCTCTTAATTAAATGGCCCCTCATTTCATACTTTTTTCTAAAATTTACCCAAACAAATATATAGATTAAATGGGGCAAGGAGTTTGAAGATTTCTTGAAACTGATCTAAAGGGACGTGGGTCGCAAGTGTCATGTTAATTCGGATCATTGAAAGGAAAAAAGAATGTCATGAATTTTACTGGAGTCCTGGGACGGTTGACCGAGCAACACCTTAGCATTTCCAGCAGCCATGTTCCAACACGGAAAAAAAACATTCGAAAAACTCAATATTAAAAGGAAAGAAAGAGAAAAGGAAACAAACCGAAACCGAATGAAATCGCTAGAAAGATAGAGATAGGATTCCGGCGCGCCAAAAGGCCCCTCTCCACCAACTACCAACGCCCGTTCATGGCGTCCCCTCTATCCTCATCTCCGTTCTTCTCTCACACTTTCAAACCCTCTCCCAACTTCCTCTCCAACTCTCCAAAGCGAACATGGGTCAACACCCATTTCGCGTTTCCGATAATCAATGCGGAGCGCAGCAAGAATGGTGCCCATTCGGGCAGTTTCAAGATCTGCTGTGGTCCTTCTAACGAGGGTGCACAGGTCGGTTTTGAATTATTTATTTTTCTTCCATGATGACACCGCTTGATGGGTTTCGTAATCTCACTGTCTTGGCGGTATATGCTCATCAAGTAGCAAATTCTTCTTCTTGATGGCCCTGTACTTTAATGGACATTGTGAGCTCAAATCGCCAAATTTTCGCGTAATGGCCTAATTTGGGAGAGAAATCACCTAAAACGAGCATGTTGAGTTTCTTGAAGAAATCGGGGTGACCCTGTGTGCTTTGTGGACGGTGTTATCAATGAGATAGGTACAGTTTTGATATTGTGGGTGAAGTGTTTGAGGAAGTGTATGGATTAAAGAAGAGTTGTTTTACCGGTTGTAGCTATGACTTTGTTTTCCATTGTAATGGGGGAAGGAAGCATTTTTTTGGAGCTGCAATTTTGCTCCCAATGATTAAGTCTAGGAAAATAAGCAGCGATCAACCTGTTTTTAGTGAATGCTAGCCATCTTACTGAGTAATGATATAGTTCTTAAGTTGCTGCACAAGATTACGTGCACATTCTTTCTCTTGTAAGTTCCTGCTCTATGGAATGGGCTTTCAGTCATGCAGGGTAAATTGGAGCATAAAGGCTCTCCTTTCAACTTCTTCCTAACAAATCATGGACATGCATTAAAGAAACTCGAAAGTCTCGTTGCCACAGCCCTTATTTTCGTTCATATTGCTTCTCCAATTACTTCGTTGGGTTGGGATCGTTGGTCTATTGCCCCAGCCAATGCTGTTCTCTACTCTCCTGACACCAAAGTTCCCAGAACCGGGGAACTTGCTTTGAGGAGAGCTATCCCTGCAAACACAAATATGAAGGCTATACAGGTCATTAGTCACTGTTCTGTCATTCTTTAGATCCTCTCTCACCAGATAAGTGAAGCCTGTCTTAATTTGCTTATAGGAATCATTGGAGGACATCTCGTACTTACTGAGAATACCACAGAGAAAGCCATACGGAACCATGGAGGGTAATGTCAAGAAAGCTCTTAAGGTACCGGTATTTTTCCCTTTTTATTTGATGCGGAGCACAGTGTATGAGTTGGGTGTCCAAAGCATTCTCATTGTTGAAAATTATGTTATCGAAAAACACCCATCTCTTCCCAAACCTGGCCTATTTTGTGCAAAAATTTACTAGAGAGTTTCATGGGCTATTTTAACTTGGTAATTCTACTATACTGTTCAGGTCTTGTGTGTTTTCTCATTTACCATCAGTTTCTATTACTTTTACTTCTGAATCTTTTCCTTGTGACCTCATATGATAGTCTTTCCAAAACCTAATTCAACGTTCCCCTATTTTAGATAGCAAAGGATGAGAAAGATTCTATTTTGGCCGGTATCCCAGCAGAGCTGAGAGACAAAGGTTCATCACTGTATGCATCTCTCATTGATGGGAAGGTATGGTAAGGTACTCAAGAATATGTAAGCTCTGCTATTCTTTAACCTGATGTGGACTGAATGAATACCAAAATAGGGAGAGGACATATGGATTCTGGACTCCCCTAAATGATAAACCCGGTGGATTAGCAGAACAGAAAAGAGACTCCTAAATTGTGCCAAATCCTCTCAAAATTCTTTCCTGTCCTCTTTGCTACTACTTTACTACATAACCACTGTCAAAAACTGTTGTGGAACAATAACTCAATCTAGTGTGGACGGTAGAGGAGAGGGCAAACTTTTTATTTCTGGCACCCAAGCAAATTTTATATGATCTCGGCCTAGGTACCTGTCAGCAATATCATTACGGTGCTTCATCAAACTTTTCTTGATCGTACTTGGCTGTGCCATTTTTCCTTTACCAGATCTACCCAAATGATCCAAAGTTTCTTCCTTTTCTCAGGGTGGATTGCAGGACCTCCTTCAGGGTATCAATGATAAGGACCCTGATAAAGTATCTGTAGGCCTTGCATCATCATTGGATACTGTTGCAGAAATTGAACTGTTGCAGGTGGTAGTTATGCTTTATATTGCTAGCTCCTTCTTGCATCAGCGGACTTTCAACTGCACTTCCTTACCCTTCGTCTTACAAGAGAATATAACAATGGCTAGATTCTGAACTCCTACTTTGCAACAGGCCCCTGGATTGTCCTTTCTTTTGCCAGAGCAATACTTGAAATATCCTAGGTCAGTCCTTTTGAGAAACGGTGAATGGCTATTTTGTTTTCTCACAATTGAGATTCTTATGTGAATAAAACACAAACAGATATTATCAATTAATAGCATTTGCCCGTTTCAAGAATACTTGTTGATGGTAATGGCCTTATGGGTGGTAATATAGATCTGGTATGAGAATGACTCATGAGTCATGAAATATGAACAGGTCAGTAGGGAAGTAGGAATGCCTGCCATGATATCTTTTTAAATTGAACTTTTTGGCTGCATTAGGATTTTTTACGCAGTTCTTTTCCTGTCTTAATTGGTATATTAATATAATGGGCAAGATAACATCTTTTCCAAAAATTTTGTTGTAGGTCAATTTCATCGTAACTCGACAATGATGCAATGGTCTTTCTACTTGACCTAACTTCATATACTAGTTAGGGTTGCATAATTTCAAGATGACAAATGCATACTATTATCTAGTTCCTATTTCAAGAACGCTCTGTGATGTGAAAACTATCCAATTGACATGCCGTACTTCCTATGTATAACTATCTACTGTTCTCATTGATATTTATTACTTCAATAAACTGCACGTCTGAGTTCTACCACTTGTAGACTAACGGGAAGAGCAACTGTTGAACTTACAATCGAGAAAGGGGATGGAACAGCATTTTCACCTGAAGCTGGAGGTGAACCAAGAAAGACCGCCACGATTCAGGTATCCACAGTCCAACATAAATTAGTCGACAGAGTAATGCCCTTTGTGTGTGAACAGAATCTAACATGGAGAAACTGCAATCAAATCGCTTTCACTACTAAAATAATTGAGGATATCTATTTTCTTTTAAGTTGTGATCCCAAAATTCTCAGAGCAGTTTGGACTCTTCCCAATATTCCAAACAAATTAGTGTGAAAAAGTTTGGTGGTTAACATTTTTCATCATGCTATAGAGCTAGAGGAAAACTGAAGAATCTCAGGTCACAGATACTATTAATTCTCACTTCTCAGTATGGAAGAATGTTTGGAGCCATTCATCTAAGTGTTCACCATGAACGACAGCATGCTTTGTGATGGTCAGACTTAGACTAACCAAGCAATGTGGGGATACTGGGTCTAGTAGGAAGTCTTTCTGACTATATAAGTACTGACGTAACCACTATCTGAAAGTAATACATAGATATTCAAGAAGGAGGACTGTAAGAAGAATGCATCCGTCAGTTCTTGTGCCCTTGGACTGTCATGTGCTTGGCTAGCTAGCTGTATCACTATTGGGTTGATTCTATGAACCCATGGAGTTATCAATTTGCAGAGCGCTGCACATTTATTTTCGGGCGCTAACTAGTGTAGCTAGTGTCAAGTTAGTCCACATGGTATGGCTCTGACTGCTGTACATGAAATGGTTTATGCAGATGGTTATTGATGGATACTCAGCGCCATTGACTGCAGGAAATTTTGCAAAAATGGTGAGGTACTTGAACTCCTCTTTTAGCCTCTGGAAACAATTGTCTAGTTCAGTTGATGTTTGGCATGCTGTGTGTCGATCAGGATGTGGGATACAAATGAGTAAAAGTTCATATATGTACTTTACTTCTTTTAGTATTCGATCGGTTTTATTTCGTCTCAACATATGGTTGCTTAGTTTTTATATGGGATAAATGAAATGAAATATGGTTAAATGAAAAAAAAAAAAAAAAAAAAAAAAAAAAGGTGAAGAAAGCAGCATGCCAAAGATGTTTCCTCTCATTTAACGGTGAAAGCATGGTTAAAATTAGCTTGATGGAAAAAAAACTGCATGGGACAATACTGAAATTTAGGTGAAGTAAACTGGCATACTGCTTAATATGTGATAGCTCTTTATTCTTGGATTTCCCATGGGAAATAGGGAAAAGAAGAAGTTAGTGGTCAGCCATTTGGGTATTTATCCATTGTTTCAGCTTTTGAGGCAGAATCCAGAAGGCTTATATGAGTTTGCTTTTCCCATGGCCTTCAGTCTGGAGTTTTACAAGTCAACGCTTCTATAATGCCATCGGGATGGCTGATTCAAAATCAATGATATGCACGGGATTCTCATTTGTTATTCATAAGTGTTGAACTTAGTAATATGTTCAATAAGCCATATTTTTCTTTCCATAGGGAGTATTAGTTTCATATTTGCGATCGAAACTCTCGACAGTAAGCACCAACATCCTGTTGGAAGATTCACGATTGCGTCAAAATCTGTAGGTAGTTGATGGAGCATATGATGGGGCGAAGCTCAGTTGTGCCAACCAAGCTGTCCTTACAGATAGTGGCATTGATAAGAGCACTGGCTTTAGAATTCCTTTAGAGATAATGCCATCTGGGCAATTTGAACCATTGTACAGGACAACATTAAGTGTACAGGTAATAACATTTCTTCTTCCTCCTTATTTTAAGTCTGTTAAAACTGACAAGAGTATTTCTTGGTGGCATTGAAGGATGGTGAGTTGCCAGTTCTTCCCATGTCTGTTTATGGGGCGGTAGCAATGGCACACAGCGCTGACTCTGATGAATACTCTTCACCTTCCCAGTTTTTCTTCTATTTGTATGATAAAAGAAATGTGAGTAGAGTTGAGCTATATTCAATTGGAACTCAATGATTATAAAATGATTAGCTGTCCTTATGTGTTCATATTTTGGTGGTGTAGTCGGGCCTTGGAGGTATATCTTTTGATGAAGGGCAATTTTCTGTTTTCGGGTAGGTATTTAATCCTTTGAGCTTTTTCCTTGTAATGCGGACCTGAAGATTTTTAATTTGGACAAACATTTATATCCTTGTCTAACAAGGTTCTTTATTTGGCAGTTACGCAACTACAGGGAGAGATATCCTTTCACAGATTAAAACAGGAGACGTTATTCGATCTGCAAAGCTAGTGGAAGGCCAAGATCGCCTCGTAGTCCCTAGTGAAAGCTAATCTACTTGTTTTTTTAACCAAGGAATGGAATTGTTCATATACAAGGATTCACACCTTTGCCCTGTTTTATCAGATGTCTTGTTGGAACCCTTTTGGCTATAGGACGTGAGAAGTCATTGTTTATTGTGTTAGCCATCTTATTTCGAGCCAATTGCTTTGATTGAATTATATCATAATTCTAGAATATTTTCCATTCATCTAGACATCATTATCACTCTTCATTGTATAAGCTGTGGCCATTAGCTCACAACCTCATATTTTTAAAGCTTTCGATCTTATGTTACCAGTGGAAAAATTGGTACGAAAAAGGATATTCCGTGCTCATCTTGAAATTATGCAACCCTAACTAGTAATGCGGACCTGAAGATTTTTAATTTGGACAACCATTTATATCCTTGTCTAACGAGGCTCTCTGTTTGGCAGTTACGCAACTCCAAGGAGAGATATCCTTTCACAGATTAAAACATGAGACGTTATTAGATCTGCGAAGTTAGTGGAAGGCCAAGATCGCCTCGTAGTACCTAATGAGAGCTAATCTACCTGTTCTTTTAACCAAGGAATGGAATTGTTCGTATAGGAGGAACATACTTTTGCTCCTTTTTATTTCAGTTGTCTTGTTGGAACCCTTTTGGGTGTAAAATGCAAGAAGTCATTGTTTGTCGTGCTAGCCATCATGCTTTGGGGCAATTGCTTTGATTGAATTATGTTGTAATTCTAGAATAATCTCCATTCATCTAGATTTCGTTATCACTCTTCATCGTATAAGTTGTGGCCAACTGGCCATCTCACAACCTCATGTTTTCAAGGTTTCGGATCTCATGTTACGACAAGTTGGTTAGGAAAAAGAATATTTCGTGCTCGTCCTAAATTTTGCTATCCGCTGGATGTAATCCACCTACAAAAAGACAAATCTTCTTGAGCTGACCTCTCCTTTGAATTCTTCGTAGCTGGAAGAAAGCAAGGTGGATGTAGTTACAGATCACCATATTTTTCGGAAAATTTTAGGGTTTTCTCTGTTGAACTTGTTACAAGACAGAACAAAACACATCCACAGCTTGGCGTATTGTGGTGATTAGATAGTGACGTGAAGCAGGTCAAGCTTCAGCTGAAACCGGAAGAGAGATGATACCCAAGTCTTCCAATGCCCTCGAAACAAATGATCTATCTGTGCCCACATCTTGCCTCAGAAATTTGAATGGCTAACAATAAACGAAGTCGGAAAAATAGCGGAAAATCCGTAGGACGAGGAGATTTTTGGGATGCAATCTTTCTCGCCCACAGAAATCTGAGGGAGCAAATTTCTTTTCATGTGGGCCCAGATATGACAAGGCAACTTTTTGGGGACGCTGGAGATGTCAGGCTCTCATTCGTTTGAATCTTGGATTTTGCAAGCCATGGTTGTTTCTTCCTCTCAAGTTGGAGAAGAATCTCCCTGTGCAGCATCACTGCCCCACCAAATTATATAAGTCGGTCAATCTTAATTGTTTCTGAATTTCCTGGTTCCACCCGCCATGGTAATTGGTTAAATTACATAGGATCAGCTTCCAGTTCTTTTTTTATCGTTCTGCTCTTTGTCTGAATCTCAGAATCTACTCATCTGCTGAGGTGGACATCGTCGACCACGTCGCAGAAAGCTGCTCTGCATCCCAGCCTAAGCTCCATACACCAGCACCTCAAAACCCAATCACCATTCAAACCAAAACTTTGACTTTTCTTGATTTCACCACGTCAACTCATCCCATGGCTCATCTCATCACGAGCCATCGCAAAGCACTGTCGACCGGACCACAGTAAAACCAAACCCGCTGCATGCAAAAAAAAAAATTTTGACCACATATATAATCCCACTCTTATCTCCTTCTCCAGAACTCGGAGAAAAGCGCAGAACCGAGTCGAGAATTTACTTCCAATTCGGGTCTCTTGCTCCCTCCCAAACTCAGAGATCCGCCATCATCCATGGCTTCCATCTCCCCGCGAAGCCTCCTCCCTCTCCCGAAAATTGGCCCGAACCCACTTCACCCCCCGCCTCTCTCCCCCGCCAAGCTCGCAAAGCTCCCGCCTTTCCCGCGGAACAGGCCGAGGCTCGGCGGATCGAGGCTCGTCGCCAACTCGGTCGTCGAGGAGCTCGACGTCATCCCGGTGCAGAGCGGGGACAGCACGGACCGGCAGGAGGGCTTGTCGGTGAGCCTGGAGAGGGAAGGGGAGGCGGCCGAGCTGGTGAGTCAGGTGGGTGGGTTCGCGACGAGCGAAGGGCAGTTCCCGTTCGATGGGTTCTCTTCGGCTTCTTCGGGCGCTTCGTCGTCTTCGAGCGGGGTCGAGAAGGACGGAAGCGAAGAGATGGAGAGGTTGATCGATCGGAGTATCAATGGGATGATCGTGTTGGCCGCCGGTACTTACGCCATCACCAAGTTGCTCACGATTGACAGTGATTATTGGCATGTGAGTGGATTCACATTTGTTCGTCATTCTTTTTGTTGTGTAATTTGGGTGATTAATTGCCGTGAATTTGAGTTAAATTTGAATCTTTATGCCAATTATAGGATAGACGGAAGGATGCAGAGCAATTTTTTGGTTCTGTGAATGATGTTAGTGCATTTTTTGTTGAGGTATCGTTGATTTGCGGATCGAGCTGTTTGGTAGAGCTATCTTTTATGGTGGTTCTGTGAATGATGTTCACTCTTTTTTTTTTTTTTTTTAATCATGATTTTGTAAGAATTGTCTGAGCCGAAAAGCTTGGAAGTGGACATTTACTTTGATGGGGAAGCATACGAGTAAATGGAGCCTCGAACAGAAGAACTCCTAGTATGATGTTAACGTAAAAATTGCAGGATCATTGCCGGTTCATCTAAAACTTAAGCTGGGAATTGGTAGCATCCTTTAACATGTGGCTTGAATGGATTTGTGCTCTAATTTGGGCAACGAGTTGAGGACTGAGAGAAACCTAGATAAAAATATTGTTGAGTAGTGCTCTATGTAGAGCTTGGTTGCCCTCAAGTTGACACTTGTGGAGGATAAAAGAAATGACAGTCAAACTGGAGTTATCTGGATGATGAGAAGTCTATGGTATCATGATATAGCTTTATCAAGAGCCTTTCTTCGTCATAGCTTGATCCAGTGCGAGGCATGTGAAATTAGTGATCAGTTGTCTTTTCATTTAATTCTTTACAGGTGCTTGGAAAAATCTCTCTTTTCTTGACCTTTAACAAATCTCATTTATCACTTTGTTGGGTTATAATTGTCTGTTCATGCAACTTATCATGATGATGCGTCTTGTTGAATCGCTTTTGGTGTGCTTCTAGGGATGGACTATTTATGAGATACTGCGGTATGCACCTCTACACAACTGGAGTGCTTATGAGGAAGCTCTTAAGACAAACCCTGTTTTAGCCAAGATGGTTATTAGTGGAGTGGTATACTCCGTTGGGGACTGGATTGCACAGGTTTGTTGCCGTCAGACAAACTTGAGAGTTTCAAGCCTAGGATACCGGGCTTCATTCTACAATTGCTGACTTGTAACTTTTGCAGTGCTTTGAAGGAAAACCACTATTTGAGTTTGATAGAGCACGGATGTTCAGATCGGGCCTTGTTGGATTCACACTTCATGGGTCTCTTTCTCACTATTACTATGAATTCTGCGAGGTAATTGAAACTTTCCCACTTTATGTTAAAAGAGCCTTTCTTTCCACTGCTGTGTGAGCTCCACTCTTTTTTTTTTTTTTTTTTTTTTTTTTTTTTTTTTTAACAGGAGCTTTTTCCTTTCCAAGACTGGTGGGTGGTACCTGTCAAAGTAGTGTTTGATCAAACAGTGTGGGCAGCGATTTGGAACAGCATATACTACGCTGCTTTGGGTTTCTTACGTCTAGAATCCCCAATCAACATATTTACTGAGCTGAAAGCAACTTTCTGGCCTATGTTAACAGTGAGTAATCCTATCCTTGGTTTGTTGTTCTTTTTTCCTCAAGTTGGTGGCACAGTTGTAGAAAGATGAATCTGATCCAACCTACTCTCATTCTGCTGAGAGGAGTCGCACACTTGAGATAATGAATTTTTTGATTTGTTGAAGCTACTGTCTTGTTCATCTAGTGAACTGATCAAAGATCCAAATAAGCAGTTGAAGTTCGAGAAAAGGAAAACAGAGACGTTTTCCTATTCCTTGATCTTATGAGAAAAGCTTGCCTGCTTACAGTTTTTTTTCTCATCAGCAATCTGGGCTATCATTGAATTTCCTTGACTGACACCTGCAGCTGTTGTGCCCTGCCAAGTATGCTTACTAGTTTCATGGCTTTTCTCCACAGGCTGGGTGGAAGCTTTGGCCATTTGCTCATCTGATTACCTACGGTGTGGTCCCAGTGGAACAAAGGCTTCTTTGGGTGGACTGTGTTGAGCTCATATGGGTGACAATCCTCTCAACGTGAGTTTTAATTATATAGACTCTGACTCGATTGAAGCTGGATCGTCATAGTCCTGTGATAAGAATTATTTAGTTTGTAAATTACGTCCTGCATAGGGTGTAGTGTTGGAAGTGGCGCTCTATTTTATAGCTTAAAAACGTGGGTCTGATAGGGAGACATGCCTATAGCACGTAGTGAATTGTAGGGTTGGTTTGTTTGAAGTAAAACTATTTCCAAGAAATTGTTTTCCAACTTTTTGGTTTTTGGATTACAGAAAACTAATCAGTCTAAGGAAAATGTTTTCTATGGACTCAAAACAACAAGTTTAGATTGGGGGAAAACAATTTCCCATTTTGGCAAAAAGGAAATCACTTTTCTTAAACCACCAAATAAATGAAAAGTAACCATTTTGATTTTTATTTTCATGGAAAATATTTTCATTTATCATGAAGTTTTTAATGAAACGAATATACCCGTAAGTTTGGTTTGAAGAGTGTGCATCTGCATTGCCAATTTGCTCGAATGGTCATTATTTCACTGGTACTTGTTCTTGAAGTGGTGAGATTCCGTTAAATTTTGATTGCTCGGTTGTGACGCTTTAGCAGACTTGTTGAGACTTAACAGCCTAGGTCATTGCCCTATTTGCTGCTTATATGTTACCCCAGTTCTATACCAATCCTTGTTGGTCTCTCTCTCTCTCTGTAGCTATTCAAACGAAAAATCAGAAGCAAGAATCGCTGAGGTTCCAGCTGAAGCCAATCCCAGCGCACAGTTGCTTAATCCTCCCGAGGTAAAAAGAATCACCATGGTGCATTTGTTTTAGTGGACAGGAAAAGGCCATCTCACATTCTGGAAAATTTCCTCGTTTACAGGAGCGATAGGTGTTGTAACAAGCAGAACAGTAGTCTTGAGGATGCATCTATTTTTCGAACTTGGCCACAGTGGGAGAGAGAGGAATCTTCCTTAGCAATGGAATGCACTCGTCGACATAGCAATGGAAATGTGGGTCTAGAGGTATTGGATTATCGATGATGTACATGGGTGTCGGAGATGTTAAGTATATAATTCCTATACCACTATCCTCCTTTCTTATGCGCGTGTATAAAATTTATCATTAGGTAATTATCTCTAACTTCACATTGCATAATTCTTATATAGAGAGAAAAGGGAAATAAATAGAAAAACCATCCCGATGAGTGTCTTGTAGAATTTCTGCTTGCAGAGCCACATCTTTCTCTCTGTCTCTGGTTTTTCTTACCCCATCTGCTCGTCCTACCACATAACTGCACGAATATGCAGATTATCAGTAAATATTCAATCGAGCACCTTCGACATAAAGATCTTGTAATGGATCGAGTGGTTGTAATGTGGTCGTATTCAAGTGTCCAACAGGAACAGGAATTTGTCATCAGAGCGAGTCTTTGCAATCACATGTGCTTCTCTGGGCCACTTATGCATTTGTGGCAACGTACCCACTGTAGCAGGTTCATCGTTTCCTTTGCAGGCGCTGCGTTTTAGATTTTTATCTTATTTTGAGGCTTGTGTTGGGGCAACTCGCACGTGTTACTAAAGGCTTTTCCATCTGAACGAAGTAGCGAAAACCGGTCATTGGCTGACTATTAAACCTGTTGATCAGGTGTGTCCGAAAATGGTCTGACCCAAATTGGTCCTGTTAAAATCTGTTTTGATCCATTTCAATAGAATACAAATCTTGTTACTCATACTAGATCCAATCCATATCTAACCCATATTGTTAAAATGCTTTCATATGAAAAATGAGTTGAGAATGTGATTAATTAAATACAACTAATTCCTTCAATAATTCAACCTATCAATTATGGATTAAGAAATAGGTTTATGTCTCATTTTGATAGGTCTGACGACTTTTCTCCTTGGATGCAAGTCCAGCGGATTGGATCAACCATGTCCATTATGGGGATGCCATGTGGGCCATATTCCGTGGGCTCCATAAGATCATCTTGATTGCACTTGGAATCATTCGCTGGTGGTCAGGAATGACTGATTTTCTTTATCAGCCTTTTCGACCTCGGTTTGTAGGAGCGAGTCACTAAAATTGAAATATAGAACCACTCGTTCTCAGTAGCCATAAGATGTTCATCTTAGGGCGATCATTTTGTTGATGGATGTTCTTATTACATTCCTAGTCCCTAAAGAGTGAAAATCAATTGTGTAGTATCCACATTGAGTATTTAAGTATTGTTTATGTCATTAGAATCTATTAACTAACATGGGTCCATGAAAGAACTTGCCGCGATTGGGTGGAGGTGAGGTTTGCATATTGAAAATTTTCTTTTTACACTAGCAAAATTGGTAAGTTTGACAACTATTCATTAATTGTGCTTGGAATGGCTAAAACATAATGATATTATTTGCTCACCATTGTTACACACCTTTTTTTACTTGAAAAATAACCAAAATAAGTCATGAATCAATTGTGCGGATATAAATTCTATTATAAACATTTTAATGTAGCCAATTGAATTAATTTGCTAACATAGTCATTTTAATCAATTTTGGTTAGCAATCACTGACATGAATATTAGACACTGATGTGGAAAAGTTTTGCAATTTTTTAATTTTTTTAATCTTTCATTTCTTTTTTACTTTCTTCATTTCATTTTTGTGGCGCTAGCATGGACAATTTTCTTTTTTATATTATTTTTTATTGGGCAAGGGTGACTCACTCGATAGAATTTAGATTTTTTTTTTAAATGCAAAAAATTGTGCATGTTAGTGTCAATTGGAACCATATCACCCATCTAAAGAATCACATCAATAAATCGTTAAAAGGTTTAAAGTTAAATGAATTAAATAGAAATGTTTAAGATCAAATTAACATATGTACGATAAGTTGTGGATTTCTTCTTCTTATTTATTTATTTATTTATTTATTTTTTATTTTATTATTATTATTATTATTTGTAATTATCCCACTTTCAATATGAAACTTACTTTTGGTCTGTTCCTCCCTTCTGGTTTGACATTCTCCTTCTCAGGTCTCATGCACCCTTGTGGCGTTTTTCAACCCAAAACTAAATTTATTAAGCAATAATAACATTATAATTTATGAATTTGACTCAATATGCAATGTAATTTTTTAATTTTTTTATTGGTTCAATGTGATTCCAAAATTTAGCTCAATGTCTAATATTGTCCAAGAATTTTTAATTTATTGAATGTGATCCATAAATTTTTTATACATGTTCAAGCTAGTCCATAGACTATATGAAAGTATCCAAATTATTTTTCCATTAACTCAAGTTCAATGACAACATTGAATAGTTTCATATGATTCAAAGGCTAAATTGAACATGTATGCAAAGTTGAATACTCACATTAAACAAATTGAAAATTTAAGAATGACCTGCATAGTGGGCTTAAGTTTATGGACTACATTAAATAAATTAAAAGTTCGGAGATCATATTACATATTGAGCCAAAGTTTGAAAATCATTTATATTATTTTTTCAATTTTAAAAAAAATGCAAAAATTGTTCAAATCATCATCGACCAACTTCCACACCACTAATTTCAGCCCAATAATTGCCAAAAGAACCATATTGGCAAATTGTTGAAAATGTTTGGGACTAAGTTGGCCAAATTGAAAATTTCAAAACTGAGTTGATATCTACAAAATAAGGTTATGAATTTTTATTTTTTTTTATGTTGATGTTGTAATTATCTCACTTTCAATCCAAATCTTACTTTTGATCTCATTATTCATTTCTATTATGATGTTCTCTTTAGGGGTGAGTATGGTTTAAAAATAGAACCAGAAACCTAAAAACCGAAGCGATTGTAGGTTCTAGAATATGTAGGGTAAATCAAATTTTAAAAAATTGGAGTACTTATTCTGATGAATAAGTTCTAGTTCCAAGTGGAACTAATAACCAGGAACTTGGAATAAGTCTTTATGTTTTTCTTATTTTATGTCTTCGAGCAATTCTGCAGTAATTTATGATGAATGATAAATATGTATTCTGAAACCATTCATTTGAATTTCCATTTTCGATAATATCTAGGATTTAGACTTTTATTTTGTTAATATTTTATAATCTTCATGTATCTAAATATAAGTTGTAATTAGTGGATTGTAGCAAATGGTAGTCAATGGAAATGATAATTCACTGTAATTATCTAATTAAGAATACAAGCAGAACTTGAGTAAACTCTTGGATCTATAATAGAGTAAGTTCTAGATTTCAAAATTAGGGAACTTATGCCAAACAGGTAGATTCCAAATTTCAAATGAAATCTAATCTGAAACTTAAAACCATTCGCCCCCAATTCTCTTTCTGAGCTCTTTGGGCACACTTACTGGCCTTTCCTTCACAAAAGTAAATTTCTTAAGTCTCATGGTCTATCCCCTAATTGCTTTTACCCTCTAAAGTCCGCAATCCTTTGCCCTTCGTAGGTTGCGTCATCCTTTACGTCATACGACATTAATTGCCGATATCACGTTGCGCCCGACTGACGAGATTCAAACGTGTGCCTGAGACTCGAATAAGGAGATTCTTGAAAAATTCACGTTCTCTCCCGATCAAGCCCCTGGGCACTTATTGATCCACGTTGTCATAATTCCTCAAAATTATTAGGTGTTTAGGTGTTCTTGAGATACTCTCTTCCTCTCACGTGCATGGACGATGCAAGGGTTGAATCGAATCTGGATGCCATTCAAAAACGCTATAGCTGAGACTAGGGCTTGATGGTCCATAGGCTGGTCCATGTATAGTTTATGGATTGCATTACTCTTCTTCTGGCTTCAAGAATCATCATGCCTTGCCAACTCTCTCGTACTCTAACCGATCGACAAAAGATTAAAGAGATAGAGAGAGAGAAGGGAAAGAAGGATAAAAAATCTAACACAGCACACAGCGACTTTACGATGTCAGTTACTACGGCATTAGGGGCATTCTTCGATAGATGTACTAATTTAGAGTGCCATTTAAAGGATCCGATTTCCCTCCCTGTTGTGTATTAACATCAGCGGGATTTACGTGTAAGTCTGAACCATTGAAGATGTGCGCGAATTCGACAGCCATCTCCTCGAATCAGCGATCGACAGGGCTGTACATCCCGACTCGCGAAAGTCATGCGAGAATCCCGACTTTCGATTCCTACACGAGAGTTACGTGCAACTCCAAAAGAATACCCTTGATCGATTGAATTACGGCCTCGTTCCGGCGATACGTATACAATTGCTATGTCTAGTGTCCTTGAATGGGAATTCTTGAAAACATGGTGCATTCCTTTTCTATTTTGTGCACGAATAAAGGCTAAATTTTTTTCATTTTAAAATTTTTTCGCATTATAAAGGGAAAATTCAGATCTGGGTGGGGGTGGAGTGGCTTCTAGGGTTTGATGGGAAAGCATCCTTTCACGAGGGGGATAGATCGAGAAAGATAATGTGGCACATAGCGACGCTCTCTCCATGCCAAAACTAAGTAATTATGATAAGGGAAAACTTGTAAAGTTATTTTGTACTCATGCCCTAGAAAGGGTAATGGGATTTAATTAAAGGGGTCAGATTAGTGTGTGGTGTTAAGATAATGATTCCCTTCTGGTGATGCTCAGATGGACCCCAGCCCTCGGTCAGCAGCACACAAGAGGAAACCCACTTAATTGTACTGAGGTTAACACCACCCCCCTCCCTCTCCATCTTGTCAATTCATGCGAAGTGTGCGACATCTGCTAGGTCGTGGAATATACTTAACCATGTCTTATCAGAGTCCATGAGCGACAATGACTCCCAAAAATCCAAATATCTTCCCGTTTCTCTTTCCCTCTTTTTCTTTTGAAGATTTTTCTTTTGGGGCGTGATGAGATCGAGGAGAGATGATTCGATAACGTAGCTGAAATCGAGGTCTTCTGCTTCTAGGGCATGAGGGGGTAGGTGGATCGAGTTCGTACGTTCTCGTTCAAAGCCTCCGGACCCTTTCGGTTTAAATAATCTTCTGTTGCAATAATGTAGGCTGCTACATCTGCCAGATGATCAGCGCGCCGTTCATCGTTTGGTCAGCGAAGCAGCTCGCCCGTTGAAGACCTAAGGACGTCTGATCTAAAGGAGATGCTCAAAAGATCTTCCCAGAATCGCTTTCCCTTTTCACCTTCGGAACGTGCTTCATGTCTGTTTAGCTTTCTAGTAAAAGTCAGTTGATCATCCTCCTTCATAATTGAAAGAAAAATGCAGGGAGGAGTAGGTAGGGTTTAACTTTACATATATGAGACTGGAAGAGAGGAAAAAAATAATGAAAAGAAAGGTTACGGAAACCTTCGATTAGACCTTAGACCTTACAATATAGAGACATTGTACGGTATGACATATTCTAAGATCAAATAAGAAAATGGGTATTCGTTGTTCCATGTCAAATCTTCAGGTTTCATCAGGATGACCGGATGATGAAGATTACTAAGGCATAAACACGTCACGCGTGTATTGTATATTGGCCCACAGCATTCACGTTGTAAATAATACTTCTTTTTGTATTCAATCCCACGTTGCTATCAATCCAGGAGTCACATCCAACCATACCGACGATTCTCATCGATAATCATCTTAATTGACATCATTATCAGTCTAATATCCGCCTGTTGATATGAGCGGGGAAAACCTATAGTTCCATATATCCTAGGAGTCAATCGATGTAACTTAGCAGCCTTTACAATCCTCGTATGAGATTTGATGGTTTGATACAATAGCTGTCGAGATGTGATTAGCTGCTTGTGAGAAGAAGTGGAATGCACTCTTAGGTGTTAACTCCGCAGCTGCAGCTCTTCGAGTTCCCCCTTGGCTCTTCCCCAAAATATTCTTTGCTTAGTCAAACAATTTTTTTTCTTTTCAATGATTATAGCAGAAAGAACGTGCGACGTATAAGATAATCATCTCTTGACTTATTAGTTACAACCGTCTTCTAGGGTTTATTTGAAAGATATCAAAAGGCATCCTAAAATTGTAACATGTCGCTAAGACTCGAGGATGATATATATCGATGATGCCTGTCGCTTGATAATCTAATAGCACATAAAGACGCAAGTAAAATCATGTATAGGGATTTTAAATATAAAGGATCATCCATTGCAATAAACGACACTTGATTATATTATGAGGGCTCTATACAATCATTTCTGGTGGTGCAGTATCCTAAAGCAAAAATACTAATGATTCATCTACTTTATTTTTCTACATGAGGATCAGCTATGTCCTTTTTTCGTATGAATCACCTTCCTATCTGAATCCAATGCCTCTATACACATAGAAGAAACCCTAAAATGTGAAAATATACATTCATGTATATGACCCTAATCGTAATATGCCTCTATTGGCCTCGCCTGAAATTGGAAGCTCCTCTTATACCCTCTTGCTTCTAGAGGAATTTCTCTGGGGGCCACTCACTTAGTCTCTACACATGCACCAATCCATACCTTCGCAGTTTCGTCGAACTGTAGCACCATCTTGTTAATGTGGCGAAGAAAGTTTCACCTTAACATAGCTATGGCGTAATGCCCACCATCGAGTTCAAGGTATACGCTAAATTAATTAGGCATACCAATTCAGTCCTGGCACGTGGAACTGTGGTCGGAAACCGCCGTCACCGAGAGGCCCATATGCCGTTTGCTGGTGCAGCGGTGGGGTTTGAGGAATCTGGCCGAGCAGAGACGCGATGGAACTAGTCCCCCCGTTGTTATTCCTCTCGACGCTCCCGGGATCGTTCCTGTCCGCACTGAACTGTCTCTTGACCGACGAAAGGTCGCTTGTCTCGGCGGCGACATCCTTGTCGTTCCAATAGAGTGAGTGAAGAGTCCGCTTCAGGGGAAGAGGGCTCGAAATGTTGGGCATTTGGACCATGGCCAATTCTGGCTTTAAGCTCGAGGACGATGCAAGGTGAGACATCACGTTGCCGGGGATGCAGCCGCCGCCGCCGTTAGCCCCCAGCATCCCATCGAAAAGGTTCTGCTCGTGCTCGAACAATGCCCCGTAACTCGTCGTGGACGGCTTAGAGAGGTGTAGCTTCATGCTGTGAGGGTTCATCGTCAACGAAGGAGGGATGGATTCGAGCATGTCCTCCATCGAGTCGTCCCTCTCGTGGTCCATCGGCCGGTGCACGTTGCTCTTCTTGTAGATTCGGCATAACACCCAGTCGTCCAGCTACGGAAAACCAAATTAAATTTCAACACGCTCTTGTTCGGTCGCACGCTCCTTAAATCTCACAATTAAACCAACCAAAGAAAACGAAACGAAGCAGATCCGCTCGATCATTACCCTCAGGGAATTTTTCTTGTTGCCCACGTCACATCCCGGCGGCCTGTTGCAGACTTTGTTCTCGATGAGACGGTACTCGTGCATGATCCAGTTCGTCTTGACGCCCTTCGGGGGTTTCCCACCGTAGAAGACGAGAGCCTTCTTCACGCCGACCTTCTGATGCCCGACCGCGGACAGCACCGGTTTATCGGTCCCCGTGGCCTTCCAGTACCCGGACGTCGCCGCCCTGTTCGGCCTCGCCCCGTTCGGGTATTTCCGGTCCCTGGGGCTGAAGAAGTACCATTCTTGCTCGCCATACGTCGCCTTCGCTGTGAAATGAAGAAAAAGCGAAAGAAGAATAAAAAAGGAAAAAAAAAGAACAATGAACCCGAGTGAGCGACGATGATCTTTTTCCTCTGCTCCGTATAAACTGCAAACATCTTCTGTTCCTTTCTCGCACGTAGAAAGGGGCTAAAAGAATTCACGAGGCTCGAACTCGATCACCCTCGACGGCATATCTCGTCGACATGTAGTCTCACACGAACAGCTGCACTGTCGACGCGAAAGATTGTATCGAACAGCCTCCTCGTTTATGACGAGAAGCCCGTGCTCGGGTCCATCGAAAATATCTTCACAGATATGATATCTCGACACCGAACGATTCAACAGTAGAAAAGAAAGGGAAAAGAATAGCAAAAAGAAAAGAAAGAAAAGAAAGAAAAGGATATGCTCCCCCTCGCTGGGTATTTTTACCTGGAAGCTCCCAGGGATCGAACTTGTAGATATCGACCTCGGCGATGATGGAGACGGGGAGCGGCGACGACGCCGCCTTCTTCTTGAGGTAGTGGACGACGAGCTCCTCGTCGGTCGGGTGGAACCGGAACCCCGGCGGCAGGTGGGGCTGCGCCGCCGACCCCGCCGATGAGTCCGTGCTCTCCATGAACGAACCCCCCCGCTGCTACGAACTCCGATCACCCAAAGCCCACTCAGAATTCACGAAGCGAATGATCAACGAGAGAACACAAGAGAGAGAGAGAGAGAGAGAGAGAGAGAGAGAGAGGATGAGAATGTGAGCGTGAAGGGCTTTGGCTCGGCTCGTCGAATA
This sequence comes from Eucalyptus erythrocorys, assembly GCA_014182555.1. NCBI lineage: Eukaryota > Viridiplantae > Streptophyta > Magnoliopsida > Myrtales > Myrtaceae > Eucalyptus > Eucalyptus erythrocorys. The sequence continues at coordinate 20,680,375 of CM024602.1, forward strand.
AATGGGAGGTGAGAAGGATGGCGTGGAGAGGCGCTCGAGCCGAAGGCGCTGGGGCGGGCAGCGATCCCGTACGCCCGTGCCTACGCGGGCCCGGCTTTGAGTCCGACGAATGGGCGCCAGACACGTCGACGCGCCCGATAGATGGTCGGTCAATTCCGGGCGGGCGGATTTTACGGAAATGGCCCTGCTGCAGTTTTTGCCCAAACCATGCAGCGGCCGACGTGGACGTGGGGGCGGGCGGATCGGTGAAACCGGGGCCGCGCCGGGGGGCGCTGACGTCAACCGGGCGGGGGCGAGGGCCTCCGGAGGGTCGACACGTGTCCCTGGGAGGGGCGCCAGGGGTCGACACGTGTGGGCGACGAGGGCCGCGGGGCCCGCTGCGGGGACCAGCGCCCCCCGCCCCCGCACAAGGCAACAAGACAAGCGGGATAATAAAGGAAGGGCGGGGGAGGGGTGGGGCCCGCCGATGTCATGCCTTTGGTGTGCAAAAAGGAAAAGCACCCACATTGTCAATGGTCTGTAAGCATGTGTTAACGGCTAATATCGATTGGCCCCCTTTTCAGTTTCTTGCTCCTCGGTGTCGCTAATTTTCTCCTCGGGGAATAATGACATTATTTTTTTCGGTCAAGTTCTTACATGCTTACAAAATATATTTAATCTGCATATATTATATGCATATATGCATATGTAAATGACCACTAGCGGATCCAAACCAAGCGTGGCTACACCTTTTTGCATATATCTAATTAATATATTGCCCCTTTCATTATTAGGTTCTTGACTAAAACGAAAATGAGCATTTGGGCTCGTGATTTTTTTTTTTTTTGAGGAATCTGTCGTTTAGCTCAAAATTATATTCAGCACTTGTGTTAATTTATGATTGCCTGATTATATTTTCAATGGAGTTGACGACTAATGATGGGATGATGATCACTAGGATTAAAGTCATAAATTAGCGTTTCTATTTGTTTTTTTTTTCCTCTTTAGTTTTACGAAAAAAAAATATGATAAAGGTCAACAAAAACTTTAGACTATACCCATTATAATATACTTATCTTAAAAATTTTTCTGGGACGCTAAAAATCCCAAACTTATATCAATATAACACATTTACTCATCATCAAAGTTCTAGAACTGTTAAAAATTTACCTACATAAATGCTTAAAAGTAAACAATATTGACATGGCGCTCTCGTGGTTTAAATGAAATAAAAACAACATTATTTTAACTGAAAAATCATTTAGTAGAACTTTGATAGAGGATAAATATGACAAATATGTAAAAATTTTGGGATTTTTTATGTCTTTAAAAAAAGTTTAGGATAAATTTGTCACAATGGGTATAGTTTAGAGTTGTTAAAGTCAAAAAAAATTCTGGGTATATGTAACACGGTGGATATAGTCTAGATTTTCTGTAAGTTTTTCTAGAAAAGAAATAGAGTAATATTGCTTAGTTTCTAGAGAACCAGTCTTCCAAGTACATGCATATTTTCTCATAACGCAATAATTTTGAACTCTAAAATAGGAATGTCAGACCACTCATCTAAAAAAAAATTCTAATGCTTCACTTCTCTTTCGGGGTACATATTCTGTAGCAAATCGAACCATATTTTTTTTTGTCCTATACCCGAAACTCCAATTGATTCAAATGTTCTTGTTCCATGTTTCTAGAGAATTTTTTCCCACCTTTGTGAACAGAGTTTTTAAACCTTTTTTGGACAATTCTAAATGACCGCCACACACGCATGCGCATATATATTATGCGGACATAAAATGTCATCCTAGGAAAATATTTACAAAAATCTTTAAAAAAAATGACATGTATATTCGATATTTCAATTCAAATAACATCCACAAATCTACACAATCCACCCTACTTTGATAGGCTTAGTAGCCTGAGAAGTTACTTTCATTAGGAGATGATGTTATTCGGACACAAGACATGCCGCACTTAAATCGGGATATGATCACCTAACTAGACCTTTTTAGATTATCAAGTACGCACTCCTCAACAATTTTGCTCTCGTAAAACACGGAATGGGTAGAAATCCATCCTCATAAATGTTTACATCCCACTAATATGATACCTAGCAATAGCATGGATGACTGTGTCTTGCATCGTTTTCATTTGCTTTGTTTATAACCATAATGATAATATGTTTACACATATACATACACATAAAGCTCTCTTTAAAAACAGCAGAAGAAAAAGTCACTGTAAAACCCTAGAAACATCGATATGGCAAAGTAAAAGGAAGCGTACATGCATTTAACATCGAAAGTCGAATACGTTGAATTCTCACGTGTATGGTCGAGAAATTCTCATTTGGGTGGATTCATGATTTAATAAACGTTGAAATTCCCTCTCGGAGAGTGAATGGAGAAAGATATTACTCCCAGGTTGCCCTCTTAATTAATCGTCTAATCACCTAATTAACGTTGTGGACCAAAAAGGATTAACCTACAACTAATCATGGTTAAGAAAAGGGTAATGCTCATCTTCATTATTCCAATCTAGATCATAGTGGTACTTTGTGAGATAGAGTCATCTCATCATCCCATTTTTGAAAAGTTTAAATCTCTTATTTGAATCGACTTAACACCACGTGTCTCATGAGAGAGATATGACATTTGGAAGACCCGACAATATTCTACTTTTTTTTGAAAGAAAGAAGATATTCTAAAAAAATTTTGAAGTGAATAAAGTTCTTTGACCATCATGCAGAACATTAAAGAGAAAATTACCAAAAAAGTCCTAAATCTATTGTTAAATGTCAATTTAGTTATAAAATTTTTAATTTGACTAATTTAATTTTAAAACTTTTGACAATTTTTCAATATAACAATTTCGGTCAATTTTGATAGGAAATTGCTAAGCGACAATCCAATTGACATTCACACTGATATGGACAATTTTTGCAATTTCTTTAAAATTTTCTAATTTTTTCCCTTTCTTTTCTTTAATTTTTTCTTCTTTTCCTATTTCCATCTGCCAATTGCTAGGGTCTCGACGATGGCCGGTGGAGATTACCAGGCGACGGTTGACGAGGGCTTGGGAATAAAGCTACAAGTTCACATCTTCTAATTTATGTACAAGTTAAGCCACTCAACTTGTGAAGTTAAGATAACATAAATAGTTATTGAGTGGTGAGCATGGTACGATTTTAGAAGAAACTAAAACCTAAATCAAACCTTCGATATAAATAGAATATATATTTACTCATTGAACTCAATTCCAAATTGAATATTCGAGATTGAATGCACGACATCATCAGTATAGTCATATATTGAATTAACGCATTCATTATATGCAGTTAAATTTCTATTCATTTCACGGGACTTTTCACTGATTACGTACAAATTTATTGCTCCACTTCGATCTGAAAAATTACTTCCGTACAAACTCTATAAAGTGATGTCCAAATCAACAATTTCGAATCAAACCAAGACAATGATGAAAAACCTCCTTTTACCGTTTATGCTCCTATTACCCGCCCTACTCATTGGATCGTGACAAGGGTGAATCTTTTCCCACGTCCTCAACACGTGTTGCGATGTCATAAGAAGACGAGTGATATTCGCCCCACAAGAAAGAGCAAGAAAATGTGCAATATAAGGGTCATGGACCAAAATCAAATTATTGAAAGTTTAGGAATCGAGCTTAAAACATTAATAAAGTTGATGATTCAATTGTCAGTTGACGCGGTGGAAACAATTGATGATACGAATTCTAGAAAAAAATAAACTCATAAACATGAGTCACAACTTGCAAGCACATAAACTTGCACAATAATAAAGAAAACTCTCTCAAACTCGTTAATTCATCAAAAGAGGAAAAAATTGTCCAAAAAATCCTAAACCTATTGTACATCGATCAATTCAGTTATAAACGTTTCGATTGTGTTAATTTAACTCTAAACCTTTTAACAATTTGCCAATTTAGTCATTTCGATCAATTTTGATAAGAAATTGCTAATATGATAATCTGGTCAGTGTTGGCTGGCCTACATGGCGTGGCCAATGTGGCCTACATGGCGTGGCCAATGCTAACATAGATAAATTTTAAATTTTTTTATGATTTTTTTTATTATGTTTTGGTTCTCCTTTCCTTTTTCCCTTCCTTTTTTTTTTTTTTTTTTTTTACAACACTGGGCTAGCAAGGGTTAGCTAGTGACTTTCCTAGCCTACAGTTGCAAATTGGAGAAAAAAAGAAAAGAAAAGAAATTAAAAAATTAAAAATAATGTGAAAATTATTCACGTGAGCGCCAATTATACCATGTAGACAACCAATGCCGACTAAACTATCACGTCGTGATTTCGACAAAAATTAACCAAAATGACTAAATTAATAAATTGTCAAAAAAGGTTAGGATTACATTGACAAAGTATTAAAATTTGTAGGACTAAATTGATATAATTAAAATGTTTATGACTAAATAAGCAAGTTATCAAAATATTTAGAACTAAGGTTGCGTTTGGTCGTCGGAATTTGTAACCATGGTAGGATCGGATAAGGTAGGAATGGAATTTTAAGAATTTTGCTATATCCCATTTATTATTTTGTGATTGCAGTAATAGTGTTGAATTTATTCACCCATATCATGTATATTATTTTGTATAAAAGGTATTTTAGTATAAATAAGCCAAAAATTTTACAAACGAAGATGATAGAAATATCTCGCGACAGTCTTACCTACTTTTATTTTATTTATTTTTTATTTAATTTTCCTCTCTTTTTTAATCAATTTATATGTTATTCCTTTCTTCCCATTCTATCATCCTCTAATAAATTTTTATTAAATAGTAAATTGTACTAATATACCTAAAATGCCTAAAAATATGGAATAAATATACCTAAAATATGTATTTATATATTAAATTTATGTCATAAAATAGAATTTAATTCGAATATATAAATAGAAATAATATTAAATTAAAATAAATAAATTGTCATTTTTTATTTTGAATTTCTTATATTAAAATTCAAATATTATTTATATTTAAATATAATATTAACTTTGTTAATTTAAAAAGTTTGTTATTTAAGAAAAATAACTTTCCTATTATGGATGATAAAAATCATAATCACCTTTATTCCACATTTCTTATGAAATAATTTTATATTGTCTATATGATCCTTATATTTGACTTTATCTTATCATGAGCAAGCACCAAACGCAAGATGAGATAAATTATATCCTATCTCGAGTTTTATCCTAACTGTTAAATGCAATTTAAATCAACACAATTGAAAGGTTTAAAACTAACAATAAATTTAGATTTTTTTGGACAATTATTCTGATCGAAAGAGGTAAGTTCTTTCTTTACATAAGTGAATAATACGAATTTGTACAACCTAATGTCCTAAAGAAATCCCAATAAACCATAACTAGAAACATATTGCGAAAAGTGAATAAGAAAAAAACTATTAGATATAAATTCAAATCCAATAAGTAATAAAATTAAACAAATTCACCTAAGATTCTAGATGTAATCTAACAACCAAATAGATATCTAAATAAAAGAAATTAAAATTTGAAATTAGTTGGCCCCCGTCACTAAAACCTCAAAACTTAGTATTGTGGATGATTTTTTTTTTTTTTTACAATATGGAAAAAAAATCTATGCTTAAATTAATGAAAATGACTTTTTTTTAATAATTTTTTTTTTTTTTCAAAATACGACTAAGTCCTAACATTTGAGCCCAAATTTGCTGAAATGGGGCTAAGCACCCTCACACCTAGGGCTAGAACCCTAGTACTTGCTCAAAGGACATATGAGGTCAAGCTTAGGTCCTCAGCTCCCATGACTAGGATCCGAAGGCTAGACCAAGATACCTTGCTACCATGCTTGAATCATTGGTGCTAATGTCTGGGTCTTGAGGCCGAGAACGAGCACTAACTCCCATGCTTGGGTTTATGGCAGCCTAACTTGAACCCCTTAAGGTTGAGCTTGAGACCCCAGCCCAAGTCCAAGATAGCACCCATGTCTAAGTCCTCGACAGCTTAGCACTCCTCATGAACATGCCTTGGTCTCCCATGGTGGAGTCGTTCAAGGACGGGTTGGTATCCCTAGAGGTTGTGCTTGGGCTTAGGTCCTTCGCTTAGGAACTCGAGACTTTAAGATCATACTCAAAACTTTTTTCTCAAACGCATATTTCACAACTTTCTAACGTAATATTAGGAAAAAGAAGAAAAGAAGAAAAGCCTTCCACATTATTTGCAAAATACAATAAAAAAGAAATTAGGAAAATGAAGTCCTTGAAAATAATTCTACCAAAAAAAAAAACAAAAGTTGCTTGAGAATAAGAGTGTTCTCAAGGAGGCGAATGGAGTCAAAAAATGAAGTTGCATCGAAATGACTTTTGCACCACGATCCCAGCAGGGGATAATGCGTCCAGGAAAGACAAGGAGGTGGGCTTGGTGCGCAAAAAATCTAGAGGATGGAGGGGGCGGGGAGGAAGGGAACAATGCGGGAGCGGGTCCCACTGCTGGCTACGGGAAGCAAGGGAAGGACCGGCCTGGGCCCCACCGGCCTGTCTTATCTTGTAGTCCATTTCTTATCGGCGGGCCCCCCACCTTACCCCACCATCTCTCCCTCTCTCCTCTCTCCTCTCGCTCTCGTACTACGGGGGGGGGATGGGGGCGTAATGATGCAATTTAACCAAATCAAAACACTCTCTAATGGCGCACCTAACCTTTGCTTCTCCTCGCTGCGCCTCTAATTAAATCGCAACAACCGCATTCGACGTCGACCCGTCGGGGGGACGCGCGTGGTGGGGATCGATTCACGGGTCTGTCCGTGACGCACCCACGACGCGACCGTGTTCGCCATTTTGTGCACTCCCTCCTTGGCCCAAACCCTAGACCCTCCCCCACTTTGTTTGGCTAATCGTTCGGCTCCGAGGCGCTAATTGGCCCGGAGGTGTGCTAGTTGTTCGGTTCCATCTCCCCTCCCCCACCCTTCCCTTCAGTCTGTAGAGGTTCTAACTCCTTGTGCTCGATCGCTGAGTGTGAATCCAAGGGCCTCCCAGCTAGCATTTCCTTTCCGATGTGACACGATAACACCGCTTATGCACAAACAATTAGTTATATCATAATTCGAGCCAACTTGTTTAATAGTATACCCTGAATTTGGCATTACATGAACAAGGCTTGTGAACACTAATTGGCACCCATATCTTAAGCCCCTCTTTGTCATAAGGATATCACGACTTGTTAAGACTATTTATATTGGGTATCAATTTCCATCCATGTGTGACGAATCTTTACTCATCTGACAAAAAGAGATATTATTCGAAAACGGTCTTGTAAAAAGTTCATATCGCACCGAAGTCAAGTAAATCTGTGCACGCTAACGCGCATGTAGATAGAGGGCAAATTTCCCTAAATCTAGGAGCACGTTGATCGATTTGGGGTCACTATGTCTCATTCTGTTTTTTTTTTTTTTTTTTCTTTTTTCTTTCTAGCAATAGAAGATCCCTACCCTTTATTCTCATTCTTTATATACTCCGTCCAACACGGTGATTCCGCCAAAAGCTCCTCCATTATCACCAGCATCGATCTCCAACTTTCACTGTTCTAAACTCCAAACCCTAAAACCTTTCCACTTCCAAATGGCAAAGCCGGGGGTCCCGAAGGGATTGTCAAGCCTTTTCTAATATCCTCCGTCGTGGTTGGCATGGTACGTGGGCATCGCTTAGAGGGATCAAAGGGCGACCCAATCCCGATGATGTCGTCGCGAATTGCCAACGCACGAAAGCATGTCTGCCGCATCCTCAAGCCGTGCGCGATAATACCGCAGGTCGGATAGTGCCCTTTACGCTCGATGCCGGCCTTTCTCGTGTCGTTATTGCGCTAAACATGCAAATGAGAAAAGACAAGAATGTCGCTGCCCTAAAGAATTAAAGTTAGCGATTAGAGAAATCCCTCCCTCCCATCGGTACTACACAGGCCCCATGCAAGATCTCATGCTGTGCCCTACGCGATCTTCTTCGCGTCTTTCCGATTCTGTGGATCCCGCGCGACATCTCCGCCTTCATTTTAGTAAATTGTAGGGGATTAAGCACATGGATGAACGTTGGAACGGCAAAGTTGCTGGACTTATTCGGAGTTCATCCATATCCTCTCCCTCGATATTTGTATGTATGTATGTATGGAGAAACAATCCTAAAAGAGCTGGTCTGTTGTCGCTAAATCCAAATGACAAGTTGTTTATGTACTTAGACTATTGATTGATAACAATGCAATTTGAATCTCACGTTTTAATGCTTGTATTGTTAAAGAGCAACGCGCTTTGTATTTTTATATCTTTTCTAGTTGTCTGATTGGATGTATAATTGTACGGCAATTAATTCTTTTATCTGCCCCAAAATCTTTTGTGAGACTAATAACAGTCTTATAGAGACAGGTGACTGGCCTCTTTGATGACTTTTCGTTGGACCGCGCGATAGGATGTGGAACATTTGACTTTCCATACATATCTTCGACTGTTATATGGGACAAGCTTACTCGGCCATCATTTGTCCTCTTGATCACCCACATTTGAACATTATAAAAAGTAATGCAAAATGACAAAAAGACACTCATGAGCCTCGAGAAAATTACTAGAAAAATCCTAGACCTGTTGCATGAATGTCAATTTAGATATAAACCTTTCAATTTAGCCAATATATTTCTAAACATTTTAATAATTTATTAATGTAAGATTTCTGGCCAATTTTTACTAGACAATCACTAATGTATACATCAGTTGTCGTGCAAGACACAATCGACGCTGATGAGAATGATTTTCGCAATTTTTTGAATTCTTATTATTATTTTATTATTGTTATGTCTTTCTCTTTTCTTGTTTTTCCTTCTTTCTTTGTCGATCGATGGCTAGCGACTCGCCAGAAGCAAGCGTGGGCCAACAAGGCTCAATCTTGTCAAGCAAGCAAAGCCTCGCTAGTCTTGCCGGATTTGGTAAGGGTTGACCTCGCCGAGCCTAACCCTTGCCTATGGCTACTAGTTGGCATAGTGACCGATGGAGGAAGAATGAAAAAAGATAAGAAAAGAAATGGAAATTATATAAAAATTTAAAAAAAATTATTCATATCAATATCTTCTGTGCCACATAAGATGACCGGCATTCACATCAGTAATTTTCAACCGAAAGATCACATTAGCATATCGTTAAGGATTAAATTTTCCATAGTGAAATGTTTATAATTGAATTGGCATTTGCATAATAGATGTAGACTTTTTTAATAATTATCCAAGTAAACATCCTCTCTCTCACCCACCCCCAACCCCCTCCCCAACGCGCTTGCGTACCAAGTGAGGAAGGAGATACGAGAGAATGGGCTGGAGAGGGAAGTTGATTGGGATTTTATGTAGCATGAATTATTTTTTTCTCATGACCACCAACCAGAGTCGAACAGTCGACACACAACGCAGCCTCATCAATGAACGATTCGACATTTCGTTACAAGATCAATCACAAGCATGTAAGAGAAGGAATCTACTTTTATATATATATATATATATATATTATATTTTCTTTGATGACCCGAGAATCGCTGTACAGCCGGTAGCCGGCGACATAAACCTAGGGCAACACTAGCGCAGGGACCTGGCTCCCATAGCGCCGCACTTAAGTCGCACAAATGCAACCGCGATGACTCAAACCTCCCCCCAACCGGAAGAGGGAGAACGCCCGAACCAACGCACCCATAGGGGGTGGGTTACTTATATATGTTTATACATATAGTTTCCTATATGGCTATATTTTCCTCCAACCACGTCACCGGTTGGTGAGTAAGCAATTTATGAACCTTGATACATGCAAAATTAATTAAATTAAAATTAAAAGTGAATGATGTTCGTGTTTGTAACTCACTAATAATCGTATGAAGGGTCAAAGAAAATGTCTTCAATCAAAGGGATTGAGGAAACCCTATGGTCCTTCCCGATTTGGCCTTGTAGTCTCACCAAGTCTATAACCGGTATGATGCTGGACAACTTTTGGGCATCCATCTCCCTTCATAGAAAATGTCATCTTCTGTCGTACAAAGATATGAATGCATAGGTCGGACTGAGAAAAAAACGTACATGTTGAGCGGCCATCTCTACTGGCCGTCCACGTGAGTTGCATGCTAAATTAAGTTAAATGGGAGGTGCGAAACCTACGTCGTATAAAATAAGGTACCGGTTGGATTTCATGCCCTCATGGTAAGCCTAACTTGATCTTTATCGCTCCATCTCTCGTCCACGATAAAAGCGCAAAGAAAAAGTGCATGTGCGAGGTCATCCTATGCTTCTTGCGACATCTCGTGATCTCTAAATGCTAAAGCTCCAAGAACGACTTGGTAAATCATTCTCAGAAAACCTAAGCAACCCATTTTCTGGAACCGCCCCTCTTGGATGGTAGTGATATTGATTACTGAGAGCAAGTTATGTCATCACCATCGAAATTAGGGTTTCCCTTTTCGAATAGCTTCTATGGACTCTGTTGTTCTCGTCCGTTCTTTTCCCGAAGTATCGGTGGTCCTTAATCGTTCCCAGTAAATCCTCCTCTCTGCTCAGCACCGCGAGCAAACTAAGAGCTTTTTGAAATTTAGCAAGCTTTATTTAGTGTGCATATTCCACCTTAAACCACGTTTCAAGTGCCATCTGGCTTTTGAAGCATAGCTGAGAAGTGGGTTGCTACTAATAGACATGCTTATCCCAAGATAAGAATTTATGGATCAGCAGTTGTTTTTGGAGAATATTTAGGTGCACATCGATCGACATCTGCTGGATGTGGGCTGGCCACGAAAGCAATCTTTTGACGAGCACGTTGATATAGTTAGGTAGCATTTCTTCAAGATGTTGTTTTCTGTAGTTAGGGATTATGTCGTTCATGCAATGTTTCAGGCAATTCCGATTCTCTCTTTCTCCTTCCTCGTGAATTTCTTGAAGCTAGAAACAAGGTTGAGACAAAAACCCTAGCTTTCTGCCACGAGGCCGGCCTAATTTCCTCGCCCCCGTAACAGATTCTGGCCAAGTCCTAATCGCATGACAGAGACTTTGGTTTAGTCAGTTAGCATAAAATATCATTTGTGTTTTTTTTTTCCTTGAGCTCATACGGAATCATCAGCTTTTCCTGCACTTCACCTAATTCGTCGACCCGAAATAATCACGCCCTTTGAAAATGCACAGCGCAACACGTGCAGAAACCCTGACCTGGCAACCCTATTTTCTCCTTTTTGGCTTAGACCATTTGCTCTGATATCCATCACTTTCGTTCCATCGGCAGCACAATGTCAAATCATTCCATTACCATTGCGTTCACAAGGTGGACATTGTCTGCATGATATGAAAGGATCTTGTATGATTTGTTTGCCTGTTCTTTGAAAGTGAAGCTCTTTGCATTCACACGATCCTTTTCCCCGGATTAAATTACTTGCGGCGACCATATCTTTTAGATTCAAAAGGGAAACAAACACAGAGCTTATGTAATTCGGTCAACGTTCCTTTGACAAGATTAGGAAATATGATTTCACATGAAAAGCTCTTTCAATGTAGATATAATGAGAGTAAATAAAATCTTGACATCTTGTGACTCCAACAATGAAGTGTGTGTTTTTACAAGGAGCGTAAATTTAGTGTTGATATCGTTAAAAGTATTTATTGTGCGCATTAACTAACCTGAAAATATAAATGGTCGAAGTGATACATCTATATATGGATCCATTGGGGGTGATATATCGAGAGGAAAATTTAATTCCAATATGGAAGATTTCCTATCCTCAAGACCTTTGTGAAGCACAATTAACTATATTTAAAAAAACTTATAATCCCAAGTCAACTTTTTGTCGTAATTAAAGAGATCGAAAACAAGAAAATAAAACCTATAATAGTTAATTTTCATACTTCGTAAAAAGAAAATATTACTAGATCAAGTGAATGGTATATAAGAACTTTTTTTGGCCAATTCTCTATAAACTTATCGAAGGAGAGAAATTCATAACTTTCCAGGTGTTATAGGTAAGTGCTTCAGGTTGAGTCGGAAGCATCGATGTCAATGGTCAAGTTATGGATAATATAGTTGATGTCAATTTTCTTTTCCTCAAGACTATCCCCACGAGCATGCACTCCTTTTGCTTGATCAGCGATCATTGCCTTGAATAGGAAGTTACACAATTTTTGCACGTTGTGCTCGAGATCAAAAGCCACATTTTCACATTTATACGCCATACCAAAATACGTGTATGACTTTAGAGTTAACACGAATACATGTAAGTATGGTTTATTCACGAATTAGGTATGTACCGATATGCCGAATAAAAGGGGTTGCGTGAAACCAATTGTTTGTGATCGAGCTGATGTCGAATTTGAGAAAAAAACTCGAGTCTGGAATTTTGTTTGGGGGATTCAGCGTCATTACTAGGGACTAGGGCTTTTAGAGTGCTTTCACACATGTATGTCTTTTCTTTTCTTTTTTGGTTGAATTCATACGTGTATTTTGTTCCTTTTAATTTTGCTTGTTCTGTCGTTCATACCTAACGAAATAATTGACAGCTGACTGTCCAGGGTATCTGCCTTACCTCTACCCATTTGCTTGATCTTGAATTTATTTCATACCTGCGGGTAAAGAAAAGGGAAGTTTGCACCTCTGAAATACACTTAGCATTAATCTGGCTACGTTTTCCATAATATCACACATATAATAAGTTTTTGTTATAGGAATAAATACCCGTTATCGATTTTCATATATGATTAAGGTGCGGACTTTTTCTATCAATCAATTGGACATTTAATGTCTAAAAGTAAGGTCCTTCATCAAATGAACAACGTAATTGCCCGGCGACTGTCCAAGGTTCTGCCCAGCTCTTGCTCCATGCTTAACAGCGAAATTATATCTCAGGGTCAAGAAGAAAAGAAGCTTGTATATACGAAATACACTTAGCATTAATCGACAATCTACAATCACGAAATATGATGGTCTCGAGTGTGTAACTTGGAATCCCGTATGTAAAATATGAGATGTTGACATATATTATTATACAATAGGGCATACTTTCCAGCAACCATGTTTTTGATTAGTGAGTTATAAGTTTTGAATATCATCCACACGTAAAATTAATTAGAACCAAAAGTTAGCTATATCTATGTTTGTCACCCATCAATCAAATGTAACACCGGATGAAATTCTTCTAACTAGGGATGGAGGAAAGCTTCACCCCTTACGTGACATAGACAGCAAAGCTACGAGTACATTGTGACACTGCGTCATATGTGTATCACTGGTGTTTTGGCTTTGTCCTTCGTCCAAAAAGTCTTTCTGACTAAGAACTATTATTTCTTGCTATTTCAGCTATTCTTTTAATATAAATACTTAGGGAAAAGCATTTGGCATCTTTTTGGACAAAATATCTTTTGGACCTCAAATATTTTCTTCCTCCATGAAACTTCGGGAAGAAAACAATAGATTTCACGCCAGTGGAGCTGGAGCTTTCACCTTTTGATAAGCTTAGTGGGGGGCTTGCATGGGGATACGGATCTTTCGAGACTACCAATGTTAATCGAGTCAAGAGGGCCCATTGAGACTTAGACTTGCACAAACGCTTATCTCTTATTTGCGGACTTCCTCCAGGAGGGTCCTCCAATTCAATAAAATAGACAACTACCGATGAATACTTCTCCCGCGTGACATCTGCACATGTTTCCTTCTCCACAAAGGACAGCGATTCGAGAAGCGAAACATGACATCTGAGCGGCCGACCGTATGGTGGAAGCTTGCGCACTTACCTTAATCCACAGCGATTCGCCCTTCTCCTCGATTGGACTCGACGAAAGAATGGGTCTATCGCTCGGCCAACAGAAGCATTAAAGAGCAGACCAAGGTTTTGTTTCGCAAACCATGCTTAGATTCGGCTAAGATTTGATCCTTAGTTGTCAATGACATGGACACTACGGAAGTACATACATTGACGAGTAGTGCCAGGAGATTGACCCTTTTGTCTTTATCGCCGAGGCGTTCAAAGGAGGATCTTCAGGAGCAGCCGCGGATGACGTGCCACCATACTTTTTTTCTCTCGACTCTTTGTTAACGTGACATTTTAGATTAACTCATCGAGATACTGTCCACTTTGATCAGAATTTCGTAGTTTTGTTTTTTAGCATATAAGTGAGTTTCTTCTCAAAAGGTCACCTAGTCTAAGGGTGTTTTGCACTTGAACAAGCTTAAATTTAAAGTTCTAAACCTAAGCATTGTCGCAACATTAAAAGGCATTTCCGTGAGTTAATTTCATTTTTCATATATAAATCTTGGAATTACACTTCTCTTTTTCAGTGCACAATTTAATTCATTCCTGCCCATTTCGTCTTCTTAGAAGACAGAATCACTCATTATTTAGGCCCTCTGGGTTCGACAACCATTCCCAGCCCTCGTCATACTGAATCATTACAGTCAAACAACACGGCATCGCCACATGAGCATGAAACCTTGGTGCTTTGGCTACAGGCTGACACGAGACGTGCCGGCACGACATCGTCGATCATGTCGATGCGTTAGTGGCTAGACGATGCACGATAGAAAAATCTCTTAAGAGTGATCCTGGTACACGCGAGCCTCGAGCCCTTGAATTTGGCAGGTCCGACGTGGAATCCACCCGATCTAGGGGCTTGGCACACAACGCTTTTCGTTCCCCGATCGAGGAAATGAATACCGGCCCATCCATCCACGTCATCGTGGGCCAATGACACCACTAGCCCAACGTACGACGAAGCCCCATCGCAGAGGATCTTGGGCCACGCCATCTTCGCGAAATGGCCAGATTCTTCTCATCCATTCCTCAACGTCTTGACCATAAGTCGTTCCCAGTTCGCACATCGGCCGATTTCCGCGGTGGTTTGAAAAATCGAAACTCCGCTCAACATCCCCGCCAACCAAAACCCCGCAATAAAGGAGAGAAAAAGTAAAAAGCATGCGATGCTTATCCATTCCCCCTAATCTATATCTGTAACTCTTTGTCTTCTTCCTCTTTTCCCTGTTTCGACGAGCTCGAGAATTTGTTCTGTCCCGGGAGAGAGACGGAATTCGGCACGTTTCCCTGTTCCAGACGGCCACGTTCTTCAAAAGGATCGAAAAGAAAGGTATAGAAAGATGGGGGAGGAACGGGGGCGCATCTCGCAGATAACTTTGACGCAAGAATTCATTGCATGGAACCTCGGCCGGAGCGAACAATAATTATGTGACGTAAGCGCTCACGTCGGGATTCGGTGGGTCTCGGTCGTGGGTCGTGGCCAAATCGCATTTTTTCCCTTTCCTTTTCCTTTCTGTTCCTGCGGTGGAACACTAAAGTCCAAATAGCCACCACCGATAATGACCATGGAATTATAGGGATAAGTACTAGGTATTAAAAAGTCGGTCCCTATTGGAGAAACGTGGAAAATGCTGGCGCTTCGATCCGCCTCGAGCGTGGGATTGTTCTTTAGTTTTTACCTCGTGGTCGAAATGCCGCAATAACTGCGTGTGGCCCATATCCGCCGACGCCTTGCCTCCCCCCAAAACCAAGGAATGAAAAGCTGACCTGGCTTTGAAGTAAAGATTTTTTTTTTTACTATTAGGAGGGGTTATAAGGATAAGCATTCGCATTCAAAACAACGTTGGTGCGGTCAATTTCTAATGCGTTCGTTAATTTTTCGCATAATTTTTGTATGTTGTTCATAGGAAAAAAAGATTACTACTTAAACACAAGGAATACTACAACCTGTATTTTGGCTCGGTACACATTCTCGACTCCGGATTTTAATTTTTTTCACTATAATCCATAAACTATAAATCCATCATTATCTAATGGCGTGGATTATTATATGAGAACTTAGATTTAATAGAAAAGAGGATTAAACATATTCATCTTTCTATTCATTTACTTTAGAAAAGGAAAAAAAAAAAAAAAAAGATTAGGGCATTGACATGTCCATCGTTATTTGATGACATGTGAAATTTTTTTAGACTACTATTAACTGTTATAAAAATTTAAGCTATTAAATAAAAGTGTTTTTTAATATTTAATCATTCCATCATTTTTCCTCACACTTAGTCAGTTTTTTTTTATTAATACTAAACATGTACATATTTAATTAGGGAAACAAATGGTGTTTGGAAAAATTTGAACTTAAGACATCCGATTTTGATATTATGTGAGATTCACTACCATCTATTTTAAAAGTTTAAAATGTTAAAAGAATACGTTGTGCAATGTTAATTATTCTATAAGATGAATATCTTGCATGAATAATTTTGCAAGTAATTCTTTTTTTGATCCATCATTTAAACTTAACGAAATGGAAGCCTTTGACAAAAGGACGATATCTTATATTTTATGATATAAATTGAAAAGTCACTGATAATTTAGAAATCAAAACAAACTAATTAATGATTTAAAAATAATATTGTGCACCGACTTAAAGTTCAACAATTATTTATGACCACCCACCTAGGTGGCGTAATTGGCCAGCCTCCTCCCGGTGAAGGAGAGGGTTTGAAACCCCAACGATCGCGGGGTGACTTACTGGTGGACGCGTGTGTGGTGGGGCAAAGACGTATCGCCCTGTGGTTTACTCCCGCATCCGTAGTGTGGGGTTTTTTGGGTTAAAAAAAAAAAAGCACTTATTTATGTCATCTTTTATGTCAGAACTAGTGGAGGTAGACATTCACCTCTGATTCTACGCACATGGGTCGAGTGGATTATGAGTTTGCTGATGGGATGACAGTGAAAAGATCGTCCACAACACACAACCGCAAAGTTTCGTCCTATGTTGGATTCATGTCGCGTACATGTGTCGGCAAGCGCTACCTTACACGGTTGAAACTGCGATGCCCGAGCGCATTCCGGTCAAAAGTCAACATTAAAAAAAAAAATTGCAACAAAGATCTGCCTTTCAGCAGCCGAATTAACCACACGTGCAAGAATCAAGAAAAAGGTCGAAAGGTCAATGCTCATCTTGAATAGTATATGGCATAAAAAAGGTATAATTCCAAAGGCATCATAGCTTTTTCCATAGGGAGAGAGAACTAAAGATGCAAACAAAAGAGGAGTCGATTTTATCATCTCCGTCATTGAATCGTTAGCCATGACTCATGTTTAGAAATATTTGATGGGGTTGTAATGTTGGGTTTCAACCCGCTGTTAGGTGGGCAAAGGTTTATTCAATATAAGTTAATGAGACGGTTTTTGCGTATCCTTAAAAAGATCTCAATAAAGATTAGAATATTCAAAAATGAAGATTAGAATATTCATGTTATAAAAACACTCTACTCGTGACATTCAATTATAAAAAAATAGAATCAACTTTATCAAAGTGTCTATTTATAATAATTAGTCAAATGGATTTATCAATCGCATTCGTGAATCAATTCCTCTATCTCCAACCACTCCAATAGTTCCCAAATATTTCACTTTCGCTCGATTCTTTTGACAGATCATCAATGCATATATCTCTTCGTGCATCAAATTATCCAATGTGAAGAGCGAGACTTATGTGCATCCAATACACGTGAAGAGCAAGGTTAATGTGCATCCATGAAAATCGCTTGATTTGAAAGATTATACCGAAAAAAGAAAAAAAAAAAAAGAAACAGATAAAATTGATATGCGCCATTTAATTATTGTGGCCCCTTTTCGTCTATCGGCCATTCCCTTTATCCATGATTACTCTAATTGATCTCAATTTGTACCAACATCTTACCGACGCGTAAATCCCATCACACAAATCAACATCCCAAAAAGAATTAAATTTGACGAATTATTCAGCAAACGCAAAATTAAAAGGCACGAAGGACAGCAAAATGTGATAGAATAGAGAACAAGCTGTTCTCATAACACGAACAATATTCGGACAATGTCATGCTATAATCAAAGCTTACATACATTTCATAAGGCAATGTGAACCCAATAAAATAAATCACACTATAGTCATCAACCCCCCCAACCTAATATTGCAACGCCATCCCATCCCTGGCCCCACCACGTCACCAATCCTATAGGCTAGAGACACTATCGCCACTACCAAGCCCTTCATCAAGCCGTTGCAGTTCTGCCCCTCAACTTTCCCCTATTTACAAACGACCATCTTTTGAACCGACTTTGTCTGTATTCGCCTGTGTACATTGAATCCGACCTCCAAAAAAATTGACGTTAGCATGATCCCCACCCCCAACTCTTTTTTTCTTTTCCTTTTTTTCTCCACCGACCCTAAAAATGAATCCACGCCGTCCATTTGTTGGAATCTAAAAAACCATTCAAGTTAGCCCCCGGAATTCCAGTTATTTACAGAGCCGCCCCCTGTTTTGTTTGCACCTTGCGTCTATCCGTGCGGTTCAATCCCCATGTACACGTGTCCTTTGCTTTTCTCATTGCCGAAACCCGAGCCCGACGTTGTGGGCCGGGTACCGGAACCCGTACGGGTCGAGCGAGTTCGCCAGGTTCTGAGCGAACCCGGTCGAGCTCGGCTGGTAAAGCCCGGCCGCCGCCGGCTGAGTCCTCATCCCGCTCTGCACCTCCCCGTCCGGCGAGCCGCCGAGCTGCTGCCTCTGCAGGCCGTCGAGGCGGGTCATCTGAGGGACAAACACGTCGTTTCCGCCGTAGTTCATGAGCCCCTGAGGCTGAGGCTGGCTGACGGGGACGAGCTGTTGCTGGGGCTCCAAGTTGAGACCCGCGAGCGTGGCCCAATCGAAACTGCCCGAGCCCATCAGGGTCTGCAGGCTGGGCTTCTGGTCATGCTGCTGCCGCTGCTGCTGCTGCTGCTGCTGCTGCTGCTGCTGGTGTTGAGCGATCCTGAGCGGGCGCGGCAACGCGAAGGACCGGTCGTTGATCTCGGGCAGAGTCTCCAGCATGTTGTCCAATGAAGAGGAAGGCGAATGCGACCCGAGGCTCTGTTCCTTGCTCGAGGAAGGCGAGGCGCTCGGCTTCTGCTGGCCCGAGCTCTTCTTGTAGATTCGGCACAGGACCCACTCATCCAGCTGCGGATACACGCGTACCAAGAACATCAGTCGATAGGGCTAGATGAACACCGCTCGAATTGAATCGCGTTTTCGTTTAAAAAAAAGGGAGATTTTCAAGATCAAATGAATACCTTAGAGCTTCCGGCCGTGCGGGTAGTTTCGAAGAGGCGGTACTCGTGCATGATCCAGTTGGTCTTGTTGCCTTTGGGGGCTTTGCCGATGTAGAAGACGAGGGCCTTCTTGATGCCCACCTTGCGGCCTTCGGTGCTAATGATCTTGTCGGTGCCGGTGGCCTTCCAGTACCCGGTCCCGGCCACCCTGTTCGGCCGGGATCCGTTCGGGTACTTCCGGTCTCTGGGGCTGAAGAAGTACCACTCCTTTTCGCCAAATATCGCCTTGTCTGAAAAAACACACACGAAATTCTCGTCAGACCATCAATACAAGAAATCGACAGAAGCCCAAAAGGGACAACATCAAACGGGGTCCCGAGCACACGTACCTGGCAAGTCCCAGGGATCGAACTTGTACAGATCGATCTCCCCGATGATCGGCAAATTGAACTCGTAACCGGCCACTTTGCGGCAGAGGTATTGGACGAGGAGCTCCTCGTCGGTCGGGTAAAACCGGAAGCCGGGCGGCAGGCTCAGCTGGGCCAGAGGGTCGGTCCCCGGAACGCCCATTTCAGCTGGCGAAATTTTGGTGGTACAAAGAGAGAAAGACAGAGAGAGGCAGGGCGATTTCTAGAGGGCTAGAGAGAGAGAGGGAGAGAGAGTCGACCAAATTTTTCAATTTGAAACTCTCTCTTTTCTTTTTTTTTTTCGTAAAGGCGAGGCGGAGGGAAGGTATTTATAGAGGAGCCCCCGTTGGAGGAAAGAACGATAAGTACGGTCGTCCCTTTCGAAGGGTGCTGGCTGCATCATGCGTGGGCCCCACCTCTGTCTGCAGCCTGCCACGTAACCCTCCGGAAAAAGAGGGGGGGAAGAGGCGCGAGCCGAGTTGGGCCGACCTTATCCGGCCCGGTACGAGCCCTCCCCACCTCCGCCTCCCCCCCGTCCCCTTCAGTGCATGCACCGCCGGTGGGAATACGAACAAACGGGAGTCAGTCAAGGCGCGGGACACGTGTCGGTCCGCCCCCGGTCTGATTTCTAGAAAGCGTCGGCTCCCCCTATGTTTTTGAAAAGAGGGTGTGAAAAAAGCCCCTGAAAAAGGGACATTTTCGGGGAGGCCCGTTCGGTGGATTTAAGCGCGTTCGGCACCACATGTTCAGAGGGCAATGACCGGCTAGAGCAATGTCCAGATCGTGCCTCACCATTTACATAAATCTCGTTTGTTGTGTACTAAGATTTTTCGGTGCATGAATTATTGTTAGGGCGAGCGGTAAATAACGTCCGGCCATCTAAGTACCTCGCTGTCCTAACGCCACGTAATTCATGCGGGCTTTCCGAACCGAGTCGAGTCCAATCTCCTCGCGATCGAAGGGCGGGTTTGTACTCTGTACCCGCTGGGAGGCGTTTATCACGGGCGGGCGACGGAGCAACGTGGGCATACGCCTCGGGGACACGTGCCTACACGTGGTGTGGGGATCGGGGGGAGTTAGGCCGGGGAGCTTTATTCAAAAAGGAGGAGGAGAGCGACGGGGTGGGGGGGATGGGCCATGGGGCAAGGGCAAGGACAGAGAGAGCGGTGCAAACGGGTCGCATTCGCGGGGCCACGTCTACGGCCGGAGCCGAGGTCGGACGCCACCCACATGTCGTTTCCTTTTCAAGGAGTCCGCTCTCTAACATCATCGTCGTCATCATTATTATTGTAATCATTTTTCATGTGTGAGCGCGGGCGATGCGGTCGTGTTTAGGGTTTCTTCCACTCATCAATCTTCTGGCGCCCTGGCTTGTCGCTTCAGTCTTGCGTTTCGAAAGATCGCGTTTTTCGAATATGGGTCTTTCGTGGCGCGTGGAGGCGTTCCCGTTTTTGCGATGTCTTGCAAGCATTGGGCGATGACCAGTGGCGATTGCGCGGGGGGAACGGGGTCAAGGGCGGAAGGAACGGTCTTCCGAGGACCGGACTGCTCTCGCTTCTCCATCGCTCACGTCGGCCTCCGCTCTTCCCCTTTTTTCCAATCTCGTGAACGTGGAGTCTTCTCAGAAAGCTTTGATAGATATTGCGATGGAGAGTCAAACCGACACGTAGAAGATCGCTGCGCGGGCTTGGGCGGTAGACACGTGTAAAAGGACCCATCTTCAGATGCTGGGTGGCAAGGAACTAGTAGCACTAGGAGACTTTTCTCGAGAGATTACGCGCGAGCTCGACCAGTCATCGGTCGACCCGAATAAAGAAAATGGGGGAAAAGGGAGAGGAGATTAGATTATTATGCCACGTGCAGATGGGGACGATCGGGAGATGTCGAGACGGGATTGGCTGGGAGGTCTCGGAAAATTCCTCCTTGCGTGCCGAGTAGATTGGATTTTGCGCTGGCGCTCTTCTCGCTCCTCGTTTTTCCAGCAGCTTCGGCTTCGCCTCGAAATCCCCATTTAATTTAAAGATGAGCAATGGCGACTTCCCGTGACAGCTCGAGAAAAAGTGGGTTTCTTGAATTGACTCGAGTGATTCGGCCACCATATTTTAAGCCTAGCTGGCTTTTTAGACCTTTGCTTTGGAAGCTGGAATTTCTGTGTTTGGAATTGAGGGTACCTGCTCTTGTTTGAAAAAGGGGGCCATACGCGAGTGCCGTTATTATTATTAATCCTCATTGACGAATCGTAAGTTTACTAAACTAAGACAGGAGTTGAACTGATGTGTTCCTCTTCATGAATATATTATCTTTCGCCATCCCATCTTAGAGTTGGGAAGTATGATGTCTCAATTTCTCCACTTATAAAGAAATAAGTGGTGCCGATACTTACCTCTTTCACCATATGCATATTAGGTGAAATTATCCAAATAGTCCAAACTTTTTTTTTTTATCAGTTCAATTCTAAGCCTTTTAATTATGCATATTTTACTAATTAAGTACCTCCAATCAATGTTGGTGAAAATAGTTCATGTCGATGCCAACTGTTTCATGTAATACGGCCGATATTAACGTGAATAATTTTTAATAATATTTTCATATTTTCGATTGATTTATTTATTTCTTTTTTCCTTTTCTTCTTTTTCCTTTGCCTGCCATCGCCAAGCCTTGTTGATAGTTAGTGAAGGTTGTTAGCCTCAAGCGAGGGCTGCCCTCGCCAACCTTAGGCATCGGCCCCTAGCGAGGGTGATCCTCACTTGAGATCAATGATCTCTGCTAGCCATTTACGAGGCTTGATGATGGTCGACGCAGGGAAGATGGGAAAAACAAAAAAAAGGGAATAAAAAATAAATCATAAAATATTAAACTATTAAAATATTATTTAAAATTGTCAATGTCAATATTGACGTGTCATGTAGGATTGTTGGTATTCAATTGGCTAGAAGAATTCAATTGACAAAACGTGAAGAGGTTTAAAACTCAACTGATATAATTAAAATATTTAGGATTGAATTAATAAAAGTACAATAAGTTCAAGACTTTTTGGAGAACTTTTCCATGCAAATCAATATCGATTATATGAATGTCGATGATCATGCGCATTTGATATTATGGGTCAGCACCGCGCTTCGATCACATGGCGATTTCGAGCATCCAAGGAGCTAGAATCCTAATGAACCGTAAGCTACCAAACTATCTCTCTATTCTAGGGGGTTTTCTTTCGAGCGTTCATACGGTAGGTCAGAGATACAGCTGGTTCGTGAGGCTGCGGAAAGGCGAAAAAAGGAAGCCGAATCATCAAAGTCCGTCGTTCAAAACCCGCTTGCCCTCGTGTCCGTTTTGACCCTTTTGCGTTTGGCGGTAGGGATGGCTGCTCGAAGACCAAAGACTTTACGAAACAGTGCGAAAAGGACGAGAGGCCCTCGTTCGAGTCTTGGACTTCCGCATGCGCGCATGCAAAACTCGTTTTGCTTTCAGCCGCATGCGGCGATGGCGGACCCGGACGGACGACATTTAATGAGTCGTCGTCGGATTTGATTGTTAAAAGTCGTTCAGTAGATTCCATGAACCTTCCCGACTAGGGGCTTTCCCAACGCCAAGAGGACCCAAGCTAACACCGGGACATGTTCCGGCCGGTCGCTTGATGTTTTTTTGGGAAATTTCATGTGGAATGTTGGGGAGACTTGAAGTCGGGCTGGTGTCAACAGCGTGTTAACGGATTAAGATTCATTCCACCTTGCGTAATTCGTGATGGATGCGCCTGCGCCTTTCATCAAATCCGGGTACTTTCTGGTTCTCCTAAGGTGGAGAACGTGACGATTGGCACCTTAGAACAGGTCAATCTCATTTATTTAATACTTAATTTATGGAATTTGCTTAATTAAGTAGCAATATAGAAGCACGCGTTCGGTATTCCTATGTTAAAACTAAATGCTCGGCTCAAGTATCGTGTTCGGGACAGAGGGTTTTCGGTAAAAGTAGTTTTAAAAGTAAAAAATGTTGGGACCTCCGAAATCAACCGCAACGCCTCATTTATCTTCGCAAAACTTGGGTTACGTATAAAGATATACATGTAAGGAAAAAGAAGTACAAATGGCTTCGTGTAAGGGAGCAAAGCCAATGGGCCCCACCACCAAAGCCCATGGATCTGCTGCATGGGCCTGGTGAAGAGCCCAGGAAGCAGTTGGAGTTTGGGGCCGAAGCGGCAAGCTGAGCCCGACCCAACCCGGGCTTACATTCCTCCAATCCATAAAAAGTTGATCGAAGAGGTCTTTGCTACCCAATTTATGGCCTGCGAAAACGGATTCTTGTAATTATCAACTTCATCCGACATCTACCTTCAATTTATCTGCAAGATGAACTTCACAAGCAGAAACTATATTCTCAGTTCAGTCGCTAGATCATACATATTACCAAAGATCTCGCAAAAATCCATCTCACTCCACCCGGAAGTCTCAATTGAGCTGATGTAGCCAGTTTCGCATATACAGTTCAATACAAATACGGCATCGTCAAAAAGTCTGCTCGGACAAACTCCAGATCGATGATGTTTGCGTTGGGGCTCGACGGTTAGTGCGAGATGACAAGGCGCCACGAGCACTGCAACCAAATCTCCAATAATTCATTGAGCGATGAGATACTCTTTAAAATGGACTAGGGTCTCCTTGGCCCTTTAATCTTAATCAACAAAATTTTTTTGACTTTTCCATCTGACCCAAATCTTTAATTTTTCTTTTATGGTTCGAGTGAATTACGATAAAAAGTATTCACACGAGTCCAAGCGATCCTATCGTCTATAAGTTCATGTGAATGAAGATTCTTTTTTCTTTTTTCTTTTTGGGTCAAAATGTAAATGAAAATTCAATTCATTATTGAATGAGAGGATAGGAAATGGTCTTTTGGGCCGGCAACGATGGGTTTTAAACTTTCTTGTCATGCAAGTTCAAGGATTAGTAAATTTTCTTTCCTATCTAACCTACTCTCACCAATTTTTCGGTTTTCCAGTTTTGCTCTCCATATAAGTGTTCATATTCTTTGAGTGAGGGTGGCCAACGAGGGGCCGGCAAGGGGTTGGTGAGACTGCACAATCCAAGCGACCATCGTCCTTGTAAAGTGATTTAACGCGTAAAAGGGCTTCCAACAGAGAAGTACAGGTCCTCTGCACTTTCTTAAAAATTCGGCTTTAACGAGGAATGGTCCCAATCCGGGATTTTATTTTCGACGGTTTTAAGGTTGGACACTAGCTTATCAATGCATTTTCTAGGGAGATGTCATGACCTCATTTGGGCATCAAAACAGCTTTCGAATAAATGGGCACTCCGCCGGTAGTTTACACAAAACTGTGGGGGGAGCAATAGCCCCCACATAACTCTATACTTAACAATCATATTATAAATGCTCGGCCCCTTTTGATTTGACGCATCAGTAGGTTCATGTCGAGCCAGGAAACGATGTTCATTTACCAGAACATAAAACGTACTTAGGTTGCCCCTTTAGTTCCACTCACGCAAGCCAGTTTGGCACATGGAGGGTGACTGTGGAAGGACTTGAACATTAGTTGGGAACGGTAGCTGCGAGGAGAGGCACTCAGTTGTGTGGGTCAGGTAAAAGGAGGCCACTTTCTGGAATCCGAAGTGCGTGGCCATGTTGCTACGAGGTACCGTAGAAGTCCCTAAAACTGCAGTCCGCCTCATCAGCACTTAGGAATCGAACTGTCCCGTCGGTGCGCCAAGATGTGATCAGCAGAGAGACGGAGAGGAGATGCAAATTGAGAGGAGCAAGAAGAAGAGGAAGAGGCGGTCATGAGCTTGGGAGGGGAGATACTGATGGTGGTGGTCGGCCTCTGGGCGGTCTACCTCCGGCCGCGGATGATGAGGTTTGCCGGGGAGATGATCGGAGTCGTGGGTTACACGGTGAGCAGAATCATCAGCGGCAGGGCTTCCTTCGTCTTCTCCTCTTATTAGCCCTCCTTGTATGATCCTTCTAATAAGATCTTTTTGTTAGTTTCTTCTTCTTCTCGTTCTATCCAATTCTTCTGTTGTATTGGGTAGGAATCGAGCTAACTTAGCACACAGAGTAAAGAATAACTTTCTGTGAGCAGGTTTGTGCAATGTTAGTTGAGTTCACTTCACGTTGTACTGGCTTACTAATTATAAACGTCGCTAGTCTTGGATCGTTAGTGTCCCAGGTCCGGACTCACTAGGTGCTGCACGGGCGATGTCCTCGCCGGAAGAGTCCCGACCTATGATAATGTGGCACTCACAGTTAGGTAGTTTACGAATTGCGAAAGGAGAGATGGGTGCCATTCTTCTTGCAATAACTATTGCCGATGTTTCGAGAGGCTATTCGATCATGGCTATGCTCATGCTAACTTCTTCATTTTACTGCGACATTCGCGATTCGAACATGGGCCGATGAATCGTCCGCACTCGGTACTGGCCTTCCGATTCCCTAACTTATCCTGTTAGGCATGTTAAAGGTTCTTTCTAGTTTTGAGTGGACCTTGCGGCGGTGGCGATTGGTTGGTGGGAAGAACTTTCCTTTTTCTGCAAGCAATTGACTAGAAGTCAGAGCTCACCCCGACCATTTCTACTATAAATTCAAGCGAGCAAATTCCATGGGCCCTTTCGACCCAAAAAAATTCCATGGGCCGGGCCCCACCAAAAAATCCGTGGACCCACCATCAAAGCCCACTAATCTACTGTATGGGCCCTGATTGGAGCCCAGCAAGCAGTCGGAGTTCGGGTCCGCAGCAGCAAGCCATATGCACATTCTTTCCTGTCTCGAAGTTTTTACTTTCGGCACACAGGGTTTTAGTATAAAGATGATACCAAATCAATCTAACCGACTTGTTTACATTAGAGGTGTACATGGTTCGGGTGGGCAATTCTTGACCTAGAATTGAGAACTGCCTGCTAAGAACGAGTTTTGAAAAATTGGAACTGGAAATTGCCCGCTAGTTGCATGGATCCATCCAGGAACCGAACCGCCGGTTCGATCCGGCTTCCGGGTGAATCCATAGAACTGATCCAACCTTCGCGTGTTCCCCTTTTCGCCCTCCCCACATCTACTTATTGTGGCTCTCCCGACCATGGTAGTTTTATTCTCCTCGAGTATTAGCGCTGCGGTAGCGGCGGTCGTGACCCTCGCGCCCCTTCTGTCCCAACCACCAATAGATCCCTTCCCTTTTGAACCTTTTCTCATAATGGAATTCACCAGCCTTCCATCAGCGTTTTCCACAGATTTACTGGTCTTGTTCAAACTTGCATAACTTGCTGCAGCATTTTCCATTGAAGTAAAGGTATCTTCTAACAATTTATAGGACACTAATGAGTGGCAACAAAGAATGAAGAGGAAAGATACACTACCTGGAACTTTCGGTCCTTGTGTATTTTCGGTAGAGTTGGATGGCTCGGAGAAGCATTCAACAGCCAAGATCAGAATGGTTTGAGCAGACACTCTTCATTTTCATTTTGTAACCTCTGTGTGCGCATGCATGCGTGTGCGTGTGTAAATGTCTGTAGAGTTGAGCTAGAAAAGAGCAAGTGATTAATGCTCCGTTCGTTTTGCAGAAAATAATTTCCGGAAAATGTTTTCCGGATTTTTCGATGTTCGTTTCATGGAAAATGAATTCCTTAAGGAAAATGTTTTCCATCCAAGGAAAAAAGTCTTCTAAAGTAAGGAAAATGTTTTCCACTTTTGAAAAGTGGAAAACATTTTCCTTACTTGATTTCTCTTATCTCACACCTATACAAATCTTCACTTTCTCCTCTCATTTCTTCTTTCTTCTTTTTTTATTCGAATTATTTTTTAGTTTTCTTCGTCTTTTTAATTTGAATTATTTTTAATTTCCTTTTTCTTTTCTTTTCCTTTTTTTTTTTTTTTTTTTTTTATTTTTCCCTTTTTCTTTTATTTGTTTTCTATCTTCTTCTTTCTTGGCTAGTCGTCGAATCGGGTGAACCTCAAACTCATCGATCTTAAACTCGCGCCGGTCAATCTAGCAAGTCTCGAGCTTGGCACTCTCGCTCGTCAATTTGGTGAGCGAAAAATATTTTCCTTACCAAACACCGGAAAATATTTTCCGAAACACTTTCAGGTTTTAGCCGAACACCAGAAAATATTGTCATTTTCCTGGAAAATAACTTCTGGGAAAATATTTTCCGGAGATGACCCATTTTCCGCGAAACGAACGGACCTTAAGTGATCTGTAGAAGAGAGAGAGAGAGCCTACTTCAAATACCGGAAGGCTTTAGAGAAAGATGTGCAGTTTCTTTTTGCTAATTAAGAAAGATTGCGTTGTCGACTCCACGGGATAATATTTCTGATAGAAGTATTAGAGAGAATGAACAACCATGCCGGGGGGAAAAATGAAAAAAGGTGTGGAGGATGGCTTGGCGATATGCTGTTCGAGGGAATTAAAAGAGAATGGTCCATAACCAGTCCGATCCGGGCAGGTGGGCGGGCGGATCCGCCCATGGAACCAGCAACCGGATCGGTTCCCTTAAGAACCGCCGTTCCGGGTGGTTCCGGTCCGGTTCCGGGCAGTCCGAGTGGGTCCTGACTCTTTTGCACACCCCTAGTTTACATGTATCATCTTAGTTAATATTTTGCTTTTTTTTTTTTTTTTTTTTTTTTATCTATTTGAATTTTACTTTCCAACACATCTAATTATCCATGATGTGCGAGAACATAGAATCCCATATAAATTCTAGCTGTTGATTTTTATACGTTATTTATATTATACAAAAGCAGACGAAGATATTACAAAGTTGTAGGAAAAAGTATTGCAACTTTCAATTTGATTTGTTAGGATAGGTTGACATTAACACGTAATAGCAATTTTATAGACTAAGATATGTTGAATGGCTAAGATGTGTTAGGTTTCAATCCAATTTTATAGAACTATAGCTTCATCCTCCTTATTCTATGTCATATTTGGAAAATGAAGTAGGTGACCTTAAATAATTTGATTTAGTCTATTTGCTGTTTCCTAGGTACAAAAATTCCTTATGATTGCCCAGATCTCCACATAACCACAGGTCCACCAAGATAAGATTTGCTTAACCTCAGCTTATCATGCAAGGTGCTGTGTAGTTCCATCCCATAAGATACAGATAGCATGATGGCTAAAGGAGATCAATGACCCTTTTGGCTTTGTCTGGACTTTATTTGGGGATGGGAGATTTTTCTTGCACGATGATGGTGATGAATGATGATGACTGTTGCCATATGTGGGTGGGGGTGGTGGTTGTAGCCTTGATGTCCGTGGTTGCTTCAAGAATATTTTGAATAGTGGAAAACATGGGGCCACTGTCGTCCCTCACCAGATGGTTGATTGGTCATTTTCGTAATGGACAATCTGTCATGGTTTATCCAGCTAATCAAAGGTAGGATCAGTTGCTCTTTGCATCAGACACTTTCATATGAATCAAGAAGCAAATTAATAAAGAACAGCCCACTTAGGCACATTTTATATATATAATCCTCTCTTATCGTCAGGTCATGAATACCCGGTAGTTGAAGAGAATCAATCCGTTATTCCATTAAGTATGTATGCGCACGATTCTGTCTGACATGAATTATGTAATTTCACAAAGTAATCTGATCTTGAAGACTTATCTACAATAAGCTCTAGCTCTCAGAACTTCCTTGTTCAACAGTAGTTTTTTTTTTTTTTTTTTTTTTTTTAATGTACGGCATCCGCTAATCGCCTCTTCTGGTGTCCTGCAAGCTGCATCTGCATGTCTCATTTCCTGTGTGCTCTCTACCAAAAAACAAAGGAAGCAGCTAAAATTTTGTACCTGCAGTATTTTTCTCATGAATTGACTTCCGCCATCTTTGCGAAAGTTGGTTGGGATGTCGCATTGGGGGATTATCCAGCATGCTTTGGGTAAAGGACAGACAAGCGTTTCGGGCCCTAAATTATTGCTCCATCTACTCTCAGGCTTGGAAGAAAGTACGGAGTTTTGAGACTAAGAACAATGATGGAAGCTTCCCAACAGAGGGTAGACCCCTCCGAAAGCTATGTACGAACCAGAAATTAAGCTCAGATGCTCAGGATTATGGTTAATAATGACTTCATTGTTTTTTCTGCTAGAAAGTCAATAATTGCGTCATCATGGATGCGATTTACTAAGCTAAAAATTGACCATTCTCTTTCTGTGAGACTACATTTAGTTACAAAGCATAGATTTTTCGAATCAAAAACGTCAAAAAGATTTTCACTTGTACTCTTATACTAGAGAAAAAAAAATCACATCTTTATCGCTGGTAACTGTGAAAATGAAGTTGGATGTATCAAATTAGGAAATATAATAGGCTGTAAACGATTATTTACAAAAGTCATTGTATTAACACTCTACAAGACTTTGTCACGTGATCTGGTAATCTATGCCGCATGGTAACCTTACTGCATTGAGGAAGGTGCTGAGATAACAATAAATTTATCGACTTTAGCGGTTACCCATGTAGAAATAAAGCTTCTGGCGGTTGGAGGTTGGCAAATGCATCTTGTGATTCTTCTCCTCCCTGCACACTCTATACAAATTCACAGAGAGAGAGAGAGAGAGAGAGAGAGATAGATTGTTTTACTTGGATCAGAAGTGACTTCTCAACCACACCAAAACACTCCCCCACACACAATTCCTCATCACTGGGACACCCATCTATTTCCAGGATTTCTTTTGTTTTTAACCGTTTCATTTAAGTTTTTCTCTTCTTTTTTTTTTCTCTCTTCTTTCTATACCTTAGATTCATCCCAACAGTTGTAAGAGATGTCGGCATAATTTGCGGGGGACCCGCACTCCAAACGCATCAAATCCCCTCGCTTGCTTCTCATTCTTCCTTGTTCTCTCACAGCTCGTCACCATTTGCACCCTGCTCGTCGGAGCTCGCTGCAAAACTGTGCAGACAAAGTGAAATGCTATGATGCTTTGAGCTTTTTCGGGATAGTGAATAGCGCCTCTCCAATAATGTCTATGGACTCCAGAACTCATCTTGACTATGTCTTGTTTCAGCTCACTCCTACGAGAACCAGGTAATTTTGCCTACCCATTGGTCTGATGTTCATGGATGCTGAACCTTTTAAGGAATTTGAATCTCTTGCAGTTTGATGTCGAAAATGAGCAATCTTTGATGGTGGGTTTTTGTCTGCATTGAGATTTTGTGCATGAGTTTCATCTGGGTAGTGAAACTATGGTCCTTTTTCGTATTTGACTGACTCTGTCGTGTGCCTTTATGTTATACGAATGGAAGGTGTGATCTGGTGATTTACGCTGGGAAGGCAAATGAGAAGTTGGCATCGGGATTACTTGAACCGTTCCTTTCGCATCTTAAATCCGCGAAAGATCAGATATCTAAAGGTGGCTACTCCATCACTCTGAGATCAGATGCTTCCTGGTTCACCAAAGCCACTTTGGAGAGGTAATCTGGCAAGCATCCACGCTTTCAATGGCTTCAAGTAAACTGTCCCTGCATTAAATTGCATTTGATTTCCTTACTACTTGCAAAATCTGGAAGCTTGTTCTAAACATGTTATGCACTTTGGAATGTGTCGAGGAGATCAATTGAAAGGGCGAAAAAGGAATAATATGTGAATGCCGTTACACCTGATTGCTGATTATGGATCAGTTTACCTATTTGATAAGATACTATATAAGAAAACATGCTTGACGGTTGTAATCAATGTTGAATGTACTGAATTTTCTCTCTGTTTTTCTTTTCCCGGCTTCATGCAGATTTGTAAGTTTTGTTAGGACGCCGGAAGTTCTAGAGAGATTTGTCACATTAGAGAGGGAGATTTCTCAGATACAAGAATCAATCCTATCCAATGAAGCTCAGAACATCGATATGGCAATGGAAGGTAGGGTCGGCATTACATGCTTGAATACCCTGACTGTGAGCAGGACTTCTGAATTTACTTAAAAATTTGGTCGACCTGCTCGGTGCTGACTGTGAGCAGGTTTTTCTGGAAAAGAAAAAAGTAATTTAATTGCCTTGCATTATTTATTTATTTATTTTTTGTGGAAAGCACAAAGTTTTCTTAATCAAACCTTGCCTTAATGAACTGCATATTGATTTTGGCATTAATTTATTCCTAGCTGCTGATAAGCTGAAAGCTCTGTTCTCTCTTTTTGACAGGAAATGCGTCAGTTTCTGAGGGAAACTTCACAAAGTCATCTGTGTCCTATAAGGTATGTGATCATTCTAGCAAATAATGGAATATCATGCAGTAACATCAGATTATGATGGTGGACATCTGTGTTGTGATGTTGCTTCTCAGTCCAAAGCAAAATATGGTGGAGCTGATGATGCCGTCACTGCCTCGGAAGAAAATTCCAAGTAAACTACCTTGTCAATAGTATTTGGTCAAAGCATAGGCCATTAGATATGCATCTCCGAGCTCATTGACTATTTCACTCTGTATGGTGACAGGGTCCATCTCCAGCGGGTTCTGGAGACTCGAAAGGCAGTGCTTCGGAAGGAGCAAGCAATGGCTTATGCTCGTGCTCTGGTTGCTGGGTTTGAATTGGAGCATATAGATAATCTCATATATTTTGCTGAGGCCTTTGGAGCTTTGCGTTTGAGGTATGGGTTAAGAAAGGAGTCTGTTATCTGCAAAAAATAAATGAAGATGTCAATTTTACCCTAGTAATTCGATTGAAGAAGGCATTTTATCTGAGATATGCGGACATGAAAATCACTGCGGTGCAATATGGTGCCAAATAATGAAAACTAGAGACTGCTTTTCTTTCAGTGCTTTGTTGGAAGTTATCTTGCTTACCAACAAGGTATGGTATCATTGAAATTAAGTCTGTTGAACTTGAATTTCACAAATAATTCTTCCTTCTTGCCTCAATTATATCAAAAGAATAAAATGAGGAATGCACGACTCCTTTGTTAGCGAATTTATCGGCCTTGTTATTTCCATAAAAGAAGGAGGTTTCATATGTTGCAGCCTGTAATTATTCAAACAGCACATTCTAATCTCATTCTACATTTTGAGTATGTTCTGTCTTTGTGATGTTAATCTAGATTCTTTGTTTAGGGAGGCATGCATAAATTTCATGAATTTATGCAAGGAAAAGAATGAAGATAGGCTTTGGATGGATGAGATAGCAGCAATGCAGGCACTGTCCAGGCCAGATTTACCTTACGTAGCAACTTCTGGAATCATCCTCGCTGATGAGGAGAACGGCCCTGGTAGCATTCAGGATGGTGGTCCATCAAGTGGGAAAACCAACGGCTCCACAGATTTCAATGTTACAGAGTCGAGTGCAGGTAGACAAGTTATGGACTTTGAACATGATATTCAACTTCAGATGTTTCACTTGTCATGATACATTTCACCTACCACGTGATGCACGTGAAATTCCCCACAAAAAATTAAGAGTTGGAGACATGCATGTTCTTTCGCTGTCTGCTGTTGTGTTTTCGCCGCATAGAATATCTTGAAGAAAATGATTGCACTATTTGAGCTTTGTTCTGATGACAAACATGTTCTTTAGTGGTTCGACTTCTTCTCTTCTGGCCACCTTCTCCCTTTCAAGCAACACACGAATGGAAGTGCACACACAAGGTTTAATACCTTAGTGCCTTCTTGGCAGATATCTCCAAAAAATCTAAGAACAGTCACTTGGCACAGACTTGGTTTTATGGAATCTTCATTACCCATCATCTTTGTTTGGATTTTTTTTTTTTTTTTTCTTTTTGCATCCTAATGCTGATTAATATTTGGTGCAGATACTAGGTTGCCGACAACAGCACCAATGTCATTCCCGGATGGAAAGGGGCAAGTTCCAATGCCATGGCACAATCACATCTCACAGTATATGCAAAATTTTCAAGGTCCTTTCTTCCCACAGATGCACCCGTTTCCCGGTTACCTCTACCCTGGAATGCAGGTTCCCCCTTCATACTACCAGGGGAATAAAGGCTGGCCTCCTAATGAAGACCCCAGTAATTTTTCTGTTAAAGATGATGACCGGGCTCGTAAGTCATCGTCAAAAAATAAAAAGAAACATTCACATGAAAATTTATCTGAAGGTGAATCCAGCGAAGCCAGTGACACTGGCAGTGAGAGGGAATCGGATGGACATCACAGTGGCAAAAGGTACCCTTCGACAGATCAGCTGCCAAGGAAAGGACATGGAAAGAAGTCTTCAAAGAAAGTCGTTATTCGCAACATTAACTACATTACTTCTGAGAGAGATGGTAAAAGGAGTGACTTTTCTGAAACAAGTTCATCTAACGAGGATGATTTGGTTAGCGAGGAGTCCCTCAGGCAGCAGGTGGAAAAGGCCATTGGATCATTGCATGGAAGAAACAGTTCAGCATCACGTTGTCGCAAGAAACGAGATACAATGCACCACCTCGATGTGAATGAACTAAATGATGCAGCTGATGGAAAGAATAAGAGCGAAGAGGCAAATAACTCTGAGGGAGAGAGAAGATACGAGAGCTGGGGTGCTTTTCAGAACATCCTGATGGAGAGCAGGGAAACTGCCGTCTCAGGTTTGGAAACACAAGCTGCACGGATTCCTGAGGAAGACCTAGCAAGTAAGAAATCTTTGAAGGGGACATCATTTGCATATGAACAGGAATCAGGAAGCACAAGACGACAGCCTGTTGCTGCCGATTCCTTTGTAATGACTGAGAAGGATTGGGTAGCTGAGGGTACAACTCGCTTTGAGGAGTTTGAAGCTGGTGACAGTGTCCAGCCAGGTAAGAGTACAAGGGACAGCCCATATGAGGATTTAATATATGCGGAGAGGACTGAAGAGTCGG
This sequence comes from Eucalyptus erythrocorys, assembly GCA_014182555.1. Lineage (NCBI taxonomy): Eukaryota > Viridiplantae > Streptophyta > Magnoliopsida > Myrtales > Myrtaceae > Eucalyptus > Eucalyptus erythrocorys. Next base: position 20,714,638 of record CM024602.1, read on the forward strand.
GGACTTCTTTCAATCAATCACTACCAGATTCATCTGCTGTATCCTCTATCAAGAAAATTCATGAGGAAGGAGATTGGTTAATTGGCAATCGACAAAATGGAGCGATAAATCAGCAAGATAGAATGGACCTCAAAATGGTTGAAGTTGATTCTGCTTCATCATTTGGTGCAGAGCTTTTGCGCACTGAGATAAAGAAGAGAGATGTCCTAATTGATGACTCTTTCATGATTGAAGGTCGGCCAATGGTCAATGATCCATCTGAACATAGGCTGATGATGGATATAAACATGGTTCCTGACACTATAAATGCCAAGAACAGCAGACCTGAAATTTCACAGGAGACTCCCTGTCAACCAGATGACCTTTTTATGGTTCTCAATCATGATTCTGTTGCAGAGCAGGCTGGAGCATTGTGGACACCAGAACTGGATTATGGAAATCATAGCTCATTGGCAAAGATCATCCAAAAGCACACCGGGAATGAGTTGAATGATTCTGCTGAAAATGAACCATCATCAAACTTTACAAAGAATAAAAATGCAGGAGCAAGGTCTAGGCCTATAAATGGTTCTCTCACGAGGAATAAGCTTGATACATTGCCAAAGGGCCGGCCAACTCCTGGAACCAGGACAGCTGCTTCGAAGAGCAAAGCTGAGAAGGTACTACTTTGATCACTATGAAATTTTACAAAGCATAAGTACTCCGTACATGAATGTTTACTTTGTGCATAATGATGCTAGTTTGTTGAATTTTAGTTTTTCCTCTCTGATATAGGGGTGACTCTCACTTATGAGTGAGATTGCTCAAAACATTTTACTTTGCCTACAGTATCATCTGTCTTTCACAAAAATATAACCCATATATGGATATTATCTGGGGGTCCATGCAGATCCAGTTGAATCCTGTTCCTATTTTAATGTGGTTTCCTTTTTCTTGACTAGGAAGAAGAAAGTAAGAAGAGAAAGGAGGAGTTGCTTGCTCAGCGTCAGAAGAGAATTGCTGAGAGAAGCGCCAACCGTGGATCTAAACCAATTGCTCCTAAGAAGAGTTCGACTGAGACTAAAGCAACCACCACATCTACCCAGCCAAGTAAGATCCGAAGTCAATCTACTAGGTCCCAATCTCAGGAGACTCCAAAGTCAAGTAAGCCAGTCCTCAGGAATTCCACCATCGAGCGTCTTGCAGCTGCTCGAGCAACTCAAGAGGTTCAACCTGTGAATTCAAAATCAAGTCAACCCATCAAAGCCTCCTCGAAGATCAATAAGTCAACTCCAGCTACCTTGCCAAAGAAGCCCCTTCCTCCTGAAACTAAGAAAGCAGGTCTGAAGAAACCTGAACATTTAAACAAGAAAAATACTGTGAACAGTTCAAACGGACAACTTCTGCCCAATTCCAACACCCAACAAAAGAAGGATACTGCAGAAGCCAGAATGGGGCCCTTGGAGTTAGCGGCAGCAGAAACGGCTCAACCTGCTCCAGCAGATGATGGTTTTAAGGACATTCAAGTCGAAAACAGCAGAGAAAAATCGGTTTCTCCTAAAGACAGATTGGATGATAGAATTGACAATGGGAATGTGGAGAGCAATAACCTGTCAGTGCCTACTGAGCCGGACTCTGCAAAACCAAGTCATTTCAAAAGTGATTATGAGAATGCGGAGAGCAATAACCTGTCATTGCCTACTGAGGCTGACTCTGCAAAGCCAAGTCATTTCAAAACTGATAATGGGAGTTCATATGTATCATCTCCAGTTCCTGGCGATGACATAAGTGTACCTGAAGTGACTCTCCACCCGGTTCAGTCTCCGTCTGTCGTGAGATCATTGGAAAACTTTACTATCTACACTGGCTCTGAAGCTGATAATTCCAAAGTGTCCGAAAAGACTCCAGTTTCTCACACACCTCGGGTACATTTCGCAACCACTCCACGCATTAATGAGATCACCCCCGAGCCAGTACACTCAAGGAAGAAATGGAATAGTGATGAGCACTCTCCTAAAGCTGCCAAAGGGTTCAGAAAGCTTCTATTCTTTGGAAGAAAAAAGGCTTGAACTACCCAATACCTTATGCGCATGGTCAAGCTTACACATTTAGTACAGCAATTCAAGGTACATGACAAGTCATATCGGATTGTAAATTCTTGTGTGATCATTTTTAGTTATTGCAGAGTGGTGATTTTGGGATTCAAAGTTAGATAGTTCGCATGCATAATAAGGATTTGGTTGCTGGCCAGTTGCTGCGGAGATGAGGATCGCTCATTGTAATTTATTTCGTGTCCTTTTGCAGCGAGACATGTGAGTGGCTTCTTTGCACACGGTGATATACAGTAAAAAGTGTATTGTCTTGTTTGTGAGTTGTGTTCTGAAACGGGATAACAGAAAAGAAGAAAAAAATTTGTATTCATTCTTTCATGACTTAATTATTAAGTGGTGAAATGCATTCTGTGTTCTCTTTCCAGTAAATTCTTAATTGCCAATGATGAGTTTCTTTTCAAAGGATGCTGTCAACTTTATGTCCTCCCACGGAAAGACATACTTTGATCTTGGGATGATCCTCATAGATGCATGCGAACTGTTATAGCTATGTGCATCGGGTACATGAGACTTCCTTCACTCGGTGATGAATATGGTCGAAGGATATCTGAGTTACTCTCGTAGTCATGCAGAGTACTTTCACTTGAATCAAATGAAAACCAATTTTTTGTGAGAAAACAAATAGCTATTAGTTATATATTTCAGACAATCTTTCCAAGAACATTCCTGAGTTTTCATAAAATGATTTCTTTTTTTCCTCATGACCGATAGTTTCTGAAAGATTTGGTAAGTACTAAGAAGCCGGTGGTCCGATAATATACCGAGGCTTTTTTGAAATTGCTAAGTCAATTTTGACAGTAGGCAAATATATTTTGAATGCGAAGGTTTCTGCATGAAATTATTGTTAAATAGCTCGATCGTAGCGTCTACAGTGAATTCATGGAACCGGGCTCAGACGTTTTGACCAGCTTGAATTGGACCAACCGAATGGGCTTTCCAAAAGCCCTCTCTTTTTCTTCTGCACATATTCTTCGAGCTCCAAATCCGGAAAGCCTGGTCTCACCATTCAGCTCCGGCTTATCTTTTCGGCCAAAACTATTCAGGTCCTGCGGGAAAACCAGGCTTTGTGACGTCTCCAGATAATAGTTCTCTCCGAGCATCTGCTTTGAGGCAACATGAAAATCTTTTGCACTCACTCGAGTTCCCGTGTCTTTTTTTTTTAACGGTCCCTCAAGCAATCAGTCGCCTGTCATGCCCAAGTTAATGGACATGGTCATTTCACGATTTATCATTGGCAAATAATCTACTAAAAAGAAAAGAGACAACCTACTCGCGATGGCAATAATGCTGCCGTTTGCTTCACTAGTCCACTTGCTTAATTAAAACGAACATGCTCAGCATTGTTCCTCGTTGATCCTCGTGGGATTGTTAATGATTTGGCATTATTTAAACTCGATGCACAGCATGTTTTTGTAGGTCATAAATCATCTTCGACCTCCCCTTTAGTACACGCCCAAACAGGCTGTTTGAGAATATATCCACGTGGCCTGTCTGCATTGATTTAATCTTGCTTAAAAATACACTTTCTGGGCTTGATCTTTGCGCCAACGGCGAGCGCTTTTATCCAAAATGGTGAAGCTGTAAACCCCACAAACCCAAATCAAGACAAGCTTATAGCAGGTGTAGAGAGGCAAAGAACCTATTCCGCCATGATTACCAGCTTCGAAGGGAATATGAAAAAGCAACTTGTGCAGAATACATAAATCTCACCGAAAGGGGAAACGTAGGGCAAGAACACAACATCAGATTCGAGTATAATTTAGTTGGAACAACGTGCGGTGGATCGTGGCTTAGAAGGTTGATAATGGGTTCTGTCTCGCACGAGGCATGCTGACCATATGCATACCTATATTCGTATAAACCTGCACGAGCTTGGATTTAAATACCCGTATCCACTAGGAGGTGCACATGAACGATACGGCCCTATTTATTTAAGACTAACGCGTCAGTAATTCAAGAAAGTGGTCCATTATTTTGGAAACTGAAGATATGATGAGGATCATGAGTTGCGTTTCCTGCTCTGGTTCAATGGATTCTCTCCCTTGTCTTCATTCCAATTTGATAGAGATGATGGTGGATTCTCGTGGCCATTTTTTTTGTGATTGTCAAGAGCATCTTTCTTCCTTTCTTTCGTTTCTTCTGTCGGTTAATTTAAGCACGAAGTTGTTCAGATGGTTTTTAATTCAATTGCAAGGTCAACCCAGAGCTACATCCCTTTGACAACGAATTCGCATTGAGGTGCTCATTAGGTGGAGAATCTCCAGGCCCCTAAGCTTAGTTTCACATCTTTCTAAACCCTCTACTCATTGTTGTGGGAGGGGGGAAAAACCTTATCCTAAATGAGATAATAGTTGCTTCAGTACATCATCAATGCTCGACATCAAGCTTTAATCACCTAAGCAATAACTGAAAAAGGGGACGCATGATCAGAATGACAAATTTCATCCAGGAAATGAAGTTCAGTAGGTACAATTGCATAATTCATGAAGGGACGAGTTAAATGCCTCAATTGAATTACCTCACCATTCATCTAACCGACATGCAAAGACTATTCTTTCTTTCAATGTTTGAATGATTATGTCTGAACTTTGAAGGGAGAATACTAGTCACGATCAAAAGAAACCCTAACGGTTGCATGTTACTTAGCACATCTTGACGAGATTTCTAGTACAAAAACAAACAATCGCCACCCCTTTTAGCCAACACATAGTACCCGAAAGGTCACCACACTTCCTTTCATCCTGTTCATGTGCTTCTTTGATCATCAAGTACCAAAACTTCATGTGCAAGTAGGGTCAAAGCCCTCGTTTCTTTTAGTGGGCAACAACTCCATCTCCAAATTTCAACAACGCGTGATGAACTGGAAAGCAAATCAAGATTAACAACACTAGAAACCCTTGGCATGTTTGACTGGAAAAGAGCTCGTTAATCAAGGTCGTGGCCGTCTGTCCTCGTGAATTTTAATGGTTCCTAACTTAGCCTAAAGTCACATAGGTCACCAGCAAAATGCCAACTGGCATGCCTATCTATTTTCTTGGGATACTATCGAGTCATATCAAGTTGCAACCAATCTCCTTCCTCAATATCATGGTTTGACCATATTATATAATCAAATCCTCCGCGGATTCCACTTCATCCTTTGGGTTCGACAAGGACTTCTTGTATCTTATACAATCTTTTATCAAACATATCATAAAAAAAAATTGATTGTGGGGTGGTCCGATTGTCCAGATGGTAGCGACCAAGCACGGACGCTCATTAAAATTGGCGAAGAGAGAATTCCTTTTCCATGATGGGAGTTAGGGCTTAGGAGAGAGTAGAGTAGGCAATTCTTTTTGTTGCAAATGACAATTCTGCAATGTGGACTTTTGACTTCCTTGTTTTATGCCCAGTTATTCTGGTGTTCACACCTAAAACATTAGCTCTAGAGCACCTAGATTCTTTTTCCTTTTTCTAATATAAAGTTGCTAATTATGTCTCCCAACACATGTGACACTCAAAGGATAGTCCACATTTAGTGTGCTTCCCTTGCTCTATGGTTTGTAGGCTAAAAAGTAAAAAAGAAAACCCAAAAAAGAGAGGAGAAAATAATTGATTTTTGCCTTTGTGATGCGGTAAATGGTAAGTCGTTATTTAATAGTTAGTCTATTTCAATACCAAACAAAAACCCGTCACATCATTTGGTAAACTCATTTAAGTATATGAGTCTTTTAGTCTCTTCAACATTATCTTTTTTCCCTAATCTTTTCCAATGCGCTCCTCCTTACTCATTATATCCAGGGGGAGAGTTCTAATTGGGGCACTTGTATGTGTCATCGTAATCATACCCATTATATTGTGACAGTCAATATCGACCCTCATTCCTAACATTTAAAAATTCCAAAAATAAAAGAAAAAATTGTTCAATAACATTGCTGAAAGACCTTTTTGGTTCTAACGGGGGGCCAAGGCGCCAACGTTATCTCGAGCTTTTCTTGAGAGCTGAGCTCATCAAATGATGGGGATTCAAAAGAGCAAATGGAGGAGCAGTTGAGAAGGGTTGGAAGAGGAGAGAGAGAGAGAGCGACATGATGAGAGGTTCAATGAAAATGGTCCCCTGAAAATTTGCAGCCGAGACGTATAATTTGGGGGAGGTGGGGCTGTCACCTTTCACCTGGCAGAACTGGGCTGGACAGCATGTGGGAACAGTAATTGAGTGAGAAAGAGATGAATCTTTGTACCATGTTCTGGCGTCAGTAGTCTTCTTCTTGGGCTTGCCTGTGACTCCTGACTCCTGTAAAAGCCCGCTTTGATTCTTATGAGACTCGATATTTTGTCGATAATACATCATCTGTTTCGAGAAAAAAGGAAAAAAATAATTATTCGTATTGCCTAAAAATGAAATAAATAAAAAATATTTTTGATGTCTAATAGAATGTTCAAACATAAATTATTATCAGTAAGGAAATTTTTTTTACTGTTCAAGCTAAATGAAGGAAAAATGTTTTTTAAATCCTTCATTTTTGGCAAAATAAGCAAAGCCTTAATAATCCTCTTGTCCGGCGGATTAACAAGTGGTTTTTGGAGATCCCTATCCTCATATGTACTTTTGAGGGATGCGACAAACCTTGGGATCAAATCAAAAATCGATTGTAGTAACATTTTTAACTTGTTTATATGCATTTTAGAAGATACTATGTAATGTCATGTTTTTGGATTTTTATTTTTATAATTATTAGTTGCTTCGTATTTATCTTTTTTATCCGTCGATTTGGAAGTTACTTCGTATTTTGATACCTTAGTATCATGCTTTCTCTCTATGACTAACATAATGATTAAGTAACATCTGTATTTATGCTAAATTATTTCATTCTCCATTGTCATTATATTTTTTCATATGATTTCACCGATACACGTCTAGTATTCTCACTTAGCAAATAAATATTTTTATTCCTTTGTCGAGTAACTTTGAGATAGTCAGATTTACAGAATGGTGATATGACTTTTGAGATTAAACAGCAATAATAAACACATCGATGGTGTTTGTGCTACTTGATATTGCTTCCTCTATGTATAATGCCCTGTACTTCAATGAAAGGCTTTTCCATATGACAGACATTAAAATTGACCATCTTGAAGATGTCAGGCAAGTGTCCTCCCTCCCTCCCTCCCTCTTTCTCCTTTAAAAACACAAAATCAAAAAGAAAAATAAGGAAAAATTCCACACAAATCTCTCTCCAATCCCCCACCTCTCTCTCTCATTCTTCACGCACACTTCACAAAAAACCGAAAAAAAAAAAAAGAAAAAAAAAAAAAAAAAAAAAAACATTGCCAAACCCAACGACATTAGTTTTTAGCAGAAGTCCCCCCCTCCAGCAGCAGCAGAGCCTTCGTCACCTCCAACGCCCGGCCTCTCTCTGTTCACCTGCATCAATCATCATCATCATCTGGATCTGCATTTCCTTCCCTGTATTCTCCACTCAATTTCCTGCGATCCCATCTCCCCCGTACAGGCTCCTGAGCCGCGCCCCGCCTTACCTACTTCAGGAAAACCGAGAAAAACCGAATCTTTACGTCCGAATTCTCTTGATCCCTGCAGCCACTACCGACCCACATGGATCCCTGTGGCGACGGGGCGTTTCCGCTTCCGATTTCGTGTCCCTTTGCGGCGAGACGGGGCTGGCGACTGGAGTGAGCGATGTCCAACAGCGGCACGGGACGATGACGACGAGGACGGCCGACAGGAGGGAGGAGGACGAGGAGGAGCATTTCTACGAGTCCCTCGATCGAATCACATCATCGTCCTCCTGCTCTTGCTCCAACTCCGATGACGAGCCGGAGGACCCGACCACCGACTCCAATTTCGCATCTTTGAAGAAGCTGCGCGTACCCAAGTTCCCGAAGAGCGTGGCCCGGTACGACGTTTGGATCTCCGAGCCGTCCTCCGTGCTGGAGCGCCGGTCGCGGCTTCTTCAGGAGATGGGTCTCGGCGCCCGCCCGGCTCTTTCGCGGGCAGGAACCGAGAAGGACGCGGGTCAAGTCGACTTTGCGAGGTCGGTGTCGTCGCATTGCCTGAAGGGTCAAGAGAACGGTGGCAATTCGGTGTTCTGTCGGTCGAAGTCGGAGGCTTCCTCAGACCGCAAGGCGGCATCGGGTGATCAGTGTAATGTGAATCCTACGCACCATCGTGTTGGTTCTGATTCTTTTGTTGCTGTTGATCATTTTCGTTCGTTTGAAAGTACTGATCATAATGTTGTCCTACCACGCCCAGGCAAGGGAACTGGATCTCCAGTTGCCAGTGCCGTTTCGCCGAACAAGCCGCCAATAGCGAAATATTGTAGGAAGATGGATGAGGTAAGGAGCGATTCTCTGAGCTCTGCTGTTGGGTTGACTGGTAACTCAACGATCGCTTTTAAAGGTGGTGTTGTGCCATCTAATGGTAATGCTGATGATGGAAGTGTTTGCACAATTAAGAACCTTGACAATGGGAAAGAATTCGTAGTGAATGAGTTAAGAGAGGATGGCTCGTGGAACAAGCTAAAGGAAGTTGGGACTGGACGGCAGTTGACCCTAGAGGAGTTTGAAATGACAGTCGGGCATTCCCCAATTGTTCAAGAACTGATGAGGAGACAGAATGTGGAAGAGGGCAACAAAGATATCTCAGATTTGAGCTTGAATGGGGGTAATGGTGTTGGGTCAAAGTTGAAGAAGAAAGGTAGTTGGCTTAAAAGTATAAGGACTGTGGCAAGCACGGTGGCAGGGAGTCACAAAGAGAGGCGAAGTAGTGATGAGAAGGATACTGCATCGGAGAGGGGTGGGCGGAGGTCCAGCTCAGCAACAGATGATAGCCAGGATGCTTCATTTCATGGGCCCGAGAGGGTTAGGGTCAGGCAGTATGGAAAATCTTGTAAAGAACTCACGGCCCTTTACAAGAGCCAGGAGATACATGCTCATAACGGGTCGATTTGGAGTATCAAATTCAGTTTGGATGGGAGGTATCTTGCGAGTGCTGGTGAGGACCGCGTAATTCATATTTGGCAGGTATCAGAGTCTGAGAGGAAGGGGGAGTTGTTGGTTGAAAAACCAGAAGAGGGAAATTTCAGTCTTTTATTTGCCGCTACTGGTTCGCCAGATCGAACCACACTGTCTCCTAGTGCGGATAATTACCTGGAAAGGAAGAGAAGAGGGAGATCATCAGTAAGCCGGAAATCAGTAAACTTGGACCATGTGCTAATTCCCGAGACTGTGTTTTCACTCACGGAAAAACCTATTTGTTCATTTCAAGGACATTTGGATGACGTGCTTGACCTGTCGTGGTCGAAGTCCCAGGTCTGTCACTGATCCGTTTTGATGCTGGGTATGTTCTGTAGTAATCATCTTCTCAGATGTGATATCTATAATTTGAATTCTGAATGCTTACTTCTTGATATTAATGTACTAACAGACCAGTACTGGGAATATAGAGTTATAGTCAAACCTTTGGCTGCACGGACTTGCGACTTAGATGCTTGATGACTATACCATCAATAGTTTCTGACTGTTGCACATGACGTTGTCCAACACTGTGGTGCACTGCGCCTCATTTTTCTTTTAAACAAAAGTTTATGCTGAGAATAAGTTTGCATGTTATCTCATGAAAATCTGGTTTCTCCTCAGCACTTGCTCTCTTCGTCGATGGATAAGACAGTGCGGTTGTGGCACTTATCTAGCAAGTCTTGCTTGAAAATCTTTTCACATAGTGACTACGGTGAGTGCAGTTAAAGTGCTAGTTCCATTGCTTTAATTTTTTGTGTTGTTTGTTTAACTATCATTGATATTCTAATCTATTGCCATCAGGATAAACTAGATCATTGATGGGACTTCAGATACTGTCGCATGATCTTACTGGTCATATATTAGTTTGATAGACGATTCCCTCTTTATTGGAAAAGACCATTCAAATCCTACATAGCCCTTTTTTGCTTGCACATAATCATGAGCGATAAGCATGACACTCTGATTTTTATGCATGCTATTTTGACTTAGTATTAAGGGCAGGACTAGTTCTCAAGACCTGTAAACATTTCTTATTTTCCTAATCTCCTATGGAAGTTCTCAGATTGAGCTCATCATGTGTATTTTAACATTACGCAATTTCCTGCAGTAACCTGCATCCAGTTTAATCCTGTTGATGATAGATACTTCATTAGCGGATCCCTAGATGCTAAGGTTCGCATTTGGAGCATTCCGGATCGCCAAGTTGTTGATTGGAATGATCTTCATGAGATGGTTACTGCGGCTTGCTACACTCCAGATGGTCAGGTTAGCTGAAGAACCTCTCTAGTCAGGATTGCAGCACCATGGGTGTGCCTAGTCAATGTAAATTGTACATTGCCTTCCCACAACTAAATCTAGTTCTACCGTTTTTCGTAGGGTGCATTGGTTGGTTCATACAAAGGAAGCTGCCATTTGTATGATACTTCTGGTACAAGTTGAATCCTTCCTGTCTTACTTGCAAATAGTTGCTTGTTCACCTACCCCTAATGAAATGGGTAGAGCTGTTTTTTCAATGAATTTGCATTTCCAGAGGTTTTACTGATTGCAATGTGTTTTTCTTTTTAGATAACAAACTGCAACAAAGGAGTCATATCAATCTGCAGAATAAGAAGAAGAAGTCTCAATACAAGAAGATCACTGGTTTTCAGGTAAATGAGTGGCTCTATGATCAAGATATCTCTGACATTGCCATATTAACGTCGTTGCTTCTAATATTGACAGTTTGCACCGGGAAGTTCATCTGAAGTGCTTATCACATCTGCAGATTCACGAATACGGGTGGTAGATGGAGTTGATTTGGTTCATAAGTTCAAGGGTAGGCCTATTACGCTGTTCATGGTACCTTAATTACCTACACGGAACCAAATTTTTGGTATTTCATGGTGATTATATCGATGCAATAATGCTATCAATTTGTTATTTTTCTGGTTCCAACTAAACCGACTTAAACCCAGAGCTCTGGAATTTTAATGTGATATATTTCCTGAGCAGATAATCATGTTCTTTGATCATATGTTTCTGGGTTAGGCTCAGCTCATATGCTTTCCGGACATGGTCTCCTTGACATTAAATTGCTGGGTTTGGTGCATAGTGGTCTGTTTCTTTCTCTCCAGAGGCCTCTAAATCTGTGTGTTGGTCCTGTGACAGGATTTCGTAATACCAACAGCCAAATTTCAGCCTTCCTCACAGCTAACGGAAAATATGTCGTCTCGGCCAGCGAGGATTCTTATGTGTATGTGTGGAGACATGAAGCTGACTCCAGACCCAGCAAAAGCAAAGGTATCACTGTTACGCAGTCACATGAGCACTTCCATTGTCAAGATGTGTCGGTGGCTATACCTTGGCCTGGCATGGGCGACGCATGGGGATTGAGTCACACTTGGTCACTCGAACAAGATATGCCTCTAACTAACACTGCTGAGGTATCAACTGTCAATCATCCTCCTACACCTGCTGAGGAGATATGTGGTGACGAGGCCTCAAATTCGGCATCTGGATGCAGTAACAGTTCACTCCATGGAACTCTATCAAGTGCAACCAACAATTATTTCCTCCATCGGATGTCGAGCTCTTGTTCAGGGGAAAGACTTACTTCAGCCGCTAGGGGCCACAGCCCTCGTGTCAGCATGGATTTCTCCAATGGGATGAACGAAAGCATGTCAGCATGGGGCATCGTGATTGTGACTGCTAGCCTTAGGGGTGAACTCAGGACATTTCAGAACTTTGGGTTCCCGCTCGGTATCTAAGGTATGAAAGGAATAAGAGAATGAGGAATTGAGGATGGTCTGGGAAAAATGGATACGATAAATTGCCGATGCATTTTGTTTTTCCCTTATCCGTTAGTGTGAATAGGGGGGATAGAGGGTGAGATTTGTAATATTTTTGCCAATGTTATTTTTCCCCTTGTGCTCATGCTCATCAGATTCGGAATGCAGACTGCTAATATTCTGATTGGGCATTGAGAAACGGAATGTAGATTTGATCAGAAGTGGGGAAGAAAAGAAAAGCAAAAAAATAAAAAATAAAATAAAAGATACACAGGAAAATAGTAACCACTGAGTTTCTGCATTCAAGAAATGTAGAGTCAGGAGCATGGAAACGCATATTGAATTTGTCAATGAAAATTTCTTTTTGTTGCATTTTGCCAGGACCTTATGCAGAATTCGACTTTGAGTAGTTGATCCATTCTTTTGTTCATTTAACATGATGCTTAGTTCTTATCCGATCTTCAAGGTGAGGTAATTTGTGAATGATTTGACTGCTGGATGTAATGAGTGAGCAGATGTGAATGTAGCCGATCCTGGATCTTCTCCTATCTAGAAGTTGTGAGTGTTTGAACGAAGTTCTCGAGGAATATAGAAATGAAAGGCGTGTGCATGCACTCTGTTTCGCATTGTCTTTTCATACGCACTCTGCAATATGAAAGAGCTGTGACAACACGCATTGCTTTTCTTCTTTTGCCATGCCGCGATAACGTTTGGCATGATACTGTAGGAGTTAAAACGACAACGAAATGAAGTCATACGGTTTGATTCAAGGTTGATGGCTAAAAGAAGTAAAATTTCTTTATGTCCTTTTCCTTTCAAAGGGGCAAGCAGTTCATTTGCAGTTGAGAGTTTAACACAATTCAAATTCTTTCTTGTGGTACTAAGGGCTATTATTTTGGCCTTTCGAATTCGAATTCTTTCCTGCGGTAGTGATACCATTTGTCCTCATGGCCATCTAGCAGGAATTCCTGAAAGCTTATCTGCCCAGAAAACCATCTGCTTGAAATTTCTTCTTCTCCTTATCAATTGTCTTAAGCAATGCCGGAATCATCTCTCAGTCGAAATACTATTGATCTGTCAACAAAAGGCATACAGACTATGTTCGCTAAAAAGGGGTTTACCGCTCGTGGAATTCATCGAGAGATCGACCGATCATGGTAGCGGAGCATATATGAGCGCTTTTTATCGGGAGACCGCAGTAATCTAATCCACTGGCAGGAGCTGCACCTGCACCTCCATTCTCCATCCCTTTCGCCCATTTCATCGTTGAGCCCATGACTATGGAGAGTGGGAGAAATCTAGGTGAACGGACCAAGATATCCCTTTCTTAGGCCCACCAAGTGCACATAAAAAGAAATATATCTGAGGAAATCCAAAACTCAAATTCTCATTGGCTGCTGTGAGCTGATGTGGTACTTGCCTCCAAAATGTAATTATCTTATCTCCTCTTGCCCGCCCCATCCAATGACAGAGAGACCTCACTCTGTTCTCTTTTCACTTGTCCGATCCTATGGACCCTCTATATATATAGCCCTTCACTAATATCTCTTCCAGTGCTCTCTCCTTCTGGTGCTTTCTTTGGGATCTTTACACCTATCCACTTCAGCATAATTTTGGAACTCTCAATTTGCAAGAAGCTCATGGCTCTTCAGGCTGCTGCGTTGGTTCCATCCGCTTTCACCATCCCAAAAGAGGTTTGTCGTTGTCAATTCGTTGCTCTCTGTACTTTCCCACACTTGTGTCTGATAAAAATGAGCTGGACTAAGGATTATGGGTAATAGGCATCTGAAGAGTTGAGAGAATTTTTCAAATTCTATTGGCAGGGCAAATCTAGTGCATCCTTCAAAGATTCGAGCTTGTTTGGGGTTTCATTCTCTGAGCATGTCAAAGCTGACTTCAACTCCTCTGCATTGAGGTGCAAGGTAATTAGCGTCTACTACATTGGTTCTGTTCACTACCCTCAAAATGAGCTATTGAAATGAATTGTCATAGTTTCACTTCACCGAAAATGAGCTGCATGAAATGAATTATGATAGACTACTTGGAAAAGAAAATGGAGACATAATTTCAAGGATCTGAATTTCAGGAAATCATTATCCTCTAGCATCCAAGCTGTTTACTAATGTGTCAAGCTGAAAATTTAGTTGCTTTGGATGTGAAACTCGTGTTAACAGTAGCAGAGTATTTAATGCAGGCGGAATACAACCAAAGAAATGGCGCTGTCAGAGCCCAAACAACAGCTTCAGCTCCCTCGGTAACCCGGGCCTCCCCTGAGGGCAAGAAAACCTTGAGAAAGGGCAGTGTTATAGTCACCGGCGCCTCGTCCGGATTGGGTCTGGCCACTGCCAAGGCTCTTGCTGAGACCGGAAAATGGCACGTGATCATGGCCTGCAGGGACTTCCTTAAGGCAGAAAGAGCCGCCAAATCGGCCGGGATCACCAAAGAGAATTACACGATCATGCACTTGGACCTTGCCTCACTTGACAGCGTGAGGCAATTCGTTGATAATTTCAGGAGATCTGGACGGCCACTTGATGTTCTTGTCTGCAACGCTGCTGTTTATCTGCCAACTGCTAAGGAGCCCACTTTCACAGCTGAAGGATTTGAGCTCAGCGTTGGGACTAACCATCTCGGGCATTTCCTCCTTTCAAGGCTGTTGCTTGAGGACCTGAACAAATCTGATTACCCATCAAGGCGACTCATCATAGTCGGCTCAATCACAGGTACCAATTATAACCTGGCTCAATCACAGGTACCGATTATAACCTTACTGATTGCAGTTGCTACATGTGATGACGTGCTTTAGATATGCGTTTTCTCGTGAGACTCTGCAAAGGGTTGGCATTCGTTGTCAATGCGTATGATCATAAGTTCACTCAATCAATAAATAGTTGAATTCTTGAGTTAATGTTGCTAATGAAGTTGATTCTTAAAATTAGGGAACACAAACACCTTGGCTGGGAATGTACCTCCGAAGGCCAACCTTGGTGACTTGAGAGGACTGGCAGGAGGGCTGAACGGGCTGAACAGCTCGGCCATGGTTGATGGTGGAGATTTCGATGGCGCCAAGGCCTACAAGGACAGCAAGGTGTGCAACATGCTTACAATGCAGGAGTTCCACAGGCGCTACCACGAGGATACGGGAATCACGTTCGCATCCCTATACCCAGGCTGCATTGCCACGACTGGCTTGTTCAGGGAACACATCCCGCTCTTCAGGTTGCTCTTCCCACCTTTCCAGAAGTACATCACCAAGGGCTATGTATCCGAAGATGAAGCCGGAAAAAGACTTGCTCAGGTAGAAAAGATAAAGAAATAGAATGAGATCTTCTTCAGCGATCTTCTTCAGGTTTTTATGAGGCTATTAAGTTTTTGATCGGATGCTAAGTTTGTTTGCTTTCTGTGATTCAGGTTGTGAGTGACCCGAGCTTGACAAAGTCTGGGGTTTACTGGAGCTGGAACAAGGATTCAGCATCGTTCGAGAACCAGCTGTCCCAGGAAGCTAGCGATGTCGAGAAGGCCCGTAAAGTTTGGGAAGTCAGCGAGAAACTTGTTGGTTTGGCCTAAATGGCGTTTTGGATTGTCCCCAAACGGGTCATTGGAGGAAGAGGATGTTCATCAGGAAGACGGCAGAGTTGATTCCTTTTTTATCAATCGCGGATCTTAGAACTGGAGGATGAGCGATTGTAGCAGTAGGTGTGTAAGTTTGGCTTGGCAATAAAACAGCTTACGTCTTCTTGCAGAGTTACTCGTAGTAGCAGCAAAATAACCAGGCAATGAACTATGGAGAACTTGAGACAATGTGCTATTGTACAATGGCTCTGTCTGTCATACACATGCATCACTGGCATGCGAAATTGTTTTTAATGTTTCCCCTACAGCATAGTGCAGAAGAATCGTAGATAGATTATTAAGCGTGGGAAATTAGCCGATAAGATGTGAAACTGAGGCGAAAATTAGCAAGGGTTGGATCAAAGTTCACTCGCCTCAATGCTCATATTCACTCGCCTCAATGCTCAGAAGCTAAAAGAAATCTTTTGTATCTTTCGCCCCTGGAAGGATTCGCTATGCTTTGGTTTATCATCGTTCCCTTCTGTGGATAAATAACTAGAATTCCCGCAAACTCTGGGGCACACGCTCGATCCATTTTCGAATCAACATAATGGTGGTACTCATTGTCGCTACGACATGACGTCGCTAAGAAAGAAAGCGACTTTTACTTAAAAATCTGTCATATTTGTCACCAGGGTCAACGACTATGAAACGGGTCATGTTCTTGACAGCAACCGTAGGAACTCCGAAGTATAATAACCATCGCTAAATGAATTCACATTTCATCTTCTTGAAAGTACATAGGAAATTGTCTGGACCGTGTCTGAGCTGAATCCATCTTATAATGACATGAAATCAATGGCAAATCCAGCGAAAACTGTAGGACTTGGAGGAGTAAAAGGCGAATGTGTCTTAGCGAAATGATTGCACAATGTTAATGCTAAAAGCGTGCTTTCTAAAATTCCATCAACGTATGCTTAGCTTATCACGCCGCATTCTCATCCTGCACTTGCAAAATAATCCGGGTATCACCGACCATTCATTGCGCGTCTCCAAATCGACGATCAAGTTTTGCCTGCACTTACAGGTCTATAGCCTCATCAATACTCAGTTATTGACACAACAGAGAGTTAAGACGAATGGTCTCGTGAGTCTCATCTGTCTTCCTCGCTTCCAAAATGATTTGATCTCACATCACTTGCAACTTGAAGGCATGACCTGTTATAATTTTTTTCTTTTGTTGAAAAAAAAAATCACCAAAAAAATTGAACTTAACCAATTACGATGCATTTATCTTAAATTATTTTTAAACTTGACACATTTATCCCAATCGGTTGCTAGTTTGCGCAAATCTCGGTCGGTCAAGTAATCTTTCAGTAGATTTTTCATTTGATTTGGTTTATTTATCTAATCAAGAGCATGTTCTTGGATGTACATATCGTGGACTTGAACACAGAAATGGGCTGATTCTTTTTCATTAGGTCCATTAATTGCGGGGCCCAGAGCTTCCAACACAAGCCCAAAATTGGCCTCGCTTTCGCCCTTTCCGTCTTCTTCTTCGCCTCCTCCTTCTTGATCCTCTTCTAGGGTAGGGGTTTTCTGATCAATCTCTTCATTTCTGCTACGCATAGTGACTCAATCTAGGGTTCGAGAACCAATGGGGAAGAAGCGAAAGCAAAGAGAAGCGGAGTCTAATGGGCTGGAAGTGAATAAGGAAGATGCTGCGGCATCGTAGGAGAGGCCTAAGCGGACGCTCCTTGGTTGGAAGGAGAAGCCGCAGGAGAACACCTAGCCGGCTGCCGCTCCGGGTTTGAAGAAGGTCCTCGTCACTTGCTCTCGTCACTTGCTCCGTCGCATCAATTTCAGGTTCAATTCGAAAAGATATTCTATTCAAATGACTAAGTGAAAAAGCACTAGAATGGGCCAGGTGGTTTTAAATTATGCCCATTAATTTGTAAGGACTAGAGATTCCGACAAGCCTGAAATTGGCCTCACTTTTGCGCTTTTCGTCGTCTTCTTCGCCTCTTCTTCTTTTTCTTCTTCCTGGGTTTTGCAAGGCTATTTCTGATCAGTCTCTTCGCGTCATCTCACATAGCAACTCAAGCTAGCGTTCCCAGATCACTTGCGACGCATCATGTAATCTCCTCACTATTTTTTTCTCTTTTTTCATTTTTCAAAGATAAAACCACAACAAAACTCCCAACTTTGACATATTTACCTTAAAATTATTTTTTTTTAGACAAAAAATTCCAAACGTGTGCCATATGCCCCAGGATTGATTGCTCACTCACTCACTATCAAAGAAAGAGAAAGTTTATAGAGAGAAAAGCTCTAGAGAAAAATAAGCCTTTGAAGTACTGAGAGGTTGGATGTATATAAATGAGGGAGAGAGTATCCCTTCTTATATTAGAGACCATCAAATTATAATCATTGATTGAGAATTCATCCGGTGGACGAGAGCATATTGCTCAACCTACCAACTACCAGGAGAGTTCTAGACCTTGGTATAATTACCGTATCACTTGCCCTTGAAACGTTCCAGAAATTCTCTTGTAGAAAACCTTGGCGATCTCTAGAGGTCCTCCTCGAAAATGCACCGTCCTTTAGCTACAAAAATCTCTTTATTGTGACACAAGTATAAGTTTGCTACAAGAACCTCTTTGTCATGATGTAAGTATAAGTTTGAGGGTAACGACGATCCTAATCAATTCAAAAGAGCCTAAGTTGTCGCACGGTCATGATCCAAATCGATCGGTCCGTAACACTTGCATTATACATTTATCCTAACTTCTTTTTTTAACATAAAAAATCTCAATATATTACATTGTATAAATTTGAGATAAATATGTTATAATTTTTTTGTGTCAACAAAAAATTGAAGTGAATATGTTAAATTTGACATTATTGAGGATTTTTGGTATCTTTTTATCCTTTTATTTTTTGATGAAAAATATCTTTTATTGAAATGAGTGAGTGAAAACAGAAAGACCCCAACAGAACAGTTGGGCAATCGTTCCATTTTCAACGGGTCCGGACAACCCAATCCACCGCCACGCTTGGGTTATATTGTGGATCTGAACACTGAATTGGGCCGGGCCGTTTTGCATTAGGCCATTGATTTTTCAAGGCCCGACTTCCGACACAAGTTTGGCCTTTTTTGCGCTTTTCGTCTTCCTCATCTTTGCCTCCTCCTTCTTGTCCCTCTTCTAGGGTTTTGCGAGGGGTTTCCTGATATAGGGAATCAAGCTTTTGGCGCTTTTCATCTTTCTCATCTTCGCCTTCTCCTTCTTGTTCGTTTTGCGTGGGATTTTCCTGATCAGGCTCTTCTACGCATAGCGACTCAAGGGTTCGAGAATCAATGGGGAAGAAGCGAAAGCAAAGAGAAGCGGAGAGTAACGGGCCGGCGGCGAAGAAGGAAGATGCTGCGGTATCGGAGGAGAGGCCTAAGCGGACGCTCCTCGGTTGGAAGGAGAAGCCGCAGGAAAACGCTGATGCCGCCGCCACCGCCTCTCCAGGTTTCAGGAACAAAGAGAAGGTTCTCGTTACTTGCTCTCGCCGCATCAATTTCAGGTTCGAATCGTTTCTGGGTCCTTATTTTGTTATCTTTTTATCTTGGAGCCGCTTTGTTTGTTCCGATGCTGAGGAATTCGTTGATGGCGGCAGGTACCGGCATCTGATGTTGAATGTGGTGTCGCTTCTACCGCACTGTAAGAAGGACAATAAGGTCGAGTCCAAGGAAACCAAAGGCGCCACCCTCAACGAGCTCGTGGAGCTCAGGAATTGTTCCTCTTGCCTGTTCTTCGAGGTAGAATCGAACCCCCGGTTTTGACTGCGAAGCCTGTGTTTTTTCGGAGAAAGTCCGCGACTTGCGTGTAAATTTCCGGTGATTGATGCGTTCTCTGTTCTTCCACTTCAGTGCAGGAAACATCTGGATCTCTACCTGTGGATGGCAAAGTGCCCGAATGGTCCATCGGTGAAATTCTTAGTAAATGCCGGTAATTTCTTTTGTAGAATCTCGTCAGTGAAGCTATTGTATTAGTGTCAAGCTGCGGATTCGACTTGTTTGTGATCCTTGTAGCTTTTTTGGGTTGGGGACTCTGATGAATTAAAATAATCTAATCTCTCTTGTTCTGATGTTTTAGTGCACACCATGGAAGAACTGAAGCTTACTGGAAACCATTTGAAAGGCTCGCGTCCCATTCTAACTTTCTCAGCCAATTTCGATAAGGATGCCCATTGGTTGCTTCTGAAGGAGATGATCATTCAGGTATATATAATGGTTTCTCTAGTATATTCAGATGATATCCTGTGCAACACTTAGGATTATCTCTGTCCATATTGTGGGGTTACTATTGATCCTCTTGTTGTTTTTAATTTTCTGTTCTTGTTTTGGTCCTTTCAAAATCTCTAAGCTCTTGAAGCTGAGTATGTATCTGCTTACCAGCAGCTTTAGATGATGCTTTTGCATAAACTTTGTGGAGATTGTTCAGTTTAGCTGATGTTTTTTGATTTAATTTACTTGGCCAGATTTTCGGAACTCCAAAGGGACATCAGAAATCTAAGCCACATCATGATCATGTCTTTGCCTTCTCAATTGTCGATGATCATATATGGTTCCGAAACTACCAGGTTGGTTTGAAGCCCACTTAATTGATGGAATACTATTTGGAATGTCTTGCTGTCAGACCACAAGCATAGATATTTGCCTATGTAGTTGTACTTAATTTGGAGCTTTTAAGCTTAAAAAAACTCGGAAAGAATATTATACCTGGAGTCAAGGCATTTCGAATTAGAATTTCACTTATTATGTGGATGTCCCTGCCTTCTACAGTTATAGATTATACATATATAGTATGTGTGCATTCAGGTAGAGTAATTAAGCCTTCTGGAGATTTCTATATGCAGTTTCAAAATGCATGTTATGACTGTATATTACTCGGTTGTGGGACAGAGTTTAAGAATTGCTAAAGACTATGTAGGAACATGGTGCAATGCTGACAATTGAAGTTTGAGCTGGCTAATTCAGCTCAGGACTATATTCATTAGAAAATTCTTTTTTGAATTATATTTCCTTTCCTTTATATTGACGTTTTGTCTTTCATAAATCAGATAGCAGTTCCACACAACGAATCAGACAAGGTGCCTCGAGGGAGCTTGGAAAAAATGACTCTTGTTGAGGTAGTCTCCCATAAAGATGAGATGTACGGTGTATGCTTATAAATGTGCATGAGCATGATCATATTCTCAGATGTATATCCCAGAACTGTGTCAAATCTTGCATAAATTTCGAGTCTTAAATTGCTCACCTCTTTGCTCTGTTAGGTTGGCCCAAGATTTTGTTTGAATCCGATCAAGATATTCGGTGGTAGCTTTGGAGGCCCTACACTTTACGAAAATCCATTTTACGTATCGCCTAACCAGGTAAATTTACTGGGTGGATTCAAACTGCTGATTTGCCTCAGGGTGGTACCAGTACAGAGCAGCCCCTGTTTATTTTTTGTTTCTTGTTCTTTTCACTAAAGTATTCTTCCTGTCATTGCATCTTTTTCCCTTTACAACTTGTAAAAACATGCATTAGTACCATGGCCTTTCCATATCGACATGCTAATAATGTTTTGTGCTCCTGTTGTTTCAGATTCGTGCATTGCAGAAAAAGCAGAAGACAGGCAAGTATGCCAAGAAGGTCAAGGCTAAAACAAGAAGAAAGATGCATGAGCTATCAAATCCACTGGAGCCTGATGAATTTGCTGATATGTGGAAAGAGTAAACTATACGTTCCTTTCATCTTTGAATCAAAGGGAAAAAGAGAGAACGTATTAGCTTCGTCGTCATCATGAAGATATGGAATTGTATCCGTCGAGATTTTGTATGAATCCTATATCGTGATAAATTTTGGCAGTTTCGGTTTTGGGAAAGCTGTATCACTAAGTAGAGTTCTTTCTTTCTGAAGTGCATTAAAGTTGGATTGAAAACTGAATCGGATAATATAATTTGATATTTGAGCTAAATTATCCTTTCCTTTGGTGGAAATATTTTGGGTGAAGAGAGAATCATATTATATTGTCCACTAATTGGACCTAGACCCATTTTAAATCCATTTGATTAGAATTAAATGCAATTAGGAGCATATCATGAAAAATTTCCTTGTTGGGTTAATAAAATCATGAAAAACATTTCAATTTGATTTTATTTACATATAATAATGAATTTACATAGATCAATACATGATTTTCTTTTAGTTTTTTCTAGGATCAGGTCTTATATTAAGAAATCTTTGGGATTGGTTCGGTTTCTATTTCTTTATTTTATATTCCATCGAACTCCCATTTTTTTTTTCGTCGAAATTGAACTCCCACTTGGTAGCAGCTGATTAGCTCCTTATTCATGTAGAAGCTATAAACGTTTTTTATTCTATTTGCCAAGATTTTCATGAATGGTCCAAAATATTACAAAGATTTGAATCTTTGGAATGATATATTGTATAAGTATTTTGGTTATGCTAATTATCACTATTTGAGATATGTCCTGGTATGGGATTATCTAGATGATAAATTCAAACCTATATTGAGCAATATTTGATAAGTAATAGTTAACAAATCTGAATTTATTTATCAACAAATATTTAATTCCATTTGAACTCGTTTACATTAATCTTTAGTTGTTTTGATAGGTGCAGTGTTGTAGCTCATCAATGATAAATCTTTATAACTATTATTAGCAATCAAAATTCAACTTTGCTTTGTTACCAAAAAAAAAAAAAAAAAAAAAAATTTCAACTTTGCTTTCTATCATCAAATCCATTTATCTTCAATTTTATTTAAAAATTATTCATGTAGAAAATATAAATTCTTTATTTTAATCCGTTATCAAATATCAACCTATTCCTTTGCTTTGTACTTATCATATCATAATTGAATACATTGAATTTTTGTTCATATTTAAATAAATCAAAATTAATAAGGAAGTGGTCAATGATACTTCAACTCTACTTGTTATGAGTGCCTATTTATTTTCTATTGATATTTATGAATTGATCAAGAGTAGGAATATGATCATGGCCCTTATGTGTCTTAAACTTGTCCTCAATACAGTTAATACAATTTTATTTTGTACACCGTAAGAGGGGCGAGAAACATCTATATTTCGCTACCAATTTTATTTGGGGACAAATTTTATTTTGTACACTGAAGGAGGTTCCATTCTTCAATAAATAGGCATTCTGTTCTGCATTGATACTTTGTCGCCGTTCGGTTTTAATAATTCTTAAAGGATCCGAGTTTTTCTCTCTACTTAGCTTTTCATTCATGTGAACAACATTGATTACTTGTTCATTAGGCTGGTATCCAATATCATGGTCAAGAAAATCAAAGAACAGAAAACCAATAAAATATCTGCTTCCTGGAGGCGATTAGAAGAGCTCTCATTTATCATTACTACAATACAGACAGGATAAGGAAATAACAAGGATTTTGCAACTGGTGAGTGATGTGCAAGGGTGAGATCTCGAGTCGATTAACGTGAATCCCACTCCATCCAGTTCGATTCGCTCCCTCGGCGAGGAATGCTGTTCACCCTCGTGAACTTATCGACCTTGAAGTTGGCCCCGCACATCACGCCCTCACTGTCCACCCTCGGCATCGCCTTCATCTTGTTCATCGGATGCTCGAAGCTCATCAGTCCTCCTTCACTGTGGAACATGCACCCTGCAAATGAAAACCCATTGCGGATTCATCACCTCTCTCATCCATCACGAAGTAAATTAAACAAACGATGTCTATGTAACGTCATATCTCTCTACAGTTGTGGGTGCCTTGACGTACCTTGGGGGAAGGGAGCATATGACTTGGCACACCCTGCCTTTATGACTTCCTTGTCATCACATATCACAACAGAGCCATCACCTGCAATCCCCCAGTACAGCTTCTCTCCTCCATCAGAACCCTGAAACCCACCATCCACATATACCCAACAATATAAAGAACAAGAACTACATAATATTCACTTCCTCAATCTGTATTTCCAAAATTCAGTAGGGATTACTGCTCTGTAGATCAACTTAGCTCATATTTCTCATGAACTTATGATCTTACCCAGCCAAAAGTAAAGGTTAAAGTTGAACTACTATAGCTATACCTTGAGAAAATAAAGGTTAGTACATCATACTATAATATTACAGGGTAGAGTTGGAGACAAGCAATTATCCCTGACCATTTCGTAATTTGTACAGTCAAGGATTGGTCATAACCAACTAAGACCTGATGATAACTTCTGATTCATTAGAAAACACATAGAGAAAAGAGAGAAGTTCAATCATACCAGTGCAGTGAAGACGGTCCCACTCTTGCTGTCATAGACAACGAAGGCAAAGCTACCATCAAGATCCTTCACCACCTGATCAGCCGGGTACGGACCCCTGTCCCTGAGCGTCCTGTACGCCTCTATCACAAACACGGCCTCGTTACTTCCCTTGGCCAGCCCATACTGCTTGTTCAGCTGATTCAGGTTGTTCAGGCTCCCCATGAACAGGCAGTATATATCATCGAACCCACAAAACAACCTAAGCAACAAACGAAACTCAAACATAAAGTGAGGACTTGGGTTCACGAGTCGAACTACACAAGACACTCGGATCAAGCACAGCCCACGAGCCTACCTCTGGTGGAGAGAAAAGGGGTTGTCAGGCCTGACGTAGGCAAGAGCGGCAGCCTCCCCGAAGGTAATGGAGAAGGTGTTGTCCGGGTGGCGCGAGACGAACTCTCTGAGGGTCTCATCTGGGAGCTTGGGCTTCCACGAGCCACCGTGAGAGGCGGGGCTGTTCAGCTCCTCCGGTGGGTGTACAAATGCCCTGTGAAATATTGCCAACATCGTTATTGCCTTCTTGAAGACTCGTCGATGGAAGTGACCAACTTTTTTTTTTTTTTTTTTTTTAATCTTTTTTTCTTGGTCGGATCAAAGTGACAAACTTTGGGAGGTGGGATTTGTGCTTGAACTGAAAATAGAAGTGGCAAAGCAAGGATCTTCAGAATTTATAGTGTCGTTTTCGGGACAAGGAAGGGCGAGAGAGGAGTCTACTTTGGGCTGTATTATGATATTGTGGGCTATGGAACTTTAGCAGTGCAATGGATAAGGATTCCCGGACCCCGATGTGTTCTTATCTTACTGTTTGTTTATTCATTTATCTTTTTTCGTACTTCTTGCCCTTTGTTTTCAAGTACTATCAGCTGAGTTTTCTTGTCTCCATTCCCCTCTTCTTCTTGCCATTTCATTGACAGTTGTTCCCCTTTCCACCTCTTACGTCACCATTCGACACGTTAAAGAAGAGTTTTGGAGACAGATCAAACATTACTTTTTCCCTTTTATCCCCGGAAAAAATTATAAGATAAATCGAAAAATCATATGAATGTACACTGGTCGTCAGCTTGGTCTTGACTTTTCTAATGCAGGGAAGTGATAAAGATGTCTGCATCACTGCGATGTATTAGTAAGATAGAGAGGAAGATATGGATTGGTGGGAGGGCAAGGAATCAAAGACGTTTCATCTTTATCTGCAAGTGGGCGTGACCGCGACGCCGTAGAAGAGTCAGCCGGCGATTTGCCGTCTGTTTCTGGCTCGTGAGTCTTGGGTTTCCTGTGGGTGCATCTGGGGCTCACCATGGAAAAAACAGAGGCTGCATTTCATTTTCATCGTGTTCGGGGCTCTACTGGGTCAGGCGTGCGGTGGCCATTGCTTTAGGATAATAATAGTCAAATCAGGTCTCCATCAACCCCCAGCTTTTCCATAAATTATTGAGAAGAGATGGTGATTGGTGTTATGACATGCTTAGAAATGTCGAGTGGAGCCTAAATCATTTCGAGAGCTGGAACTTTGTCCTTTTGTCGGTTTGCTAACTTATGATCTTGATTAGGAGCATAGACAAACATAACTTGTAGACATGCATGCATGAGTTGGTTGAGTTGTTTAGAAAAACCTCACATCGATTATATTAATAAATAAATGTGAATATAACTAGATATATTGACGATGATAGATTTGGGCTTCCTCTTGATAATCTATCAAAATGAAAGCATTGAGTTTTTGTTATGTACTCTGAGCAACTAATATTAAAGCCGATGGTTGATTGATGACTCACTTCCAATGTGAATCAATGTTTGATGAATATTTCAATAAATAAATGGTTTGGTCTAATTGAAAAGACCTAAAGTTAAAGCAAGCTTTGTGGTCTAAAAATACGAGCCCAATAGTAGCTTTTATGGTTCGACTTGGAGAAAGAGACTAGAAATAAATGCGGGTGTTGGAACTTCAACTCTAAACATGTTGATACGAAAGATACATGAATTAAGGGGAGCATATTTAACACTGAGTTCATTGGCGAAGGGGATTGGTGAGATGGAGGTGTAAATTGTGTTAAAAAATGCCTCACATAGAAAAATTAACATGACATTTGATACTTAATATATCTTAATTTGCCCATGACTCATTTACTTTTAGTAAAAGGTATATCCAACTAAATATATTGATGGGCCCAACTCTCCCTTAGTGATCTCTCTAGATAGAGATATTTTTTCAATATGAAAAAAGAGAATAGAGAACCAAATTTAGCACCGAGATCAAACATGAGGGGTGGATTCTCGAGCTACACCCGTGAACATTCCCTTGGTGATCTCCCTGGAACAAATTCAATAGTGAAGCACTCATTGCTCGCTATAATCCATCACCATTGCCACCGTATTATTGCGAAATGAATTTTTACGAAGATATGTCAGAGTAGCCTTCCGTTTCATCTAGATTATTTTGTGAAATTGCCAGGGCACGCCAATATTGATCGATATACCATACTAAAAAAGAAATATCGGTTGAAATAATTATTTGCTCATAAGCTTCAGCTCATTAATAGATGGATCAATTTAGACACGAATGATAACCATTCTATTTTAGAAATTAATTTATGATCAAAATAAATGATTATATTTCTATTACTTAGATTAATTTCTAAATAAAAATACGTGTTTGATAATAATACAAAATTGTCATTATTATTATTATTTTTGATACCCAGGATCCGTTGGGCTTGACTCACTTACCTCGCCAACCCATAGCTCGTAGAGTACACAATGCATCCCGGATCAAGTGTCAATACTTGGGGGAAAGTTAGTATAGGATCCCACCACCATGGCCTCCCACTTAAGATGTGTTAGCAGGTTGCGAGTTTTAACCCTGGGACCTTTGCGATGAAGTGCCTAAAGCCGAACCAACTCAGCTGCCCACCGATGGATAACAATATTAAATTTTTGTTGAAGAATAGAATATAATTTTATTTGATAACAACATAAAATTTCTCTCTCCTAAGCAATAACAATAAAAGAATTTTTTGTTCTCATTTTTGTTTTAGAAATGAAAAAGTAAAAACATCTTACTTCTAATATTTCTGGAGTAAATTTTTTTTCCTAAAATAGAAAAATGAAATTGCATTATCAAATGAGTTTTGTTCGAAACCTATTCTCGATAATAGAATAATATAAAAATAGAGAAACAAAATGGTTATTATGTATGCCCTTAGTCCCCTGATTGAAACCCAACATGACATGGGTTAAAAAAGCCACCATTTGAAGAATTGATGAGATGTTGAATGATTAATATATCTTAATTGACTCATACATTTGCTTTAAGTAAAGATAGATCCAACTTAATATATTGATGGGCTCAAATACCCCTTGGCGATCTAGAAGGTATTCTTTTGATATGCAGAAAAAGAATAGGGAACAAAATATAGCACCGACCTCAAATGTGGGGTGGATTGTCGAGTTACATGCGCGAACATTCCCTTGGTGATCTCTTTGGAACAAATTCAACAGTTGACCACTCATCGCTCGCAATAACCCGTCACCATCGTGACCGTATTATCGCCAATTGAATTTTTACTTAAGGTATGTGGGGGCGGCTTTCAGTTTCATCTGAATTATTTTTTGAAACTAAGTGATTATTTGCTAGGGCATGTCAATATTGATTGAAATATGCATTTATACAATGGACGCACCCCTTCGTCCCCCGATCGAAACCCAACATGACATGGGCCGGGGAGGGTGAATAAAGCTTTGACTTCGTGGCGCAAAAGAGATGAGACAGAGCTTGTCTCGGCTCGGCCCACTAGTTGTTTTACTGTAGTGTCAATTTGATCCGCGGCTGCTCTCGAGAAAGAATAAGATCCGCGGCCCATTGTATTTGTTGGGCTGCAAAGCAAGCGTTTAATGATGGTAGCCTTGGGCCTACCTCTAAATGGAAATGCTATGGTGAGAAATTGGCTTTATCTAGTTGGTGTGTCAAATCATGCCATAAAGTGCAAGTGGGTAATTGAATTTCGAAACAATTATATTTTATAACACTCATACATCTCCCTCTCTCTCCATTTCTCAGTGTAGTCGAACACTTCAATAGCCAAATTTTGACCGACGGGAAAATTACGAAAGGGTCATAAACTTATTATGTGAATGTCAATGCAGTAAATATTTCAATTAACTAATTTGGTTATAAACCATTGATAATATGTCAATGTAGTTTTACATCAACGTCAGCATTGCCACATAAAGTCAATAGCCTCCACGTTAGCAATTATGTTAGTTGTTGGGCCTTAGCAATGATCGACGACCGACCATAGGCAAGGGCCAATCTTGCCAACCTTAAACGACGCTCACCCTCATTAAATGGCGAGGACAAGTGTTGCTTGCCCGTGGCCTAGAACAAGAAGGATAAAAGAATAAATGAATTCAAAAATTTTATACAAAACTCAGAAAAATTAAAAAAGAAAACAATGTTTATGTTAGTGATGAAATTATTAGCGTTTATTTCAGTAATTGCTAGCCAAAAAAATCTAGAAGAGTTACATCAACAAATAATTATATGTTTATAATTGAATTTTTTTGTCAGTAATTGAATTCAAATTTGTACAATAGGTCCATGACTTCTCTATTAATCTCTCGTCCTTTAGCCAGTGAATGTGGATCCTACTCCGACCAAAAAGAAATATAGATCTCGTGGCTGAATTAGTTTGTCATGTCAGCGATAGGGGCCAAATTTGTTCGAATCCAAGATTATAATTGTTAGTATGATTCTAAACAAAGTTTAAATACCAAATCGAATGCTGACAAAGCATTCAGAAATCAAATCTAACATCGTCTGTCTCCTCAGCATTCAGAAATCAAATCTAACATTGTCCGTCTCCCAAGAGGCTTTTAAGATCATGGTGTTGTACACACTTCGATGACGCTCCTCCTGTCCTCTCAAAAGAGAGAGACAATGGACTAAAAGGCACGCAAGTTGAGGCACGCCGAAAGGGGAGATAAGCGACAATAATGTCGTCGAACGCTTCTTATAAGAATGTCGTGTAGTGCAATCAGTGGCACTGCCTATCATGTCCTTCCAAAGTCCCATCACGTTCTTGTACTGGATCGCTCACATGCGAGACGTACGGATGCTTTCCCATCTCGTGCTTCACTGCTTTATCTGATGCCCACCGCCTTACAGATTCCTACCCTACTTTACCCTCTCTCCACCTTAAAAGTCACCCAGTAATTCATCGTCGAAGTTGTGGATTCTCTCGGTAGCGAGCGATTTCATATTTGAGCTACCCGTCGAAACTTCTTTGCTTGTGTCTTATCTAATTCATAAAATCAGGGCATGCCATGATAGCGTTAATAGTATACTTGAGGTAGGGTTTTTGTTTTTTCACTATCAATGAACATATGTATGAAAATCCACCGCATGCGACGGACCAGTTGATTTGCATCAGTGCTTGGTGTGGTAAAGCAGTGTCAGGATCATTGTTCGGTGAAAAACGTGGGTTCGCGGTGGTACAACTGATCGGGCAAAGGGAAAAAGCTTCTCAAACCCAACGTTGATGGCAGAGATATTGCTCATGTCTTCCTCCTACTTCTTGAGCAAACTGACAGACGTCTTTCATGGAGAACGAGACAACAGACTTAGTTTGGTAAAAAACACAAAAAGAAAAAGAGAGAAAAAAAAAAAAACAAAAAACCCTCCACTATGTGGACTTTATGAGCCAAGCTAGGACCCACAATGCGATAATGTTTTTTAGGAATCTTCATCTAGATATCTAACTGCCGATGATAAGCAACGCCGATCTTTGCTCCAATGTCGTTCTACTGTACAAATCTGTCTAGAGGACAAGGACACCGTATATTGATGGATAAAGCAAAGAGAAAAAGAAGAAAAAGGCGGTGCGACCGTTGTTGTATACGACCCGACTACGGTTTGGAGTCATTCTTGAGCTGCAAAAGAATAATTGGAGTTGCTGTTTCGTTAGGCATGATATGCTTTTGGGAAAAGAAGCAAAGTAATTTGTGGGAAGGATGAAAGAAGGCGAATGCGTCAGAAATATGATATTGATATCCTAATCGTCAAAGTATATCCTCATTTCAATAACTTTTTCCATATTATTTTGTTCTCTCTTTCGGATAGGTACATTCGGTAAGGGAATTGGAGGGTTTTCTATTCGGCACTGGAAAGTCACCCATTCATATTCTCTATCCCATCGAATATTGGCGAGTCGTGCCGCGTTAGGATCAATTGCATTAAACAAATGCCCTGACCTAACCGGTATCCGGGCCTTTTTGCATAAAATAGCGGTTCTTTTCTACGACATATCTACCCAATACCATTCAACAGTGGACCCCTGATTCAGATTTGACGCTCCTTTTTCCCCGAAAATCAGGAAATATCTGTCCAAAAGAGAAACGATAATAAAAACAAAAGAAGAAAAAGATTTGCGCGTGCATGCCCGCCACGGACGATAAGCTGCTGGTACTTTCATCACTTTCCAACATATATACAAAAAGGCCTACACGCGTAGCTGATGGTGGTAAATCTTGGTTAATTTGAGCACCGGATTTCGATTGTATTTGATTTGAGTTCAGAGTAGTTCGTGTGTTAACCCAAAAAAAAAAAAATCAATATTTAGAGACTTACAAGTAGTTCATTCGAATTGTGTTTGATTTGAGCGGAGTCGTTCATGTGCCAGAAAAAAAATCAATATTTGGAGACTAATACGTAGTTCCTTCAAATGGCAGACAGGAAGATGGTATTGTGAGATAGCGTACCTGTCAAATCTTTACTTTAGATCCCTTGTGATAATTCATTATGCAAAAAGGGAGTGTAGGGCCACATAGCAATTGAAATTCTTTTGTGGTCGCTTTTCTTTTTTCACCGTATAAACATATAGAACCGTAGTCAATAAATTAGTACTTTTGCCTTCCAAGAGATCTCCCACAAGTCTGCGAATCTGTTTTCTTCATTTAGAATCGAAAGAACAGGAAAAGCAAGTTGTCTGTTTCACGGCTGGTTGTAAATTAATGTTGAGGCAATGTTCATGCTTGCCATAAAGTCAGCTTTCATTCTCCATACCTATCGTTGCTAAAAACTATGGTCCCCACAAATTACTCCCTTTTTCCCTTTGGTTAGCGGGCTTAATGAACCTAATTGTCCGATCAATTACTATCGTGAGACGTTGATTGACGCCAAAAAAAACGTCAATTAGCATAAGTGCGTCGTGACGAGTGTCTCAGGTAATATAACAAGTGTTAACACCAACTCCTTTTTTTTTTTTTCCCTCTCAATTGCATTTCACCTCCCATTGATTGGCCTCAGCTAACATGCATACAATTGCAGTTCTTGCTACTCATTGGTTCTTCTCATAAGAGGCGATAACCCACGTTCAATTTTAGCTTAAGGAAGAAGTTGACATATATTTAGTTTTGGGTCTGGCCACAATATTGCAAACACTTGCTACTCCCTTTTCAGTGCTAAAAATATACGTTATACAAATAATCTTGACTTATTTCCTATAAGTTTTAACTTTTGGGATCAGCAATTTACTTAATATGGTATCAGAGCACAAGTCACAAGCTTACATTCCAGCATTGCTTATCATCTTTCCCGCCCCGTTATTCTTCTTATTCTCCTTGTTATCTTGTCTCTGTTTGCTGTTTAATATAGTCTTGATTAAGGCATGTTTAATATTTAATCAAAGAGGCCATTAGAAGCTTCTACTCTGATATTATATGCAATTTTAATGGGACCACCGCCAACTATTTTAAAAACTTAAGTTATTAAATGAAAGTGTGATTCAAGATGTGTTTGTTCTTAAAAGCTGAAACCATTAAAGTGTGATTTAGGATGTGTTTGTTTAGCAGAAAATGAATGATTTAGAAAGCATTTTCCAAAAAAGACTACTTGTGTCATTTATAAAAATAAATGAATAAAAATTATTTTCATCGCTCATGAAAATAATTAAGTATAAATTATTGTCAATAATGAAAACATTTTCTATCGATAAATTTGTCTAAATGATATGACCAATCAATTTTTGAAAAATATTTTTCAAATCTTGAGTTTTTCATAAAATAAATGCATTTTTTATATTTAAATAGTCTATTGATACATACCAGATGTTTTTCTTTTTATACTTGCCTAATGTTTTCCATATTCCTCTCAAAAGAGAGAGATGATGGATCGAAGCAGCGAAAGTAGAGGCCCGCCGAAAGAGGAGAACCGACCCGTCCTTGCAAGGTTCTTATAAGAATGTCGTATGGTGCAATCAGTCCCACTGCCTATCATATGGTTCTAAGGTCCCATCACGTTCTTGTGCTTCTCTTCAAAGCTTATAGTTCACTACTTCTCATGCCATTGTCTAGTTTCCTTCTAGGTGTAACCCAATCTGGTCTGGTCCTACCTAGGAATGGGGAACTAGACCGGTTTCCAATTTCCAGAATTGGGAATTGGATCGGACCGGTTCTCTGGCGGTTCAACTGAACCCATTATTATAGGCACATTATCTTGCATTGAAATATCACGCTTGAAGTAAACATGTCTATCCAAAACATAAGTTAACCATCACATTCTCATCTCATCATGAATATTTTAAAATAATATGTAACAAAATCTCATGTTACCCAAATAGATTTCCCTCATAAACGAGTATCTTGTATGTATCACTTTTATTTGAACTACATTCTAATCAATAAACTTACTCTAATTGAACGCATAATCTGGTCAAACGTGCCCTAATGTGAGTTTAGCTAAAGTGGGGACGTGAGTTTTGTGGAAAGATCGAAAGAGGAAAGCAAGAGGAGGCTGTGTGAAGGACTTTAGATTATCATGTTTACATTTAGAAAAAAAAAAAAAAAAAAAGCACTCCAGGTGATCTAGTTTTGTCCAGTTCCCCTCTTGGAACTCGAAATTGGATTGGCTGAATATTGGTTCCCTTTCAGGAATAAGGAATCGGACCAGTCCGATCTAGTCCGAACGATTCCCAATGTGGTCGATTTGTCTTGTTCACTCCTATTTCCATCCCTACATCACATTCACCTAGTAATTAATAATCCAAGATATAGACCTACTAAAAGTATATGATGGTCACATCGTTTGACTTAATGAGGAATAAACGTTTATGGACTTCTCCCTAATGAATGATTTTCGTATGTGGGTTGCATGTCGAAATTCTTCCTCGTGCCTTACTCAATCTATAAATTAGCGGTTTTTTTTTTTTTTTTTTTTTTTTCTCATTTTGAAAGCATATATGTAGGAAGATCAGTCGCATGCCACGGACCAATTGATTTGCATCATTGCTTGGCGTGGGATACGGTACTGTCAAGACTTCAGAGGAAAAACGTGGGTTCGTGGAGGTACAGTGATAAGGAAAAAAGGCAATGCTTACAGTGTTTGGCGATTCTCGACCGCGGGCTGATGGCAGATATTGCTCGCCTCTTTTCCGATTTGATGGGCAAACAGACACCCTTAATGAAGAGGGAGACGACACATCCATTGGTCAGTTCAGTGACAACTTGATACCTAGTCTTTGCCCACTTGATGCAACAGAGGACGACATCCCATTGTACCTCTCCGACATGGGGCCGAATAAAGCCAAACTAGCAAATCGAAGAAATTAATAATGATTTTCCTCCATTATTTGACGATGGATAAAGAAAAAAATTACAAAAAAAAAAAAAAAAAAATTAAAAATCTATTTTGCTTGTATTAATTCAATTCTAAAATTTTAAATTTAATCGATTTAATCATAAATATTTTGACAATTTATTAATGTAATCCATTTGACCAATTTTGTTCAAAAGTCGTTAAGGTAGATGCCAACCGTCCTTCATGACACATTCAGCATTGATAATGACAATTTTTGCGAATTTTTCAAAATGTATTTTTCCTCTTTTTTCTCTCTTTCTGATTTATTGTAGCCGATGAGGGCCCAATGACCCTTGTAATATTTTGGGCGAGGGCCAACCGCACCTATGGCTTGTGAGGGTGGCCTTTGCCCAAATTTAGCGAGGTCGTCCCTTGCCTATGGCTTGTGAGTCTTGCCTTCGCTCGTGCTCAATCTCTAGCCATTGCCTACTAGCCATTAACGAAAAGGAAAGGAAACAAAAGAAAAGGAAAAGAAATTAAAAAAATTATCCACATCAACGTCTTCTTGTTAAGATTGGGCAAAAGAATTATATTATAAAATCTTTAAAAGATTTAGGACTGAATTAACATAAATACAATAGGTTTATGACTTTTTTTTGGTAATTTTCCCATAGTTAATATTAGAAAATCCAACCTAAAAGTTTAAAGTTGTAGGTCAAGAAAAACCACATAAATTTAAAGAGCATGAATGACCCATTGTTCTACAAATTAAAAGCAAAATGGAAAAGAAAATGTAGTGCGATGGTCATAGCACATGTCCAAACTACAGTTTGGAGTCATCCACAAACTACGAATGGCAAAAGAACAGCGCAAATGCCAAAATTTGATACGGAAATATTTAAGTGCCAAAAGTTATGAAAGGTATATTTAAATGCCACTTTTTAAAAAAGAAATAATAATAAAAAATTGGACACCTGAATATTAAATCTAGCGATCTTGGTTGGAAATTCTACGTGACAATCTTTTATTAATATAATTCGCCTACATGGATCTCCAAAGTGAACTTAGTCGGCCTCGATCTTAATTGCATCTTAATATATATATAATATAATTATTTAAAACTTGAAAAAAAAAAAAAATTGGATGGCGGAATAGTGAGGGCTATGCAAGCCCTCGCTACCGCCTTACCACGATCATTGGGAAGGGCTGGCAATGGTGGGGGTAAAGTCGACCAGACAGTAGCGAGGGCCTACAACCCTTGCCCCTAGTGGGCGGCAAACCTTGGCTCTCTTGGGTGAAGGCCGGCTACCCTCATCGAATCTCAAGGAGGGCTGTGAACCTCGCCCCAGATTTGGGCGAGGGCTTGTAGGCCCTCATCGTCCCTCAGTCAGGGTTGTCAGCCCTTGGTCAAGGCCTGACGACACCAGCTAACCCTCCCCCCACCATTGCTGACCTTTTCCAGTGACGGTGGTGAGGCGACAAAGTGAGGTGCTGAGGGTTGAGGGCTTGCACAGCCCTTCTCCAACGCATGCAACTTTTTTTAAATATGAATAATTTTAGTTTTGAATTTAGTTTAATTAATAACTATATTAAAATTCAAATAACGAGATAAAATGACATCATTTTTTGTTTTTTATTTTTATTTTTTAAGCTATATCAACGTGCAAAACGATGTCGTTTCGGCTTATCTAGCTACGTTAGCTGTCTTATCGGAAAAATGTTACATCAACATTTTAGTTAGATTTTATTGTTATTAGTACTTAACTGATGCATTTTGTTCCATTTTAGTATTTATGTGTATATTTCCTAACTTTTGATACTTAAATGTCATTTTGTATCAAGTTTTGGCACTCCAAGGATCTGAGTCTCAACTATAAACGAATGATCGAAGTTGCTTTTGTTAGGCGGTCCTCACTCCTCAAGCTTTGTGACCAAGATTAGCACGACAGAATGTTTTACACGGCATCTTGGATCAAGCCAATTGCAACCCTATAAAATTACGAAAATGGTTTTTGGGAGAAGAAGTAGAATAATATTTAGAAGAATGTAAGACCGTGAATGCACGAAAAACTATGTCAAACCATTGCTATCCTAATCGGTAATATTATATGATTTACATCAAGAACAGGAACTCTACATTAAACCGGGCATGCAATATTAATGTGTGAGATTTCTTTAAGTTATCAAAGTTCTTGAATGACAACTCTCTAAGTTAGGTGAGATATTTGCAATCTCACCAACCAAGCCCGATTATGAAACTATGAGGATATGAGTTTATCGTGATTCGCATTATTATAACATTGACAAGGTCTTGGAGTAATCAATCAAAGACGGGCGAAAAGTCCCTTACTTTGACTACTTTTGCATATTGTTTTGCTATCCTTCCAATTCAAAAAAATAGTAACCTATCGGGGTTGGCATAGTTAGACGGGGAGTCGGAAGATTTTCAGTTCACCTGCTTACATCTCCTCGTTATTGCCCAAAGGCTTAAAAGCACCTCTATGATTGGATTTTCGCACCCGTGCCCTGGGACTGTCGGAAGATAAAAATAAAATGACATTTCTATCTAATTCGTTTCCTTTTCGATCGTCCTTCCTGTCCTGTCGATGCTCAAGTTGATTTTGGAGTTAATTAATATCGGTTGATTTGTGCAAAGTTTCTGGTTCTCCGACTGATAAGGCAGCAGCCGGGAGAAAGCGAACCACTCTTATATTTATCTTTTCAAGGACCATCCAAAGATTTATTGCAATTGGGAGACAGGTAAGCGTAGTGATTTTGAAATTATTGTCCTTTTGTACGACATATCTGTCAACAACCCAATATGGTGGACCCCCGATTCAGATTTCACTTTCTTTCCCCACCCCCACTAAATATCAGAAAGTATCTACCGGAAAATGTAATGTTATAAAAAAAGAAAAAATTATAAATTATCTAAAAAAATTTAAACTCATTACACTTTCACCGATCCAATACTAAATATTTCAACTAATCAAGTTTTAAATATTTTGATAATTTACTAATTGAGTTTATCTTACTAATTTTAATAGAAAATCATTGATATGATTCGATCATTTTATGTACAACCATGATCTCTGTGATGACCTCGCCTAGGCGGCACTATATATGCTCTCACCCAGTATGAGTGATGCCTTTGTGACTAGCGAGGGTGGCATGTAAATAAAAGGAAAAGAAAATGAAAAAAATAATGAAAATGATTTAAAAAAAATCAAGTTTTTGAAAAATTACAACAATTACATACATTAGTACCGATGGTTCCATATAGGATGTTCAACGTCCATGTCAGTGATTTATGATCAAAATTAGCCGAATAAACTCAATAGGCAAATTCTCAAGAGTTTTATGATTTAATTGGCAAAATTGACAAGATTTATGATTTTTTGAATAATTTTCATCATTTATTCAAACATAGATGGAAAGGTCTATGCATAGATGATGGTGGTGAATCTGGCTAATTTGAGTAGCAGATTCATATTGAATTTGAATTGAGCAGAGTAGTTTGTGTGCTCTTCGACTGAAGAATGATGTTGTTCCCTTTGGTGATACTTCACAAGATAGTATGTGTACACTCATAAGCAGGGTATCAGTTAGATTTGTTATATAAGTTAACCAATATTACCGGCACATACAATTACACGTACATACATACATAGATACATCTATGTATAAGTATGAAACTAAATAAACAAGAATGCACGACCCATCTCCCACTATAAAGTCGGCACTAATTTTCCATAAACACCTCATTAATCTAATTAATGAATTTTCTTTCGTCCCACCTTGCTTGAACATAAACACCATGGGATAATTGTTAAAAAATTGTTCTAAATCTGTCATACCGCCGTCAATTCAGTTTTAAGCATTTTTATTTTGTTAATTTAGTCTTTTGATTTAGGACTGGATTGACAATCTTTATAATAGATTTAAGATTTTTTAGATAATTTTTCTCCAAAATATTGAGCAAAAAACCTCCTCCGTTGAAGAATTGTCGCACCATCATGTCCTGTGCATGGATTGTGAATTCCTCGGTTAGTAATCATCACCAGCACCAGATGAGAAACCCCACCCCCCTCTAAAAAGCTCCACAAGAGGTCCCCACAAATTGACCCTTTGGCCTTTTCATTAGCGGACTTATTAGCCTAATTGACCAATCAATGACGATCATGAGACTTTCATTGAAGCCAAAAAATCAAAAGGTTAATCAGCATTTGTGCGTGGTGATGAGTGTCTACGAACTCAAATCACATTTCGCCTCCCATTCATTGGCCTCGCCCAACACCTACATAATAAAATAATAGAATGTGACGGCAAGTCGAGAAAATTATTCAATCGATCGTAAAATTTATTGTAGAGATATTAATTCAATTTTAAACCCCTAAATCTTTATGCAGAATTTCGATGCAATATTTTTAGCCCATCTTCACTTGAAATCATTGAAAGGACAATATGCTACATAGGACGGTTGTCGATGAGTGAACCACCACATTAAGGATTTTTGGCGAAAATTAATCAAAATGATTATATTAAATTTTTTTTGTAAAAATTTAAGATTAAATCGACAAATTAAAAAGTTTACAATTAAATTGACATCTATAAAATGTGTGTTTGTCGACTTGTTCTCTAAACGTTCAAACTTTTAAGGTAAGCAACTTGTCCAGCACAAAATCAAGTACGTCATGAGTTTAATCAGGACACTTCTCTGCCTGTTATTCATCTTTTTTTCCCTTGTTTTCATGTCTCCGGCTGCCTATTTGCTAAGGCCTAGCAATGTTGGATACATCTCGTTCGCATTACACAGAAAAAAAAAAAACACAAATTAAGTGGGAAAATCCTAATATGAGGGGATATGATTTTCCTAACTTTATATATTGACATGAATTAACCTATTTTCATATTTATTCAACTATTTGACATGTAGAATCAAAACTAACATGCTTCAAGCTCACATGAACCGACATAAATTACAAATATGACAATGACATGCCAACACGAATTGCCAGGTGTCTTAATTATGTCCACGTCCTGTGTTGCATGTAAAGACTGACTTAGAGGCAGGAAGTGCTAAGTAATATGTGTAATCACATGTCATTTTGCAACAGCTTATACT
Source organism: Eucalyptus erythrocorys (assembly GCA_014182555.1). Taxonomy (NCBI): domain Eukaryota; kingdom Viridiplantae; phylum Streptophyta; class Magnoliopsida; order Myrtales; family Myrtaceae; genus Eucalyptus; species Eucalyptus erythrocorys. The sequence continues at coordinate 20,753,113 of CM024602.1, forward strand.
TTGAAGACTATAGATTTGTAGGGAGAAAAGTGAGTTTAAGACTAAGGTATGGATCACAGAGTTCATATAGAGTATCGACTAGCATGGTGAAATGTTTTGAGTAAGAGGTTAATCGACCTCGGAATAACTTTTAATTTATAATAACTCGGTTACTTATTTTAGATTTGGAGGTATATGGATCTCAAATCGAATATCCAACCACTTGTTAACAAAACTTTAACCTATTAAAGTAGCGCACAAAATATTTTCGCAATAAAAAGTCGATCGTCACTTCCTCTAAAGTTGCTAATTGACCAAAACTCCAGAAAGCGACCTGACCTTCCCGAGCTCTATATATGTTCCTTTCGTATCATAGTCGTTTATTAAGATCAGAAAATTGCCAACTCCTTGTAATCGACTGGCTTGATCGAACAGGATTGGTCAATGGAAAGAACTGCATTAATTATGGACATCGACATCTCCGTGCGAAAATCCGTCGGATGCCAAGGGCCAGTTGATTTGCATCAATGCTTAGACAGCCGATCGTGAAAGGGAAAGCTTCCTCGACCCCCACGCTGATGGCGGGCGCTGCTCGTCTCGTTCGCCAACTTGATGAGCAAACCGACGACATCTTTCATGGAGAGGGAGACAGAATATTCGTTGGTCAATTTAGTGACATTTGAAAAAAATGACTCTTGCCCACTTGAGGGATAAAGAAAACGAACGAGGAATTTGCAATCGCAGGCAAGAGAAGGCGGTATGATGATCGTAGTTCACAACCGGGCTACGGTTTGGAGTCATTCGGAAACTGCAAACGAGTGATTGCGGTTGCTGTTTTCGCTAGGCACGATCCTGATTGTAGATCGGGTATGCATTGATGAGATGTATAAGAAATTGCTATGACTCATTAAATTAACATGAAAAAGGTCACCGAAAAGCCGCTGATTTTAATACTTTTGTGCGTCGCTTTATCATCCCTTCAATTTATTAAATCTCATCTCTAGACTCTTAAGATTAATGTAGTTGGTTGTGAGGGGTCGGAAGTCTTTCGGCTTGGGAACTGATCGCCTGCTCACGTCCCATCGTCACGGGCTGCCCAAAGGCCTACAGGCTTAGAGGTTGATCCATATTAATTGGATCTTCTTGTTCGTGCTTTTAGATTATCGAAAGATGAAAATAAAATGACATTTCTGTCTAATTTACCTCTTGGGGATCGTCCGTCCTGTCCTATCAGATGCTCCCGTGGACCCTTCAGCTAATTAATATCGGTCGATTTGTAAGAATTGCTAACAGTTTGACCAATACGGCAGATATCTTTTCTAGCACAATCCAAAGAGTTATGGCAAGTGAGAGACAGATAGGCGTACTGATTGTTAAATGGTTGTCCTTTGGTACCTTTGGTACGAAATGTCCATCCACGTCCACGATACAGTCAAAACCCCAATTCACACTTCACTCTCTTCTTTTTATCTAAAAATATAAGAAAATATCTGCCAGAAAAAAAAAAAAAAAACGAAATGTTAAAAATAAGAAAAGAAAATCTGTGAACAAGGATGGAACTATAAACTGCAGGTCGTTTCCTCATTTTCCAACATAAATGTAAAGCCCTATGCAAAGATGATGATGGTGGCGAATCTGGTTAATTTGAGCATCAGATTTAGACGATGCTTGATCAGAGCAGAGAAGTTTTGAGTCGCTCACTGACTTGGGAAAAAAAATCATCGATTTGAAGATTGACGGACACTTCGTTCGAATTGTCAAGAGTAACAATCAATATTATAAGATAAGATATCTGTTTAATTTTTATTCGCATAATAATTGAAATTCTTTTTAATGGGTTTTTTTATTTATCTTTTCACCATATAAGCTAAACAAATCCCAATTAATAAAAAAATTAAGATTTTTGTCTTCTATGAAACCTCCTGCAAGTCTTAAACCTTTCACTTATTCAGAATCAAGAGAACGAAAAAAGTATTTTGTCAATCTTACAGCTCGTTAGACACTAACGTCGAGACGACAGTTCGTGCACTACACCCACAATTCAACAGTGTCATCGCTAGAAACAATGGTGTCGCTATAGAGCCAGCTTTGATCCTTCACATTCACCTCATTTGTCCAGTAAATGAAAAATTTCTTTTGTCCTCTCCTGCTTGTAGCTCCAAACGGCAGACGAAAAACCACTCTCCCGTTCAAGAAACAGCTTCATTGAAGCTCAAATTGGAGTGGATTACGTTTGATGTCACGCCATCATGTCATGAGAGTGAACTGTGAATTCTTGGGCGAGTAGTCGCCGGCACTAGATGGGATAAATCAAACCTCATTTTCCTCTTAAAAGGCTCCAAAAGAAGGTTCCCCACGCGAATTAACCCTTCTTCCTTGTCATTTGCGGACCATATCAGCCTAATTGTCCAATCAGTGGCTCTCATAAAAGACTTCCATAAGGGTTATCATCTCCTCTCCTCACCTCATGAGAAGAATCAATGGGTGGCAAGAACTGCTATTAGTGGCCGATCAAATCAAATATTTGCCCACGCTTTAGAGAGCATTTGTTTTACTTAGAAAAATTAGTCAATCAGATACTTTTTCGTTGTCGACAATAATTTATGTTTAACTATTTTGATAGATAACGATAATATTTTGCATCTATATATATATTTATAAGTTATATAAGTGATCATTTTCCGAAAAATGTTTTTTAATTTTGATTTTTTTGCTAAATAAATGCACTTTTAATGTTTCTTTTTAATGGATAAAACATATGTTATACATGTGCCCTTGATTTATTTGCTAAAAGATTTTATTTTATTTTTTGTCCCGGGGTGGAACAAACAAGTTTGCCTGATAAGAGAGCATGTGCATGAGCTTAAATTCCGGCGCTCCGTTTCGTACCTTTGGCCTGCCAATTATTCATATTATTTTCCCTACTTTCGTATCTATGCTTGATCATTTGATATGGCTTAGTAATACCAAACACGACTGGTTTGAATGATACAAAATAAAGTATAAATCATAAAGAAAAAAAAAGATATGAATATTGATATGACACGATATGACACACATAATTTTATAGATTGACATAAACTAACATGTTTTCATTGTAGCTCAATTATCGAGCGTGTATAATTAACACAAATTACAAACAAGATTTTGGCATGCTAACACGAATTGCTGGCCCTCTTAGTTATGTTCCCATTTGATGTTGCATGTAAAGGCCAACTTAGATGCATGGACTTTTACGTAATGTTTACATGTGAAATCTTGGTCATTTCATAACAATTTAAACTTTAAAGATAATTGATTTATCTAGCAAAAAGAACTCTCATTTGATTTGGGTCATTCCATTGCAAATGGTGATAAAGTAAATTGGAGAACCATGGCACATGGTATGGAGTTCATATCTAGAGTGTTGGCTAGTATGGTGAAATAAGCTCTGTTTATTTCACCCAAAATGAATTACGTGAAAAATATTTTTTTAAAAATAATTATTTTTATTCTTTAGAATAATTAATAGATAGGGCAACATATTGGGGCGGCAATAAAGTTGGTCACTTTTGTTAATTGACCTAGACCCCGGAAAGCGACCTGGCCATCCCTAGCCACACATATGTTCCTTTCAGCATTAATTGATGTCGAGTTGCAATTTTACAGCTAGTGCAAACTTGACAAGAAACTTGGCCAATTAGATTACCCACCGATGTTTATGTGGAGCATTTATCATCTTTGATCACTCTACAATCTCGTAAGCAAGCATTTGGCATCTTATAATCAATTACAACCAACCTCTTGGCACTTAGTCAAATATAGCAATCGGGCCTTTTAATAACATGACAATCATAATATAAAATATGGCCCTGATATGTAATTGTTGACGCAAAAAAATGATCAACTTTTAATTATATTCACAAGTGACAAACTAAGTTGATGAATACAGTTTAGTCAAAATAATCGACAATTTAAAGGAAATCGACAACTCTCCCACGAAATTACCAATAGGAAACATTAGTTATCGACGAGAACCATCATTGGGGATGAAGTCATCAATACTAGCATGCAATTGCCAAGTAGTGATGTTTTCATATAGGTGACTTGTAACTATGAATAAAATTAGAAATTTATTTATTCTCTCGAATTCAATAACTATGTAACCGCTAGTAACCATGGTAGAGGGTTATGAATACCCTAAGTGTATTCGTCGTAAAAGATACCCAATCAATCAAAGAACTCAATGTTTTTATGCACTTTATATTTTTATCTTTACTCTCTTGCACTTTACATCGCTAACAACGATTGTTTCTATTGTTCATGTACTAAATTCTTTGTCATTTATTTTCTTGTCCAAAATCAACGAAGGACCCAAAACAATTTTTGTTAATTTACTTATTGATCCATCCATATTATTGAATGATATTCCATCATCTTCGGTGAAATAGTCATAGATTTTTTTTTTAGGGAAAATCACAATGTGCATTAATTTAGGGAAAATCACAATGTGCAATCTGTCTTTGAACTTTCAATTTGTTTAATGTGAAAAGATACCCAATCAATCAAAGAACTCAATGTTTTTATGCACTTTATATTTTTATCTTTACTCTCTTGCACTTTACATCGCTAACAACGATTGTTTCTATTGTTCATGTACTAAATTCTTTGTCATTTACTTTCTTGTCCAAAATCAATGAAGGACCCAAAACAATTTTTGTTAATTTACTTATTGATCCATCCATATTATTGAATGATATTCCATCATTTTAGGTGAAATAGTCATAGATTTTTTATTAATTTAGGGAAAATCACAATGTGCAATGCTGTCTTTGAACTTTCAATTTGTTTAATGTGATTCTCGAATTTTAGTTTAACGTGCAATGTTGTTCTTGAACTTTTGATTTGTTCAATAGGTTATTCGAACTTTAAAAAATCTTAATGTAATTTATGGTCTATATTGAATATTTATCAACTATTTAGAAATCACATTAAATAATTTAAAAATTTATGAATGGCATTATATATCAGGTTAAAGTTTATGAACAAATCATACAAATTAAAAGTTCGAAATTGACTTTGCATTTTGAATCAAAATTTAATAATCATTTGTATCATTATTTCTATTAAATTATTAAGTTAATATAATAAGCTACTCAAATTATGTAGAGAATATGACGGTGCTAGGTTTGGTTTTATGTGATCATTGTGTCCTATGGCTTGCCCATTATTTTAAGAAGATACAGCTAGAGTTTTCAATTTCTCCTTTGATTTTTGGGGAAAAAAAAAATACATAGGGGTCATTTAAATACTCAACAAAAAAAAAATCAAATATTTTTCTGTAAGTCGATTTAACAATATTTTCTAATTGTATTTAGTATTATTTTAATTGATAAAGCAATTAAAAATAATCAATTAACAAATGATGGTGATTTTTGATGTATAACCTTTAATGGTAATCCACTTAAGGAATGTATAATCCCTAAACTTTGGCACAATATATATTGTTGCTCCCGAACTTTTAATTTATTAAATATAATTCTTAAACTTTAACTTAATATACAATTTTATCCTTAATTTTTTATTTATATAATGAGATCTTTAAATTTTTTGTAAATACTTATTTTAGTCCCTAAACTAGATAAAAATATCAAATTTTTCTCGTATGGAATAAATCAAAATTTCAGAGACCACATTACGTATTGCATTAAATTTAGGGTTACCATAATAAGTAAATTAAATGTTGATGGTTGATATTATACAGTAGACCAAAACTCGATGATTACTTATGTCTTTTTCCTTGTACTTGACAAAAAGATTAATTACTTTTCCACGCAAGAGCCAACCCCAAAAAAAAAGAAAGGGCAAAAAAAAAAAAAAAAAGAAAAAGAACACCCGAGCGGGTCCCACTGATCTACTTTTGGGACTACCGGACCGTACCATCCACATGCTCCCGCCACACTTCCCAGGTGTCACCCCCGGTCGTCTTCCTCCTTAAATACGCACACAGCGCCCAGGCAATATTCCCCATCATCCGCCATTACTGCACTTCCTTCTAGACCTCCCCAAAAACCCTCTTTTTCCCTCCTTTCCCCCTTTGCATGGCCGCTGGACTGCTGTCCCACACCGTGTCCGACCTCTGCCTCGGGAAGCCCGCGCTGAGGTCGCTCCCCGCCGCCGCCGCCACCGTCGGCGACGCCCTCTCCGCGCTCCGGAGCTCCGGCGAGGCCTGCCTCAGCGTCTGGAGCTGCGACCACTCCCCCTCCTCCTCCTCCTCATCGGGCGGCGGCGTCGGCGGCGGCGGTGGCGCGGCCCCCGGGGGCGAGGGCGGGTTCGGGTGCCGGTGCGTCGGGAAGGTCTGCATGGTGGACGTGATCTGCTACCTCTGCAAGGACGGCCGCCTCTCCTCGCCTTCCTCCGCCCTGAAGGCCCCGCTCGCCGCCATCTTGCCGAACGCTCCGGGCCTCGTCATCCATGTCGACCCTTCTTGCAGGTAGCTCTCGTCTCTTTTTCTTGTTGGCTTCTGGTCTCGGGATTTTCCCTCCGCTGTTACGTTTCTCGTGCAGCTCAGTCGGTCCTTGAATGGAGTCTTCCGTTACTTAAATGACTTCGAGAGTAAATTTTACGGACGTTTCTGTGCAATTCATCTTCATTTTCGGAGACACTGTGTTTGTGCATTTTCGTCGAGGAAGTGTGTCTTGTCAGTGGGAATTCAGGTCAGTGTCAAAAGAAGTCTCCACAAATTCGAGTTTTTTTCATATGACACGCGTCTGTTCTCCTTCGCCATCGCTTGCCACGAGCTCGCGTCGTCGCGTCATGATTCGGTGATTGCATCTCAGAATGCGCTTGGCTCTGGAAATTCAAACAGAGCACTCTGTTTTTTTTTTTTTTTCTTTCCTTTCAACTAGAGTGTAAGAATCCACTCTTGCGAAATGAAAGCTTGGCGTTTTGCGAAATCAAATTTTAAGCCAAATTCTAGCCCGATCTTGTGGGAGCCGTTACATTTGTCTGATTAATGTTTCGGAGATGATTCGTTCTGTGCTTCTTCATTCCTCTGTTTTCTCAACAAGAATGAAAGAATCCAATCGTGCGAAATGAAAGCTTGGCGTGTCGCGAGATCTAACTTTAGCCAAGTTCTACTTTGATCTTGTGGGAACCTTTCCATTTGTCCGATTGATGTTTCAGAGATGATCCATTCTGTGCTTCTTCATTTCTCTGTTTTATTTCAACAATAATGAAAGAATCCAATCGAGCAAAATGAAAGCTTGGCGTTTCTCGAAATCAAATTTAAGCCAAGTTCTAGTTTGATCTTGTGGGAACCTTTGCATATGTCCGATTAATGTTTCGGAAATGATCCGTTCTGTGCTTCTTCAACGTTTCAGCTTGTTAGAAGCAATCGATCTCATCCTGCAAGGAGCACAGAATCTAGTGGTGCCAATCGTAACCAGGTTCACCACCAAAACCAGACGGAAACAGCACCAGAAACCCTCGCCGACGCCGACTCTGCACGACGGCCGCGAGTTCTGCTGGCTCACGCAGGAAGACATCGTCCGCTTCCTCCTCAACTCCATCGGACTGTTCTCTCCGATCCCCGCCTTATCCATCGACGATCTCGGCATCGTCAGTGCCGACATTCTGGTCGCCGACTACGATTCCCCTGCCTCCTCTGCCGTCGGAGCGATCGCCCGCTCCTCGCCGAGCAGACCTCCGTCGCCATCGTCGATGGGGACGGAGTCCTGATCGGCGAGATATCCTCTTTCGCGCTCGCCGCCTGCGACGAGACCGCTGCCGCCGCCATCGCCACGCTCTCCTGCGGCGACCTACTGGCGTACGTCGACTGTGGCGGCCCGCCGGAGGAGCTCGTGAGGGTGGTGAAGGCGAGGCTGCAGGAGCGAGGTCTCCAGGCCACGATCAACGAGTTCGCGATATCTCCGAGCAACTCGAACCCCTCGCTGTCGTCGGACGAGGAGTGCGCGGCGACGACGCCGACAAGCGTGCTGCTGCGGAAGCTGGGGAGGTGCAACAGCCGGTCGTTCAGCTACTCGTCGCGGCTGGTGAGGAGGTCGGAGGCGATCGTGTGCAACCCGAAGAGCTCGCTCGTGGCGGTGATGATCCAGGCGATCGCGCACCGCGTCAACTACGTGTGGGTGATCGAGGAGGACTGCAGCTTGATCGGGATCGTCACCTTCTACCACATGCTCGAAGTGCTGAGGGAGCATTTGGAGAACTTGGCTTGAGCAAGCCTGTAGAAACAAGAAAGGTTCTTCTTTTTTCGTTGTTTCTTCTTCTGTGCTTGAGCTTATCCATTGATCAGGTAGGTTCGAGAGATCCTTTAAGACATTTGGAAAGTGAGATTGGTTTTTTTTTTTTTTTTTTTAGCTTTTCGTGGCTTTTTGATCATTTTGAGGGGAAGGACTGATAAGTTATTAGGTCTTGGATTGTATGGTTATTGCTAAAAGCGTTTGCTTTTTCCCGTTGTGATGGACCCAACTTCTGCTTTTCATCAACGTCTTTGGACTTTGGATAATAATTTGTTGGAGTGTCGGTTTGGACAATGACGGATTAGGAGATCTTGACCTTTGTCCATGATCTTATCGTGATCCTGTTTGAGATCTTGCCCGTGCGTTAGGCAAACGAGGCGCTGAGGTCAATTTGGACTTTCGGAACACAAGGAGGGCACTCTTCGGTCTATGGCGACTATGTAGCACGGACATTCTTTGAAAGTGTCGTGTCCGACACTCCGACACGCGGTCAACGAGTGTCGAAAAATCCGACACGTGATCAACTCTTTCCGACACGCGAGTCCAAAATTTCGACACGCGGGGTCAATTTTAAAAATTTCTAATACTTGAGGGGTCAAAATATAAATATACACAAAAGAAGTAATAAAATTGCTATAAATATACACACACGGGTCAAACTTCTTTTTCAGTTTTTTTTAGAATTTTATTTTTATTTTTTTTAAAGTCTTTTACTATGAAAGAAGTAATAAAAAAAATGCTATATATGATAAATACATAAATTTAAAAATATCATTTCAGCATTTTTCTTTAAACAATATTTTTTTCCTCTAAGTTTGGTGTATTATTGTAACAAATTAAAATAATCAATGATGTTATTTAATATTTTTTGTGCAAATTAATTCTAGGTTATTTTTATTATTTATTTATTTATATAATATATTTAATATATAACGTGTCGAAATTCTCTATTTTTAAGAAATGACGTGTCGGCGTATCGTGTCGTGTCGTATCACGTATCACGTGTCTGTGTCGGTGCTACATAGTATGGCGCAATGAGTCGCTTTCATGTGCCCTCATGTGCATGGGGATGCTGGAGGATCTTGATTTGTCCTTTGTGGGTTGAAAGTCAAGACAGCTTATCGATGGACCCTGGTCTTTTCGTTGGTTGGGTCCAACCGTGCTGTTGGATTCCATCGAGGGGTGTTCTATTTTGACAAAGATCAAAGCTGAATTCCACTGTCACTGAGTATACGTTGTGATTCTGAAGGTTTAAAGACGTTGAGAAGATGCAATTGCACCAAGGGAGAATGTCTTTGGGTCGTGCTTCGATGAGATTTTCGGTGGCTCAAGCACAGGCGTTTTCAGCTGAAAGACTCCTTCGATGAGTTGGGTCATGGTCCGAGGCAAGAACGCTTATCTTACCTCAATCGTATAATCTCCGTTGAGGCATTTGCAAGAAACCTTCCCGTGTCATGAGCTCAGAAGGCCAATTGCAGAAACCATTGGCATAACCGAACTGACTTGAACTTCACTGGGGAAAAATTACACTCTACTTCTTCCAGAAGAGAGTTTTTAGGTAGTCTCCGAGTTTGAGTGGAGTAACAAAGTTAATCTCAGGTGCAGCACAAAGTCTGCAATCCCCGGAATTGACTTTCGCACTGCACGGTCGATAGCTGTATTATGAGTAAAGCTACGGAACAACGAATTGATTGGTGGCTTGCTGTTAGAAGTTTGATAATGATAAACCAATATAATGAGCCTACAAATCAGTGACTCGACTTATCTGATTGAATTCTGATAGAAAATGAACAACTCCCTACCTAATCTCCATTCTGCTTTTAAAAAATCTGCAACTTTCTGGGAGTTCCCGCAGGTTATTTGTAGGAGGGAGCTGGCAGCATATAGGAGAATGCGAGCGATTGCTTAACGTCCACATGGGTGACTAATAATTGTTTCTTTTAGCTTGGCCTAACGATTTATCTGATTGAATGCTTATAGAAAATGACAACTCCAGCGAATCTTCGTTTCTGCATATAAAAGCCTGCAACTTTCTGGGAGACCTCGCAGTTTCTCGTCGAAGGGAGCTGGCAGCATACATAAAAGTGCAAAGGTGATTGTTTTTCTTTAAGCTTGTTTCTCGCACGTTTGGCCACTGAAGAACCCTCTGTCCTTCGTTTCTTTAACCGTATAAGTGCAGCTACTCCAAAAAATATTAACAATTAGCAGCCTAAAAGAGCGCATGTCTTTGGTGAATCTTTTGCGGTCTTTGCCGACACGAAATAACAATTGATCGGAGGACTTTATGATCGGCGAGTCATGTGCATTCCCTGCTGATCTTCCGGGAAAAGAGATGCCCCTGTATCAAGAATCTCTTCAGAACAGATTTCTCGAGCTGTGCACTTCTACTGCACAAGACACCATACCCATTCTAATGTCGAAACTGAAATCTTTTATCCGAAACGACGCGATTTATATTTTATATTTCGATTTAGACTATCCTTTGTAAGGTGATGAAAACTCGAGAATCCAAATACACAGTGAATGGCGTTTATCATCATAATTAGAGTCGACTCTTACGACTGGTGTCCAAAAAGAAAATTATGTTAATCCACTCCACATGAGCAAGAACTGCCAAACGTTCACCTGACCTCACAATTCGACCAATGATGAACGAGGAGGTTTGTGAAAATCGAAGTGCCAGAACTTCCTGCGGCTGTTGCTCTGCCTAAAATCATCAAGAAATCCCTTTATTTCCGAAAGGGATCGCCTAAATGTACAGTAGACGATTACCATATGCTCTTAGTCTCATCTTACTCAGAGACCGGAATTTATAAGCACGAATGAAGCGGCAATTGACGCAAACATGGCAGCAGGCTTCATAAATGTAAAAGAGTGGCTTAGAAGCATAATGAGCCAAAAGCAACTACAAGTGAGTATTTCGTGTACAGCATCTTTTTTAGGAGACAAGATTGGCCCCATAGATTCCTCACTGGAGCTTTATGCAATTCCACTAAAGACATCAAACATATCATCTAACAGACTTAAATACAAAAAAATCATTAGTTTCAACAATTGTGGTGCCAGTCTTACTCCATTCCAGAGCTGCAGCCTGTTTCATCCACTGTTTGTTGGAGAAATATCTCAGTCGGTTCCAGGCAGGCTCTCAGCATGTCATGCCCAAGTTGTGCCCTCTCATTGTCTCCGAACCCAAACAACTGCCCTTTGCTAGTTATCGCCACTGTGTGGTACAGACCGGTACTAATTTGGGAGATGTGGTGTGTTCTCAGGCTATCGAGGATTGTTGGCCTCATGACTTTATCGGATGGTCCTCTGTCTGTAAACCCTAGGCTGCCAAATCCCATCCATCCAAAACCATACACGTAACCGCGCTCCTCCAAGACGAAGGTTTTCCTCTTTCTTGCACAGACCTGCAAGTGAATAACCCAGCATTGAAGACCAACTACTGTTTGCGTTGACACCTCATTGCCTCTTTTGGAAAAGGAATAAGAAAAGAACGGAAAAGGCAAAATAAATCCTAAAGAACCATTATACTATGATAATCAAGAAGGAAAAAAGTAGAATCAGCTAATAGCAAAAAAATAAAGAAAAAAGTCCCTACTTATCCCTGATTTAACAAGGTTTCATATTCTGCCCCAGATTTGATCACTTAAAGAATATAAAGAATCGAAAAGCTCCTCTTAACTAAGTGCAGACTGTCATATCTAGTAGTTGCTGCATGCCACTTTATGTATAGTTTTGTGCAACTATTCTATCAAAAGGCTGTTGAATCTTGCGAACTTGGGAAGCCCTTCCCATTTTGGGATGATAAACCTCAAAAGAAATGTTACACACTGACCTGTACTGTAAGATGGCCCTTTAGGCTCTCTACAAGTTCTGGAGTAGTTTTATCAATCTCATCTCCATGGCCTAGAGCACCACAATAACCTTTGCCCCAAGTGTAAACCTGATACAGCCATTCAATTTCAACACCATATTGATGCCTTTGGCATGAAATAAGAGAAAAAAGAAAAAGAAAAAATATATATAAAGAGGTACAGCATTTTTCTTTTTCTTTTTATTTGCTAGGAACAAAAACGTATTTCTACTTACTTTCACCAAAAAACAAAAAAACAAAAAAAACAAAAACGTATTTCCAATTCAGCATACGAACTTACAAGTCCATTAGAATCCAGTGCCACAGCATGCTCATCACCTGCAGAAACGTGCACCACATGGATGTCCCTCCTTCTAAAATATTGAATTTGACGAGGGTTGGACTCATTATGCTGCTCTCCATGTCCAAGACAGAAGTTGGAACCTGAACCAAAAGAGTAGAGTGCTCCATTTTCTACTACAGCAAACACATAACTCGGACCAGCAGCAATTTGTACCACAGGGCCTACAGCTTCAAATTGTTCAATCATCTTTGGCGTCGACCTCTCCAGAGCGTCACCATGACCAAGCTGTCCACATGTGTTGCTGCCACATGTATAGACATGACCATCTCTTGTGAGGAAAACAGTAAAATTAAGCCCTGCAGCAACCTGAAAGAAGTTTTAGCTTTTCTCATTTTGCTTACAGTGGGAGAATATGTACTCAAGGATAAGCAATATAAATCATTGACAGGCTGCATATAAATCTTTAACCATCTAGCAAGAATAAACGACACACTTACCAACAATGAATTATCATGACAGAACAGTCAAAGTGAAAGATGAAGAAAATAACCAGCAGTCCTACTCAACCATTTATAGGACTTGAGTAAATCAATGAACATGTATAATTTGAGCATAAAAGTTACAACAAAAATGTAAAAACCAAAACAAAATGGTTCAGATGAGTAAAGACGTGTGATATAATGAATATCAGCTGTTTCTCACTTGAATGAGATAAAAAGTACTCAAAATTTTTTTAACTAAATCTATCACGTTTCAAGCAAAAAGGATAGAAGAGACTTGATATCCACAGATCTTTGAGGATGGTTGTAGGACACAGAAACTAGGAATTAACAACTAGCAAAATAGAAGATCCAACAATAGCCTCCATTGAATGAATAATTGATCCGGATCCTGAATGCTTTCTTCAAAACTATCTTCCCGTGCTCTATTCAGGGACTCACAGATAAACTTCATAGTCATGGGAGACACGCATGCATCGGCAAATAAATGCATTGGAAGGCAAAAGCAATCATGAACATGAGGAGGGTTGCATTTTCTCTCCTGGATAGATAAGGGAAGCATGGCATTTACCTAGACCAGCAAAACCTTCAATATCCAAAATACAGAAAATTTGGTTTGATGGATCACCTGTTTGCAGGGAACTTCTTTCAATGCTTCAACAAGCCGAGGTCTAAATATTGGACGTGCTGTATCTCTATGTCCACAGCAGTAGGATGAATTATCTCCGCAAGTGAAAACCTATATCAATACAAGCTTTTCTTTAAATTTATAGGGTTACCATAAAAAGGATAAAGAGGAATATCTAGCTAGCATATGTCCATACAAACTGAAGAGCTAGCATCACGGCAAACCCCACAGTAAGACATCAACTACTAAAATAGAATTCCTAACTGAAGCTCTTCATGAGAATGATATCAAGCCCAACAAGTCAATGCAATAGTCTGGCTTTGTACATATATTAAGGGTAGCAACAAAGGAAAATCCGAGATGACTAAAGCACAAATCATTGACGATTTTATTCTTTTCTCCCATCGATATCCCTCTACTTTCCCAAAAGGAAAAAGGAAATGCTAATTTATCTAGCCAGAGAAGGATGAAAAATTACAAACCTCTCCAGACCACGTGACAAAAGCAGCATGATAGTGGGAGGCTGATACTTGTGATACATGGGTTGCATATGGAAAACTTATTGGGGTAAATGCTACACACTGTGTTGTTTCAGCACCATGACCAAGAACACCACTTAGACTAGATCCACAAGAATAAACGGATGAATCATGGAGAAGTAATGTATGATATTTCCCAGTGGTAACCTGCATCTGCTGAAAAATTAAACATTGATGAGCATGAATGATAACGAATAGATAGCTAACAGATTAAAAATGCTTTGGTGGAAGGGCCAGGGAGGACCACAAGATTCCTCATCATTCTTCCCCCCAAAATGACAGAATTTATATTGAATTGAGTTTCTACCAAAATCATTCTTATGATGGTGTATATGATTACGATTTGAGTTATTCCACATTCCGCAGGTAAAAATCTCACCAAGTAGACCAATAGCACAAATGATGAGACTCACCAACACGACCAATTCAAGCACTGGAAGTTTTCTTTTTATGCAATTCAATATTAAGGGGAAAGGGAGAAAAAACATAATGGTAGGCCATGAAACATATAGGGAGGTGAATGACAAGGAAAATTTCTATTTTAGTCTTACTAAACTAAATGCCTGAAGTATTGTAATTCAGAAATTTTTAAGCTTCAGAAAATTGAACAACGATATCTATAAGTAAAACCAAATGGAGAGACCAGCTAATTAATCTCTACTTAAACCCTCTATTAACTTCACTATCCAATAAAAGCATTAAAAAAGTACATTACCAGTAAATTTTTCGATCATAATTATATAGCAATCAAATAACTATCCGTTAAACCCATCAAAACAAAATTAATCTCCTTAAAAATCGAAGCACTATAGAAACATACGTTGCCAGAGGATGTCTCAACCATGTTGGAGGATTGCTCCACAGATTGCAGGAACCTCAAAAGCCGCTTCCAATTGCCACCACATCGATCAAAGATCTCCTTTTTCAATTTCGCACTCATCGAGGAATATATAGGATGAGAACTGCAGAGCTGAAATGCAGCGAGCTCCACAAGCGATCGGAATTTGCTGGGGTGCAGCCCATGACTACCCCCGAAAGTTCTACAGGTCAATTCTAAGAAAACAAGATCAACCGAACTGAGCCGGCCACAGCTCAGAATCTCAAGAATCAAATGCGAGGGCAAATCCTCAATTGAGATTGACCTAAACCTATCACCCATTTCAACCCCACGAAAAGTCAACTAGATGGGTAAGTTAAAATGGCCCCCCCCAATCAACTGGTAGACAAAAGTGGAAACAAGAACAGAGAGCCAGTGGTGCCCGCCGGGAAAGTGTCAAATTAAGGCAATTGAAGCAACATATGAAGAAGACATCTGCGGGAAGGAAAATATAGGAAATTGAGTAGAGCAGAGGAGGCCTGGACGAGAAATTAATAGGTGGTCGGGACGATGGTTGTGAATAAAACATCAGAAGAGAGAATTCAGGCCGAGAATTCGGGCCCCGAATCACCACCTCCGAAGAAAGAAATTACAGATCTTCACCTGCAGGAAGAGAGAGAATTCGACCAAAAATCAATCAAACTCCAACACCCAATCGCGTTCCGGCGAGCTAATCAATCCAATAAGGAACAGAATCACAACCCAATTTGGGGGGAAAGGGAAAAGAAAGGTGGGAAGTAGCCAAAGACGGAATCTTTAACCTCAGAAAGGCGAAACTGGTGGGCTTTTTCTCCCCTTCTTCTTCCCCCCACTCCTCCACCACCGAGAAAGAACGAAAGAAGGGGCTGCGGGCGGTTGGGTGTGCGAGTGCGTGGAAGGGTCACATTTTGTTTTGCTTGCTTTTGTAGCTTGAAAGCGAGGGGGCGGAATGGAATCGAAAAGCAAAGCGCTCGATGACGAGTTCTCCACTAAATGAGGAAAAGCAAAAATCGCTCCTTTCTTTATAGACGGGGGCCAATTCCCCCCCTCGCTGTCGCACCACCTTCTCTCTCTCTCGCGGAAGCTTGCAAGCACTGTGAATGGCGACTTTCTCTCTTTTGACTTTTTAGAGAGAGAGAGAGTCAGGGCGGGGGAGAAGGAACCGGCGCCATTCCATTTTCATTTTTCACTTTCGTTTTTGGATTATCTGAAAAACCCTAACCCGATACCTTTTGATACAATTTACCCTAAACTATTTTTTTGACCAAAAAACCCCAAACTGGTATTCTTTTGACAAATTTACCCCGAACCTGGTACACTTGTGACAAATTTACCCTCCGTTAGTTTTTATTAAATTTTATCGTTAAATTATTAAGTTAAATGACACATGACAATTGATTAATATACCAATTTAGGATTTTACATTCCATTTGTTACAGTTTACAATTTTTGTGATTTTTTTATATTAATCCAATTTAGCGAAGGGTATATTTGTCACAAATTTATCGGTTTGGAGTTTTTTGGGTCGAATAAATTAGTTTAGGGTAAATTTGTCATAAATGTACCCGGTTTAGGGCTTTTTTTGTTAGTCGGGGTAAATTTGTCACGGGTATACCAATTTGGGGTTTTTCATGGTCAAAAAATTAGTTTGGGGTAAATTTGTCACAAGTGTACCGGTTTGGGTTTTTTAAGGTATTAACCATTCCTTTTTACTGTTTTTTCTTGTTTGATGAGAATTCGTGAACTTGTGGGGATTCGACTGATTGCGTTTGTCTGATTTCGGCGATCATTCGCCTCGGTGGAAGCGCCTGGAGCCGCCACGTCAGCTAGGACAGCATCATTTTCGCGTCACTCGGTCGGGGAGGGCGTTGCCACCCCACGCCGGACGGTGTGGGGGGTGGCCTGGCCAGCCCACGCGCGGTCTGGTTTTTACATTGTTTCACTTGATATGTTATGACATGATTTTTTCACCCTTTAATCCTATTTGATCTCTTAAAAAGGTCTCTCTTTTAAATGTAAAGTAACCCTTAAAGTGGTTTCAAATTTCCCACCACCATAGCAAAATGACAAAAAAGAATTATTTTTTTCGAAGATTTGAGATGGGTTTGATGTTATTTGTGCAATTCTTAAAGCTCAGAAATCAAAAAGAAAATCTGTACTCTCTAGAAGCTTCAATCGTGGAAAGGAAAAGTACAAAGCTCATAACAAAGTAAAATAAAAAAAAAAAAATTCGAAAATTTGAGATGGGTTTGCTATTATTTATACAATTCTTAAAGCTCAAAAATTCAAAGAGAAAATTTGAACTCTCTAGAAGCTTCAGTCATGGAAAGGCGAAGAACAAAGCTGGTGGCCCCCCAACCCCTCTCTCTCTCTCTCTCTAGCTTGCTTACTCTCTGTATCCTTGTTTTATTTCAGCTTGACCGAGTTCATTAACAACCAATCTTAAGCAACAAGAGAATGCGAAGCCTCGGGCGTGGTCAATGTCTTAACCACCGATTAAACTTGCAACCTAAAACAAACAAAGAATTCATCATAACCAAGATCGGATCACATCAGTTCAGACCCCTGTCGAAAAGAGTTATTCGCCATCGTTGGTAGGTAGTGAACATGAAAACCACTAATTGGAAGCGACTTCTGATTTGTCGGACACGCCGGGATTCGCATTTGTACTTATGGGTTTGCTTGCTTTTTTGCTAGGCAATCCACATGAAGCTTCACAAATAAGAAAAAAAAAACCGACTTGCTCAGCGTCCAGGTTTTCCGACTCACAGTTCTCAAATTTCCATATATATTTCTGAGATTACACAATCCGGATATTAAGCAGCTTCCATAGGCTTAGACACAGAGAGAGAGAGAGAGAGAGAGAGAGTTCAGACAGAAAATATAACATTCACTATTCCTAATACCTGATTTTAGGGAAGATGCATCAAAATGTATGACTAAACAAAAGGAGATCTTGGTGCAGCTCTCCCTCTTTTTCTGGAGATGCCCTCAAAAGTCCACACAATCTTCCCCTTGTACATCTCTATAAGCTGTCGACCATGAAAAAGACATCTTGCTTTATATTTACGTGCCTGATGCCGTCATAAGGTATAGCAGTGTTGAAAACTGCAGATTGAAATGGCAACCTCAACCCCTAAACTGGAAATACAGATGAGAACCGAAGATTGGACTGGATATCATATAAAAGGAACTGAATTTCACTTGGCAGGCACAACAAGGAGGATCATAGTTAGAAGCAAGATCCATCAGTTGGGTCCTTGAGTAAGTCTTTGCATCTCATTTTGGTCATTGAGAGTTTCGATGAGAAGCGGAGGAGCATATTGGGCTGTTCCTTGATGCTCTTCTGAATCCTGGCAGAAGGAAAGTATGATCGTGTCGATTGACATCTCAACCACAGCAAAGAAGAGGGTAGCCACCACATAACCAAGACCCCAGCAAACCTGCAATGCAACAAGCAGAGACCCGTATAATCATCATCTTTCACCGCAGGAAAATAATACCGATGAAATTTTAGCAAATACAGCAATATCGGTTGTCCCTACTAGCGTCTGATCAACTCAACCTCTTGTAAGCATATAAAGTAAATTTCGGATGAGCAAGCACACGTCTTATAAATTGCTACTCATAAAGTCATAACATTTCTTACTACACTCGAGATATGCAACCATATCACAGGCTAAGTTGCAGAAAGAACAGCAGTCTCAATCTAGACTGACAAAACTTAGCTGATGAGTTGAGTTATCAAGTGAACGCTAGTGGCAATTATTAGTAAATGCAAAACAAACAAATAAATACAGATCCTGTACAGAATTGAGCAGGTTTCAAATCATTTATAATATTCATGTACCAATTGATATCATAGTTATACACGTACCAATACTGGTAACAGTGGGGAAGCTATCTTATTGTGAGCAGATCTGTACTTGTGTGTATCCAACATGAGGAAAGCAAAGAGCGCACTTGACAGGCTGACGCACAACTTCCCCAGAGAGAGAATAACATCTCCTATCACATTAACTCTCCCTATCCGAAGAATGTTGCTGAAGATCAATTCCGTTGCTATTGCAGATGCCCTACAGAAGCTTTTGCCCGTGATTGCTATCTGCAAAACGCCCGAATGGCTATCAAAGTGAACTATGCATAATAAAGAGTCATGGTTTAAATTGGTTTTTCCCTTCCAAAGAAAAAAGGCTTTAAAAAACTTACCATTATATAAGCATTGCGATTAACAGATTTCAGCGTCCACTCGATGCACCTCAGCAAAAACTGAGAGGAATGGAATGTGGCCTTCCCAAAAAATCCATTTGGTGTTGATGTAACCGCTTTCAATCTGCGACGAACTGACTCGAGTATAAAGCGGATTGATTCCACAAATGATACGACAAGGGAACCCAGAGCGATGGACCCAAGGCTATAGCGTATCAGCCGTTTCATAGAGGAGAACACCGGAAGAAATGGTACTTCAGGCTGCATTTGTGAAGTTACTAGAGAGATTAAAGAAATATATACAATAATATAACTAAATGTAGACAGATAGAAGTGGATATTTAATTGTAAGGTACTTAATCAATCAGTATGACACTATATCGAAGTTCAAACCATACAATTGGTCAAAAGAGATGCCAGCCAAAATAATCAGGGTTGTTGCTGAAACAGTTGGAACTTCCAAAAAACAACTATTAAACTGACAAAGTGAGTGATTCAAGAAGCAATTGCTAAAATTTGAACCTGGCTAAAATGTACCTACAAAAATATGGTGAGAAAACCTACATGCACTCTAATCAGCATAAAACTTAAAGTAATTAAATATTAAACCATACCATTATCTAATAGCTTAAGCTTTTAGAATAACTGGCACTAATTCCACCAAATCTCACATGGTATTAAAGTTAGAGGTCTTGAATTCAAATTTTTCTGGGCCTCATTTGCCTCCCCAATTAAATATGTCTACGCTTAGTACTAGGCAAAAAGACTAAACTAAGTATAAGGGTGGCATTAAAGTAATTAAATATTAAACTACGCTTTCATCTAATAGCATAAGTTTTTAGAACAATGGTGGTGGTTCCACCAAATCTCATAGAACTAATTATATCTCTATACAAGAATGGATTTGCCAATCTCTAACTCCATGTCCTTGAAAGCACTTCAATCAGTATTAATACGTAATTTTCACTATATAATTCTTACCGATGTTTCTCCACGAGCCCAGTAATATGAAGCTACAGAACCCGCAATTACAGTCGCTGAGCATGCTATGATGAATTGAGTAGCCCAATAACATCCAAATAGATGGAAAAAGACAGCAACTGCAATGTGAGGGGTGTAACGAACACTATAACCACAGCATTGATCACAATTCACTTTTTCAATGCAAGATTATAAGAACAGCAGTTGGAGTTGCAATTATTCTGAACGACTTGACCAGAACTGAACAGATGAAGAGCAGCTGAAAGCCAGAACATATAAAAGACTGCAAGGATAGCATATGGTATAACTGGAAAAATTATCAGCGCCTGCACTTCTCCTATGACCTTTGCAGCGACCTGCACAGCCATCAAGTACAAGAAAGCAATTTTAGCCGGGTCAAAGTCTGCTATCAGTTAAATTAAGAACCAAGAGAAGATCATGATCAACTAAGTCAGTAGACATCAGGCTGCCCACGGCAGAAGGTGAAACTTTTCAAAAAGAAATTCCATTGTTCTTATAAGAACATCCAGGGCCTTTCCTTGCCGACAGTGAATAATTAGTTACAAGACATGTATGGTGCTCACATAGTTAAGAGAATAAAATAATTTAGTTGAAACTCTTGATGCAGATCAGCTCAAATTTATAGGGCTCAAAAAGTTGTCTCCCAAAGTGCTCACCAGATGTAGACGCAATTTTACTTGAAATGTTTAAGAAATGCATGACTGTAGCTGGCAAAGATTGCATTTTACCTTGTCTCTTCCATTGATTAGTTTCAAACGATCAGTTCACTATTCAGTTCTTCATACCACTCATTATTCATTTGTTTCAAGATCTAAGAGAAAAAAAGGACTAATGTACATTTTAATGTTTTTGAATATCTCCTGTAGATGTCCATAAAGAGCCTGCCTCTCTCTCTCTCTCTCCCAAAAATCGATATGTGTAGCTATGGAGTGGAGAATCATACAGTAAATATACCAGAAGAGCTATGACTTAGGAAAAACTTAGACAACTTGCTGTACTTTGTAAGCAGCCGCAGTACTTGCCTTGAGGACTGATGTTGCCATAATGATGCGGCGTATAATGGCAATTGAGGCAAGGATGGAAACAACCATTATGAAGGTCATAAGAACAGCAACAGCGCGAATATGATTTAGTTCCTGGAACGAAATCTAAATTGTTAAAGAAAGAAACAGAAAGAGCTTTCAAAAACCAAACGCAAATTAGAAAGACGCCTACCCTCCCATATACATGAGTGTACGGATCATGCTCGCCAATGATTGAGGAAATTGCATCATTCCCAAACCATCCAGCTAAGAGTCACAGAAGAAAAGTTTAGTAATTCAAATACTTCTGCATCCACATTATGAAAAGCACCGGAGCAGAGAAAATTGTAAAATAGAAGAGGCAGAGAGGGATAAATATTATTAGACCAGTATACAATGTGACATATCATTGGACTTGAAAGAACTTTGACTGAGGCCTGAAATTACTACAGGATCATTCTCATAAGCAAGACAAACAGAGAGACTGCTTACCATTTATGCTGAGTTTCAGAAACTATGTAACTCTTCGTACTATGCCTTCCAGAAACTAAAAACAAAATGCGCATGAGGAATGAAGTCCTAGCTCCTTTATGCTATATGCCACTTTAGAAATTTATGACCATGCCTGACGCACTTCAATTATGCCTAATGCAACGGAATTAATATAACCCAAGGAGAAGAGGGCGACTGTTATGACTCACCTTTCAAATAGTAAAACATTGTGACTGATATGATGAGAATGTTGAAGAGGGCAACGGTTATCCATGGCATAGCAGCAACAAAATGGCGAATAAGAAGAAGCCAAACGACTGACAAAAAGAGTGGCAGGAATCCCCCACAAACAATCAGGACAGGCCACGATTTTCCGATATCAGCCATGTATCTCTACAAGTGAGGAATTTAAATGTGAAATCATTAGCATAAATACGTATCCAGAAAGCTTTCACAAAAATGGAACAAAATGTGTGATAGAGAGGTTATTGCAGCAAACAGAAAAGCTCTAACTGGACAATGTAGAAAAATGTCAATGTACATTCTCTTACCTATGCATATAATCGGCAGGATTAACCCTAAGTAACACAGCAAGTAATTTCAAGCTGATGAAAAGTCTACACTTTGTTAAAATTCTGTGCCTGGAACTTCTATCCAGAAAAGACAAGGTAACATCATGTTTTCCCAATTTTGATCAAAGACACAGAATGCTATTCAGGTGCTTTCACCTCCAAAATCACAAATCCTAAAACTTTAAACATCAGCTAAGGTGTAAATGCAGTCCTTAAAATTCGTGATCACAACTAGCATGGTTAAACATGACTTCAGAAAGTTATCACTGTTTATTATGTTAAATGAAAGAAAGCAGCTGATAAGTAAAGTCAGTGGGGAATATTGTTTTGAAAACCAGCGCAATTCACAAGATCTACCGACATTTATATTTGCACAACAAACAAAATGTGAAATAGCCAAAGGTTCAAACCTTTAAGACAGATGATCGGGCATTGATGGATCGGTGAATGGATCTGTCTATAACTATGTCCTCATTAATCTTGACTCCTCCCATTTGCTGCCAATGCCGCAAAGACATATTTGATGAACGGGCTATAAATTGGCAGCTCCAATAAACTAAACAAGAACATATGCTCATGTCAAAGATACATCTAATGCAATAGAATTTTGTATAAAATGGGAGGAAACATATTATTCGCCGAGTGCTATAAAAGGTGCATCGACTTATGTCCCTCACCATTCACACTTGGAAATATGACGGGGTAACAAGGTCCTTGAAGCTGAAGAGAGGTATTCCTCATTTCTGGCGTGAGAAACTCGAAATAATCGTAATTCCTATCTATCCAGTCCTCTGTTGAGAGATGAATATCTCCCTCTGGGTAATCACAGACCCAGTTCAACGAATCGTCTGATGGAGTAGGGCAATCCAGCAAGCATATACTTCGAGCATTAGCCAGGTTGAATTGGCTGTCCTTCAAACCACTCTGATACACTTGGTTAGGATTCATCCAATACCTAAGTTCTAATTCTCTTAGGCCAGGATTCGCGTGCTTGTCACCACATACGTTGCCTTTGTAATCCAAACCAAATGTAAGCCTGTGAAGTTCAGATGGAGCCACTTAGGCCAAAGGAAAAAGTGAACCACAAGCTAGGTTGAAAAGTAAACACTCAAGCCAAAGTTCAGTTAAGTCCGACATATACTCCGGTTAATTCTGGGTTATGCAAAATAAGTGACAGCAATATGATTCGACTCATTTCATGACCTTTTCCCTGGTTAACATTGTTGCTGTGAATAAGTTAACAATTTAAGGTCATCATTTCAACAGCAGACTCTAGAAAGAGGCGCTACCATAACCCACCACAGCTATCTTCCCACTAACAAGAAAGAGAAAGAGGAACCAACATATCTGACCAAATGCTAACGAGTTTAGACCACTACACGTGCTTTTTACGACAATTGGCTCTCAGCAGCTCAGACAAACTATGAACACCCAGAAAGATCGCTCATTTCCGTTTAAAACATCAGAAATTCCAAATCTTGCCACAAAAGACAGCAAAAATTCCGAATCTTTGACGCAAGCACGTCACTTTTTCAGTAGCAAGTGAAGGAAAATGAAGTACCCAGAAGCGGATTGCATACCTTAATGGGTTTCCTTGGTTGAAACCGAAGCTGGAATTGACAATCATGGCCACCCAGAACGCGATAAAGAACACGAGAAATGCAACATCCCTGCATTTCCTGTTGTGCCTGATGATTCCACCCACCTGGGTGCTCCCGTCGCTCGACGGGTACCTCCCTATGACCGGACCCAGAGGACCCCTCATCTGTACACTGCACTGAGAGAGAGAGAGAGAGAGAGAGAATGAATGGGGTTTTGGGAGAGAAGGGCAGCGAGGAGCGAGAGTGGAGTGGAAGCAAGGAGAGTGAGGAAGACAAGGGCCGAATATAAGGGTTTAAAGAATTAAGAATCTTTTTCATTTTAACTTTTCATGTGATCAGTTCTGTTTTGGGTTTTCAGACAAAGACCTGTGGTGTTTTCTGTTCAAAGTTATTATTATAATTTCCAAACCCATGTCCGGATTATCGGATGGTGATGGAGCTGAAACGACTCGGCTTCTTCAGCTTCTCCAGCTTGGCTGATGAGTATTTGGAACGTAGTCACAACGGATGAAACGGGGTAGATGTACATCTCATAAATTCTTGTTTGGAGTTATACTTCTTTTTCTTTACATCTTTAGACGTATGGACTTTAGGTTTTCATTTTAATGTTAAGCAATCGAAATTTTTCATGTAAAACTTCACAAATTTACATAATACAACTCAGCATTTATAAATTGATAAAATTAATCCATCTTTTTAGTTTGGTCATTTCTTACATCTAACTCCATATAATCATCATGCAGTTACAAACACCAATCTAATCCCACCACACGTACTATCCACTAAAGCATGGGAATCATATTCTCTAGATCTTGCTTTATCATCTAAAATTTATATTAATTTAAATACTCACTTAAGATTGATCCAGTAATAAGAGCATTCCTATACTTTTAGTTGAGGAATCAATGATTGAGAGTTTGATTCAAATTTTAGGGAGTTCGGATTTAAGTGAGGATCCACACAATTACTATGCTAATTCATTTTCAGATAGCTGACGAATCATAGTCAAATCCCCGAATTAGTAAAAAGAATACCTCATTTTAGATTGCTTATATATGAAAAGATAATTTACTCACAATTTATTTATCTAACAGAAATGGGAAATCACTCACTTAAGTATTTTTCCAATCATTAATCTAATTGCCCCCTTTACTAAAGTCAAAAGGTGTTAACACTATAATCTTCAAAGAATTGTCTTTCCCTAAAGATTAATCGTACTGCTTTTTCGGTAACCGCATTGCACCCGTAGTCAAAAAGCGAAACAGAGGTGAACGAAAAGCCAGGAGAGCCGAGAACGAGCCGGCGAGCCGACGGCCGAGGAGCAGGACATGATGGGGAGATCTAATTTCCCTAAATTCGAATAAAATATCCGCCGCGGAACTCGATAAGGACAGTGGCAGGGGGAATGTTAGAGTGACCGGTGTCACGTAGACATTGGTCCGCCATCGTGCGCAAATTCAGCATTGGTCAATGATAACAAGCCCAAGCCCTATGCAAAGCAAGCCCATGCAATTCATCATTGGTCGATGATAACAAGCCCTATGGAAAGCAAGCCCATACACAGCCCAATATCTTGATCAAGGTGTCTGTGCGGCTCTGGGCCGATGACTAGCCGTAGTAGTACGGATTGAAGCTGCAAAGTTTAGACGAGAGTTTGCTGATCCTGGTAGATTTCGATGTTCACATTGACCCTGATTGCTATTTGCAAGGGCCTGGACAATATACCGTGACCTGATTATCATGGCTGCAGTTTCTCATGCGTTGGCTGGATTTGATGAGTTTGGTCGCGACCCGATTGAGAATTTTTCATGAGTTCCACATGGTGAAAGAGGAGGGCACGTCCAGAACTTGTAAGGGGGTGATGTGAGATATGGACCGATTGGGCCGTTCGGTATTGTCTTTTAGGATACCAGTGAAGCTGCACCCTTCCCCAAAACAGAGAACCGCCCATCCCACCCTTCTCTTCAGGAGGTCTAAATGTCATCAGTGATGGCCCGCAATGATGCGGAAGAGACGTGATTGAAGGTTTTGCCGGTAATTAGCCTTTGAGACCATGGAAAGTGAAATGGGATGAATGGTTGTTGCTGTCGTGACTTTCTTGGAGAATCCTATGAATTCTACTTTTTAGAAAGATTGCTATTCACTATGCAGATTCTACCTTACGCTGCTTATCTGTGTAGTGTCCACTGCTTAGGAAGCAGATCATCCATTAGGAAATGGAGCAACCATGATGTTACTTAACGAAAACGAGCAAAAATGGAGCAACTGCTGGTATAATGAAAAGGCGAATTCTCATTTCCACGGATATCGCTCGCTGTTCTCGCACTTTTAGGACTGTCAAAGCCAATTGCTTACGATGCTTTTGTTTTTTCCCTTCCACAGAAACCAGGATAGAGATATTCTGATGAGATGAAAGTGATTAAGATTGAAAAGGCAAAATCATGCTTATCACTTTAGCTATATGTACAAATCAAACAATGTCTGCCTACATGTATACCCTTCTGGCCTTCACACCAGAACTAATTTACATCTAACCAAAAATTAGTAGCTCCAAAACAATGCGATGGAAGCTGATTAGAACAGAAGTAGACAGAGCATCATACAACAGAAGAGAAAGACCGATAATCGGTTGAGGGACCGGTCCAGCTTCATTTCGAGCCTTCTCATTCTACGACTACCGTTTGCAACTCCAGGATAGGAGTATGCATAAGGGTAGTTGCTGAGACTCATGTCGGAGCATCCAAACATCCGAGCATAGACCATCTCACCAAACATGCCAGCGTTTGGGCCAAAACTAGCAATCAGCTGCTGCTCCTGAGGTAACTGTGAATGCGAAAGGACAGGGTTCAAGCAACGTTGTTGTCCACCCGAAGAATAACCGTTGCTAGAGTTCAGACTCAGTGCACCGGGAGACGGCCTACGAGGGATGGCAATGTCTGAATCAGGTTTCTTCGAGTCACGTTCAGAAGAAGAAGAAGATCCCCGGCCGTATAGTGGTACCAGCGTGGAGGGTGAGATGCCGGCCTTGCAAATTGGGCAAGTCTGATGCTGCTGACCCAGTTTATCAGATGAGCTTCGTACATCGAACCACCTATATAGGCACGGCCAACAGTACAGGTGGCCACAAAGGGTGACCACCGGATCGGTTGCCGAATCGAAGCATATGTTGCATTCGAAGCACCCATCAACACCGGCATCATCACCGGTCCCGTTCTCCGAGGGAAAATTCACCTTCTGCTTGGAAGGAGCATCTCCGCCGCATCCAAAGCTCGACGCGGCCTCTGAAACACGTTGTCCGGCGACAGCCATGTGACGATCTGTTCTCAAGGAGAAGAAGAAGGAGCCCTCTTAGATTGAAGTCGAGACGCAACGCGAGACACGAGTCAATCGGACGGCTTCAGTTCAAGGGTTCAACGCTAAGGAAGAGAAAGGTTGTGCAGCTTTCTGGACGCGAGAGGAGGAGGAGGAGGAGGAGGGGGTTGCTGATGGATATGAGACAGCTTTGTGTGCGCGCTACGCATTTATAGAGGACGAATATCAGATGCTTCGACGTTCCGCAGACAACGCGTGCGTCGCGCGGTTCTCCCTTGGTTTACATTCTCGAAGCCCGGCTGCTTCCTTCCAAGAAGGGTGTGTCCCGGTCGACAAGGTGGGGTCTGACGGCATGCGTCCAACCTTTCCTCACGCTTTTGGACTTTTCCACGTTAGCCCCAAAATTCTACTCGCGTCGGTGCAAGTGAGAACGACTCCTTTTTTCTTGAGTGCGTTGGCCTAAACTCTAATTAATATCCTCTCCTTTAAGTAAACTTATCGTTAGTACCAACAAAAATTAAAAAAAATTCTTGATCAGTATATTCGTCTTCCATCACTTACTAATTCGGTGTTTCAAGAAATCACGAACAGGACACCCCTGCCATGTTCACCAAAATTCCGTAAATGAAGGAAGGAATTTGAGGTTAAAGATGAGATATTCAAATATTACTCGAGTCAAACTAAATTTTGATTTGTACTGAATGATAGGATGTTCGATAAATGTGTATTTAGGACCTTAATTAAGATGGGCTGATGGTAAACAGAATTTCTGCCTTCAAGCAGTGGCCTTTTCATCTAGACGCATGGACACGCGTCATGGGCCATCTAGAATCTTGTTTTGGGGTAGTAAAAGTCTTTGAACGTGATGCAAAAAGTCGAAACGAGTCGAGTCCTCACCGGATCGGATCAAGAGCCGACGACCATCCAGAAGGGCTTGACCTTCCAGATGATCGTCACGTCATCGTCCCAACCCCCAACAATTGTAAATGAACGTCGACGTGGGCTTCCCCTTCTGATAAGGCATGTGAGGTGGGTCCTTGTCATAGTCAAGTGGGTCCGACAATGTCCCGAGATTCAAGGCAGACGGCAAAGAAAGCTGACGTGGGTGGCGCGACACGTGTCGAGATGAGGAATCATTGACGAGGATCAGGTTGTTTAACGAAAGGGTACTTGGCGGCGACGGATTAGAATGGTGACGAAGGGAGATTCGCAGCCTAGTCGGTCCAGAATTCTTGCCTATCGGATCGCGTTAGATGATAAGGTCGACGTTACCGATGACCCTTCTCAATTGCATCTAGTCCATACAAAGATATCCCCATGGAAATGGTCCGTCTGCTTGAAGTAGAAATTATGAATATTCATTTGCTTGAGGTTGGAAGGACCCAGTTTGTTTCGAGACAAGTTTTGTTGTCCAGAACTCCAATTCTGCAATGGAATTCGGCATTCGGTTCCCCGCATCTTCCATAGGCGAACTGCTACGCTTTCACTAGCTAGATGAAACAAACTGACCTTCGATGACAGAAAGTGGCGTGACAAGCATTAATTGGACGAAACGTAGGATTGGATGTGATTTACCGAAAATGAACAAATCTGCTCTAATTCGACTCCGCTCGTCCCTCCTCTGCTCTTTTCTATTGCATTAAGTTTGGTACTGGAACGCAAAAATTCAGTGTTTGACTGTATGTTGGCGTCTGTCTGGTGAAATGGCCAGCGATTGAACCAACCTGATTTGCAAAATTCAATTGTCTCAAAGGGTTTGAAAAGAGATTTCGAACTTCCAAAAGAAAATTAGAGGTTGTGACCAATGGGGATGGCTAACATGTTTGAAGAACTAGAACTTGCAGAGACGAAGCTTGACCAAATTGATTGTGAAAATTTTAACTTTAAAATTGGGGAATCGTGTGGATGAGCTAGCTAGAAAAGGCGAACAGTTTGCTAGCAAGGTAGATTCGGTGAAGGTTTCACGCTGGACTTGAAGCAGAGCAGAAGTATGAACTGCAAACAAGAGAGCTAGTGGGAAAGGCTTTCCGAGCAAATTTCGGCAAGATTTGGGATTGTCTAATGAATGAGGAGACGCACTGCATCGGCACCTGTGGAAAGGCAGAAGCGGGCAAACCTCTCTTGTTACCGATACACATAATAGGGTTCTGCAAGAGAGTAACATGGTTGATGTTGCTTGCTGGGTGACCATATCGCAAGAATGCAGCAGACATAAGTGGACACCCGTGCTCCTCATATGTCTAGATCCGAAGAATAAGAATAATAAGATGCCACAGGCTTTAAGTCCGTGGAATGCATTGAAAGCTACGAAACTTAATCCTGCGTCAAAGGCGATTAAAAAAATCCCATCCGATGTGTCTCCGCAATTTCCTGGAATTTCAACCCTGTTCTTGCGAAGAAATTCCATCAAATGCACTCCAAGTTCATTCTTCAGGCACATGCAGGCTCTCCAGATCTTGAATCTGTCTTACACGGGTATCAATAGATTACCAGATTCTATCTCTGACTTGGAGAACCTCACAGCATTATATTTACGAGAACGCAACGAACTGAAATATGTGCCTTCACTCGCAAAACTGACAGCGTTGAGAATGCTGGACCTCTATGATGGCGGAATCGAAGAGACACCTGAAGGGATGGAAGGCTTGTCCAACTCGAGACAGCCTAATTTGGGTCAAAAACAGAGAACACGAAGGACATGCACGCAGGAATTTTATGCAACTCTTGCATCTCCAACTACGTAACTGTTTTGCTGGACCCAAATTCAAAGTAGAGGAGTTAATGAGATTGAGGAAATTGGAGAATTTATGATGTGGGTTAGACAGCATTGGCGAATTTATATTTCTTGTGTGAGATATCTGCTAGGTCAATGCCGGGTCCTGATTACTGGGAAATCCTTTTGGGAAACGTTGATCCAAAAGATTTTGAGTTGGAAAATATATTGATGACAAATATGGGTGGTTGCGTTGGGGAAAAGGTGAACTAGTCCGTCTACCAGAGGACATAAAAATTCTGAAAATCAAGGGTTGCAACGACATGATAAGTTTTAACAATGTTGGGTCCTTAGATAACTTGTGTAAGTTGAAGATATGTGGGAAGTGCATGATCCGTTTGCTGTGTTCTGCTTCACATTACCGCACCCTCTTTCCGCAGATGGGGGGTTTTAACTATCAAGAGGACCGAGAGAACTGAAAGCCCTCATTGCATTCTCAGGAGATGAAGCTGCCATTCCACCGTCACCTGTGCCCACTCCTGGCAATGACATCTTTTCAAACCTTGGATTTCTCAAGATCAGAGAATGCCCAAAAGTCAAGAAGCTGCTCATGCCTCTGTGGATATCACTCCTTTTTAACTTACAAGTTACAAGACATTACGAAACCGAAGCGTCTCGTCGGCGCTCCTTCTTCACCTCAGTGAGTACTCCCTATCCCTCCGGTGATAGTGCTTCCCCATCCTCGCAAAATGGATGTAAATCACGCCTCCCCTCCTGACTAGACTCTCCCTTCTCTTCTACCTCTGATAAACCTTGCCTAGCGACACCCCATTTCCACTTTCCTTTGTCGGAGCTGCTTCATTCATGGTTCCACTAGTTACCGGAGGTCTCCAGTCCACCCCTTTGGCGAAAGCTTCCATCCCGACGGCAGATCTATGGATGGGCACCCCGGATTAACTTTCTTTCCTCTCACTGATAAAAAAAGAAAAATCCCCAAATACTATCCAAACGAAACCCTAGCTACCCGATCTCTCTTGAAGAACTCCCTTCACTCCAATCCAGTGTGCTGGATCTCTAGTCTCT
The DNA here is from genome assembly GCA_014182555.1 of Eucalyptus erythrocorys. Lineage (NCBI taxonomy): Eukaryota > Viridiplantae > Streptophyta > Magnoliopsida > Myrtales > Myrtaceae > Eucalyptus > Eucalyptus erythrocorys. Next base: position 20,784,021 of record CM024602.1, read on the forward strand.
AGCAAGCCTTACCTTCCGATATGGAAGGATCTCAAGCGGATCATCTCCGAATGCTGGCCCTGTGCAAGAAGATGGGCGATCTATGGGCGATTGACGATATCACCGAGCTGAATGGTTGTGTTCCTGAGGCGCCGAAACAGATTGATGAGCACATATTATATGGTAAATTATTCACAAACCCAGATGTCAATTTTACAGCGTTCTGAACAACTATGAAGCGATCTTGGAGAGTAACGGAAGTTCGCTGTGAGACATTAGATATAGGGTTCTTTGCCTTTATATTCAAATCAGCTGAGGAAAAAACCCGTATCCTGCAAACCAGTCCCTGGTCATTTTCTAGTAATCTGCTAGTCCTAAAAGAAGGGGATCCTACTATCCCAGAGCACTGCTATGAATTTACGTCCTGTTCGTTCTGGGTACACCTAGTGGGTCTCCCAAGAGCTGCCATTCTGGACGATTGCATTAGACTAATTGCTGGTAAGTTGGGAACAGTTGAGGAGATTAGAATCGACGCCCGCAATAACAGCTCACGTAAAATGGGGAAGGCAAGGGTACGGCTGGATCTACTACAGCCTCTAAAAACTGGAACCATAATCCATGTGGGCAAGAGACATTGGTGGATTGATTTCAAGTACGAAAGACTCCCGTTCTACTGTTACTCCTGCGGTCATATGGGTCACTACACCACAAAATGCCCAACACATCCCTATGTAGAATCAGAATATGATGAGGAGAAGTGTAGGTTTGGTCCTTGGTTGAAAGCGGAAGTTAAGCGCCTCGGTCCTGTTGGAATACTTTCTATGGGGATATTGATCTTACCTTACTTGAGGATGAAATGGTTCCCGAGACTCCAGTTAATGCCGAGGTAGATGAGGCGCGGAAGGATATTCCTGATGGTAGCCAAGCTCTTATTCTTTATCAACCTCCTACGGCGTCACCTGATTTGCCTCCATCTGCTGACCTCGCTGCCATTAAGAGGGGAAAAAGAGTTCAGCAGTACCCTGAGCAGCCCATTGAACACTTTCAGCCACATACAGGGGTTAGTATTCCGGGGTACCTCGTGCGTGCATAAAAAAACAGACTTCCAAAAAACAAAACGCTTTAACCCATACGAAAAAAAGGGGACCCAGGTGTTGGAAGTAGACTCGGATAACTTGTTGGAGACTTCGGTTCAACTGTGGGACGGTGAATCCGCCGGGGCTTTGGTGGCTAGCCTAAACAAGCCACCACAGCAGCCATGAAGATCTTAAGCTGGAACTGTCAAGGTCTAGGCTCTCCCTTGACAGTCCAGCATCTACGAGCCCTCGTGGCTCGTGAGAAGCCTAATATTATCTTTCTTATGGAAACCAAAAACCAGTTCCAGCTGGTAGATTATATTAAGCGTAGTATTAAGTTTTCCTCTGTCTTTTCTGTTAACCCTATTGGCACAATGGGGGGTTTGGCTCTATTTTGGGATGTGACGGTAAAATTAACAGTTGATCATAGCTGTTCTGAGCTAATAGATGTCTCTTGTAATGTGGAAGGTTGTCCTAGTCAGCTGAAGATTTCCTTTCTGCATGCATCTACTATCTTTCGGGAGCGATTTGTCCCTATGGAATCTTATTTATGATCGACATAGCTCTACAACAGTCCCCTGGATTTGTCTAGGAGATTTCAATGAGATTCTTTACCATTGGGAGAAGGTGGGGCGGAGACCGGCGGAGAGATTCAGAATGACGGCTTTCCGAGACTTTGTGGATTCCTGCTCCCTCTTAGATGTTGAGAGTAAAGGCTGCGCCTATACATGGTCAAATAAAAGAGAAGGAGACTTCCTAGTTAAAGAAAGACTGGATCGAGTGTTTGGTAATCTTAATTGGAGGCTTACCTTTCCTAATGCTGTTGCCTTTGCATTCCCTGCGTTAGGATCCGATCACAGCCCTCTCTTACTCAGTTCCCAGGAAAATACCTCACATAAACAAAGGAGATTTCGGTTCGAGGCTTACTGGCTGGATCACCCTGACTGTACAAGGATAGTTGATCAGTCCTGGAGGGCCGAACAGAGGCAGCAAGTAGATCTGGGGACAAAAATCAACCTGTTAACCCATGATTTGAGGCAATGGAGTAGAAAGACCTTCGGTAATGCATCAAAACAGAGATAGTTCTTCTCGAAATCAGCTCATCAGAATTATGAATAGTGAAGCCAACACAGAGGAACAAGCCCAGTTAAACTCAATAACAGAAAAACTAAGTTCCTTATGGCGACAAGAGGAAATGTAATGGGGTCTTCGCTCAAGAATTAACTGGCTGAAGTGGGGGGATCGGAATTCTAAATTCTTCCATGCCACTACCATCCAAAGAAGACAACGGAATAAAATTCACATGCTAAAGATTGATGATAACGTATGGACTCGAGAGCCTCGAGTTATTCAGCAACATATTACAGCATTTTATCACCGGTTGTATACTTCGTGGGTTACGAATATTATGAGCACTTGATCAATGTCCAAAAGTTGTCTACGAGGTGATGAATATGTCTCTTACAGCCAAGGTTACTATGGAAGAGGTTAGAAAGGCCGTATTCCAAATGGGTGGAGCTAAAGCTCCAGGACCCGATGGCTTAAATGGTTTGTTTTGTCATAGTCAATGGGCCACAATCCATATGGACATCTTCAACATGGTGGATTCATTCTTCAGAGAAGGCAAGTTAGAGAAAGGCCTCAACGAAACGCATATCACTCTTATTCCCAAAACAATTAATCCACGAAAGCATCACGAGAATATCGGCCCATAAGTCTCGTGTAACTTCAGCTACAAGATTATCACAAAAGTAATGGCTAACCGTCTTAAACCTTGGCTGTCAACTATCATCTCTTCGAGCGAGTGCTTTTATTGGGGGCCGACAAATTCAAGACAACATATATATTGTCCAAGAAGTTCTCCATCAACTCAGAATTAGGAAAAATCGCAGAAAATTCCAAGGGGTGCTAAAACTAGATATGCAAAAAGCCTATGACCGAGTTGAATGGGACTTTCTATGCGACGTGATGTTGCGGATGGGATTCAGTGCGCATTGGGTTAGTCTGGTGCAAAGTTGCATATCTTCAGCCCACTTCAGAATCTTAATCAATGGTAAAGTAGGTGAAATCTTTTACCCGTCTCGAGGCCTAAGACAAGGGGACCCGTTGTCTCCTTATTTATTCATCATTGTGGCTAATAGTCTATCGATATGATAAACAAGGCAATTAGGGATGGAACTTTAAAAGGTATTCAGCTAAATCATCACTTTGTCCCACCCTCTCTCACTTATTTTTTGCTGATGATGCTATGTTCTTCTTAAATGGAACTATCCGAGAGGCCCAGAATCTAGCCAATATTCTGCATTGCTATTGTTTCGCTTCGGTCGGAGGATCAACCTAAATAAATCTGGTCTATTTATGGGTGCTACCTGTCCACACAACTTAAGAACAATATCGCAGCTGAATTGAGAGTTCCACTTCTTGAACATGTTGGGAAGTATCTCGGATTACCATCTCCTTGGGGACGAGACAAAAAAAAAAACAGATGTTTAACGGCTATTGGCTCGAGTAGAACAAAAATTGGAGGGTTGGAAGGAGCAACTGATTTCAAAGGCCGGGAAAGAAGTCCTTATCAAAATGGTTATCCAGGCGATTCCACAGTATGCTATGCAGGCCTTTAAGCTCCCGATTTCTATATGTCGTGCAATAGAAAGGAAAATTTCTGGCTTTTGGTGGAAGCAAAAGCGAATCAAAAAGGAATTCATTGGAAGAGCTGGGATAATTTGAAGGACGAAAGACGAAGGTGGTATGGGCTTCAAAGATCTGGTGGCCTTTAATGAAGCGATGTTGGGGAAACAAGCATGGAGGTTGGACAAAGCTCCAGAGACCTTATGGAGCAGGGTCATTAGAGGTCTCTACTTCCCTAATGGTTGTCTATGGACTGCTACAAGAGGTTCTAGACCTTCCTGGGGTTGGCAAAGCCTTCTAGTTGGCCGCGATATCTTACTACCTGATCTGAAATGGGAAGTTGGCGATGGACAATCCATCAATTTGAGAGAGGATCGATGGTTGCTGTCAGGAAGAATTGGAGGACCAGCTAATCACAATGATCCTAAGCTAGTAGCGGAGCTCATCAACCCAAATGTACGTGCTTGGAATTTTCCACTCATATCAGAACTCTTTGATTCTCATATCTCGCGAGAAATTCAAGCCACTACACTCGATAAAAATCCTAGGCCGAGATCGACTCATTTGGATAGGCCACTCTTCAGGAGAATATAACACAAGAAGTGGCTATCATAAAATTCGACAAACCATTTCAACAAGCAGAGCAAACACGGCAACGTCCTCCTACCAGGTACCACATCAACTCTGGAAAGAAATTTGGAAATTACAGACCACTCCTAGAGTTAAACATTTTATGTGGAGTCTATGTAACGATGGTCTTCCTACGAGAGAAAACTTACATCGGCGTCATATATTGGCTGATTCAACATGCCCTCGATGCCAAGAATATCCGAAACTTCGAACATCTCTTCGCCTTTGCCTATGGTCTCGGCAGCTCTGGGGTGAATACAACAAAACCAATCAGGCACCACCTATGTCTATTACACGGATGGACAAATGGGTCAACGACTACCTTCAGTCAGGGGTGTCGATCTGTCAAAAAGCCTCCTTCGCCAACCTCCTATGGTTCCTGTGGAAAGCTCGCAACGCGCTCATCTTCCACGGAAAGCAGGGCAATCAAGAACACATCATCATAGAAGCCCGCCTTACTCAACAACTCTATGAAAAATGGAACCCATCACCGAAAATTACTTTTGTTGCGAGAACCTACACGAAACCGCCGGCCGTGGGCGCTCTCAAGTTTAATGTGGACTGTGCATGGCGGGACGCGAACTCGAGTGGATCCATCGCCGGTCTTTGTCGAGATGCAGCAGGGGTATGCGTGGACGGCTTTCTGAGAAGATTTTTGCCCCCTCTGTCGTGGTTGGAGAAACCCTAGCAATTTTGTTTGCTTTGGAGAAGACGAGATCTTTTCTTTCGTGCCGTCGAAGTGAACTCCCCGCACGAAGTCATCTAACATCTGTTCTCATCTCCAGCGACGCTTTTAGAGCCGTAGAAGCCATTCTCCGGGCCGAATTCCTCCCGATTGGGCCTCCTTCCAAGCAACCCAAGACTGTCGGCTACTAATAGACCAAATGCCCAACGTCTCTCTGCGGTATGAGCCTCGCCAAACAAATCAAGCTGCTGATTTTGTCGCCAAATCCCACATGGCTGGATCCCTCCCTCGTAATTGGCTCTCTTTCCCCCCGCATGATCTTTATTCTATATTATGCTTGGACTTTCCTATTAGCTGTAATTTGCCATCTACGTAATATATCACAGCTTCGTTTTCGACCAAAAAAAAAACTTACAAGACATTGGCATTGAAATTGTGATAGAATAGAGTAGATAATAGCAGCTGAATTAGCGTTTAGAAGATGGAACGGACAGAAGCGGAGAGGTGATGGTCAAATAAAGAACTTGATGATTTTAATTAATTAATCGGATGGGCCTAAGTTGGCCCGTCCGCCCATGTTGGGCCTAAAAGCCCGGCTCGCAAAATTAGGGCCCATGGATAAAGAGATATGATGAAGGGGTATGTTTTGCTTTTTGGGGACGTATAAAAGGGGGGAAGAGAGGGAGAATGTACCTTTTGGCTTTTTACGTACGTATTCTCCCTCTCTCCCTCCAAAAACACTCCAAAAGAGAAAACGAAGAACAGTAGGCAAAAAGAGGCGACACCCTTCTTCCTCTAAGGCGAATTGCCGTCATCGGATCAAACAAGACCGTTTTTTTTTCTTCCTCTTGGCGGCGTTGGCGTTTAATTTGTGGCTAATAAGGTACGTTCGAATTTGTGATGTGCCTTAGGATCGGTGATGCATATATTTTTCTCGGGCTCGTCTTCCTCGCAAATTTAGGGGTTCGATTTAGGGTCGAATCCGGTTTTTTGGGGATCCGACAATTCCCAACATTGGTATCAGAGCAAGAGTTTATGTTTCCCGATTCCTTTTCATGTTTTTCCCGACCCCTTTCATGTCTGTGAATGTTTTTTTATTGATTTTCGTGAAAATAAATTCGGTCGACACCGATCGGGGCAAGAAATCCCGACACCCGAGACTGTTCATGCAATTTTTCGACTTTTTGTAGGTCGAAATCGACTTCTGATGGTGTTGGACGAAAGGTCTCGTCGAGACGAGCGCGACAAGTGGTGGAACGCCGCCAACGGCCGCCAGACGCGCCCCCACGTGTAGCTGGAGCGAAATGGTGCCTTCGGCGCGTGCAATGCACGCACCGACTCGGAGAAGGCGCGGGCGCGTGCGTCGCATGCGCGCGTGCGCGCGTACGCACGTGCACAGGGCGCGGCCGCTGGCGCATGCGAGGCACGCGCCAGCTGACGTCATCGTGACGTTAGCTGCACGCGTGCCGCATGTGCCGGGTCGGTCCGACCCGACCCGGCCCGACTGGACCGACCCAACCCGACGGCCCGACCGGCGACCCAATCCGTCCGATCCGGCTAACCTCGACCGTTGACTACCGTTGACCGTTGACGACCGTTGACGATTGTTGACCGTTGACCGTTGACAAAAAAAAAAAAGGAAAGAAGAAGAAGAATGTGTTTCTTTTTCAATTATGTCTATGTGGATTATATGTAATCCCTATTTGTTTTGCATTTGTTGCAGGAACAATGCCTCCCCTTAAGTTGCGCATGCTTATTCGTGTACATATCGACAAACAAAAGCAAAGGCTTTCAAGTTTGATAGCCGATTTGAATGGTTATCGATGGGAGAACGGAGACATAATAGATCATGTTCTTGAAGTCAACGGGAAAATTCAAAAGGTCATATGGAATGGTCGTCCAATGCCACAGTCTGAGATGGTGCAATATTTCATGAACACCCTTCCACCAGAATGGCAAGGAGATCGCATATGAGATGCCAACAAAGCCGCTTCATATAAGAAAATTGTGATGGAGTTTATAGATGATTATTATTTGATCGTTACAAAGGAAAAGATCAAGAAATTGAACAAAAAAGGAGCTTTTCCAGTTCGTGTATTAGCTTGGGTTTAGATGTTTCAGTTGTCTTTCTTTTAATATAGTTTGTGTATACTTTGTGTAAACATTTATTACTGCCTGGTTGTTGTTGATGTAGCAACTGATGTGTAAGTTGTATTATGTAGAAATATTATTATTCTATTCAATGTAAGATATTATTTGCTTTCCGATGTTGTTGATTGTTGTGGATAGTTCATAGAAGTTTTTTTTTTTACATAACTTATGTATAGCAACAGTGATAACCTGTCATTTTTTTTTCAATATTTTAAAAGTTTGATCTTGATGGTTTTTTATATGTTGGGTTAAGTTAAGCTCGTCCGCCTATATTGGGCCAAAACCCGGCCCGTAAGTGATGGGCCTATAAAAAGTGTAGTTACTACAATAAGTAAATAAATAAATATATGATGAATCTGAATAGTGGCGTTTTAGAAATAAAATACACTTCTCCATTTTCTTTCCTTTGAAGTAATATACTCCCTCTTGAAGAACGGAATTTTAGGGCTTTAAACGATTCCTCTAAGATTGCAACGGTACTTAATCTATGGCAAACAAGGTATGTCTATCTCCGTGGTATATCTTTTGATCGGTGTTACATGTTTCCCGGACACGTTTTCTGCATTCGTTTCGATATTCCATTGTTTGAGTATCGGTTTGATTTTTAGGAATCTGTTTGCAATGGATCTGATACAAAGATTGAATAACTTTAATTCAGCAACAATCACGTGCCACATCATTTGGTAAACAAAATTTACTTCGTTTTTCACTCTCTCTAGTCGTGTTTTCTGTGTATTTGTTTTGTTAATGTTGTTGACAAATTCACACTATCTCAAGTTGCTCCTTTAATCGATTTGGTGTTTTGGGAAACGATGTTTATTAAAGAAAAAAGCAATCAATCTCGAATGGCTTCATCGAAAGCTTTTCCACTTTTCATTTGATTTAATATCAAAGAGTATCTTGTTTTCAGTCTTTTAAGTTCATTTTGAGAATAATTGTCATTTTGAGAATAATTGCTCCTAGTTCTTCTTTGAAAATTGATCTTAAAAAGATTACTTTCGGACGTGTGGACTGTAGCTCAACCTAATTCATAACCCCACATTAATGGTATCGGATGTTGAGTCAGCCAACCAAGTTTCGATTCTCACCTTAAGAAAGGGATGGTGGGGGTTGCGCATGGGCTTAGGACCTTGTCCATGGACGTTCTGACTCTTGCCAATTATTTCTTTGCCTCAATGTAAACTGATCATCAGTCCTGTGAAGAAGTTCAGCAGAAAAGACAGACAAAACAGAAGGAAAGAAGCTAAAAATTGCTTTAACTAATTTAACTAATCTTCATCCCTGAAGACTTTTGACTTTTGAGGCATCTGCACCCCATGAGCCCCAGTGAAATAACTGGGATGTTTCTCCGGTGTTTCTGTCTGTTTCAGCAGCCAGTCCATTCTAGCCACAGATCAAACCAACAGAAATATGGCAAGTCATGCTAGGCGCAGAGACCTACTCTCTTCTTCTCTTTCATTAGTGAAATCTTGCGTTTCTTTCCTCCTCCGGGTACAAAGTCGCATGTAGTTTTACGGGGTTAATTCCAAAAAAGAGCACCAACTTTAGGTCAATGGACAAATTTGGCCCAAACTTTTTTTTGTCTCATAAAAAGCACCAACTTTAGGTCAATGACAAATCTGGCCCAAACCTTTTTTGTCACATAAAAAAAAACCAACTTTAAGTCAAGTGACAATTCGGCCTAATTTTTTTTTTTTTTGTTTCGAAAAAAAATTACCAACTTTCACTTAAATCCTAAATTTAGTCCCCCTTAACTTAGATTTATTGATTGTCCTTACCAATAAATCCATATGCACTTGCTAGCTAACTCCATCCATTGTCTTCTTATTTGAGCCACAACTTGAAAAATAACGGTAAAACTGTGTCGTATCCTATACTTCACTAGCAAGTTAAAAAATCTCCAGATTGAATTTTCTGGCTAGACTTTATCATTTTGTCGTAATATAAAGGCGCCCAGATCACTTTGCCCGTCAAGGGAAACCATGGATAAGATCGACCGACCTCACGGCTAGAACCTTTTCTCCTGAAATAAGGTTAACTTCAAATAGAAAGTTAATGGTAGGGATTAGATTTTGGATATGAGTGAAAGTTTGTGATTTTTTATGAGACGAAAAAAAAAAAAAAAAAAAAATGGGGCTAGAATTGTCACTTAACCTAAAGTTGGTGCTTTTTTATGAGACAAAAAAAGTTCGGGCCAGATTTGTCTCTCGACCTAAAGTTTGTGCTTTTTCATGAGACAAAAAAAAGTTTTGGCCAGATTTGTCTATTGACCTAAAGTTGATGCTTTTTTATGGAATTAGCCTTAGTTTTAAGACATATGAAAAGAGTGTTATGCAACAAGTAGGTTTTATGACAAAAGGAGCTTAGTTTGCAACTGATGGTGGGTTATTTTACCAAAAATCAATAGTTCGAAAGACATTTTCTTAAAAGTGATGGTCTGTAGTGCTTGAAATTACTAGTTAATGAAAATGTATTTTCATTAATTCTATGTAGAAACTTTCGTTGTCGATGAAAATATTTCTTGCCGATTCATTTAGCAAACAATAATTCTAGGAAATCTTTCTCGAATTCTTGATCTTTTGCAAAATAAATACAAAATTCATTGGATTACACAGTTATTCAATCTCCGGTTCATGCGAGGTGACGTGACAACGACTTTGAAAAGCTAAAGGGAACTATAAATAGTCTCCAATATCTTTCACAAGTTATATGTTTATCGGCACAATGCACAAGGCATCAACTAATTTTTACACGAAAGCGACTGTTTTAGGAAATAAAAAATGCCTCCAATGTGACCCAAAGACTTAGGTTATTTCCAAGAAAGTGTAAGCAAGACTTGATGATAGCTCTATCGTTTGTCTGGCTCGGACAATTATGCACAAATAAGATTGCGTCATGTGAACAAGCGATCATAAAGCATTAAAGGTAAAGAGGGCTTTAAATTTTAAATGAGCATAAAGCCATCTTCCATGAAGGTGATCCCCGGAGACCTTGTGCCTCAAAGACTTCTGCTTTGGACATTGACTTAAAAGAGCAGAAACGACTGTGAAGTTTCCCCTGCTTCTATTCACTTCACCATTTTCCACGACTTTAGCTCCCCTCTCGCAGCCATTCCTTCCTTTACCCTGCCTATAAATACTCTCAATTCCTCTGCTTGTTGAATTAAGCGCTTGTTGCGGTTCTTCATTGGAGGATCATCAGCAAGTTTTTACCAGGTGCACCGACTTTGAATCCATATGCACTGCTGAATTTATCAGCAAATCTCTTAATTCTTTTAAGTCCTCAGCTGATTCGAGGGCAAGCCATGCAAAACCCGGTAAGCCTGTAACTACCAGTTCTAACGAGAACCGGGAGTCATCATCGAGGCGAGAGCCATGCGGAAGCGGGTGGGCTTGTAAGGGTTTGTTTGGTAACGCTTTTGTTTCGGGGAACAATTTCTTTTCAGAAATGGCTTTTTTCTATTTCTATTCCTGGGAACAGTTTCTCAATAAAAGATGCATTTGGTAACTATATAAAATTTCTACTCTTGAAATGAAAAAAAATAAAAATGCATTTGGTATGATTCACAATATATAATTTCTTTTAAGTTTTTTCTTATTCTTCTTTATTGCCGCCACCGTCGATCGTTGCCATTGGCCACCGACTGCCGCTGTTGCCAACCGTTGTTGCCACTGCCAATCGTCGCCATTCGCTGCCAACCATCGCAGCCACCACCAATCGTCGTCATCCGCCACTGATTGTCGCCGTAAGCCACTAATGACCGTTGACGACGGATCATCGCTCACTGCCACCAATTGCCACTGTCAACTGCCGATAAATGGTGACAGTCGGCGGCAATCATCGACGGGTAACGGCGACGGTTGTTGTCGCCGGTCGGTCGTTCGGCCAACCAACGGGCGGCAACGTCAACCGTCATCGATGGTGGGTGTGATAGTTGGCGACGATAGCGGCCGGTGGTGGTGACGGCAACTGACGGTGGCGACAGTGGCTTGCTGTCGGCCAGTTGGCGAGCGATGACCTCAATGGTCATTAGCAGTGGGCCGTGGCGAGCGGCAGCAATGGCAACGGCAGCCAACCAACGATTGATCAGTGGGCAGGCAGCAGGAGCCGGTTGGCTGACGGGCGGTAGGTGGCGGCGAGAGGTAGGTGGTGGCGTCGGCGCTGGCAGCTAGCCAGCGGTGGTAGCCGAACAACAGGGGCAATGGCGAAGGGAAGGGGCAGCAAGGAGGAAGAAAAGAAAAGAAAAGAAAACTTATTTCTAAAAATTGTTTCCGAAACAAGGAGCTACTTTTTTTTACTTCTAGTTTCTGTTATAAATCTATTCCCCAGTCACTTTTTTATTCCAAGGAATTAAAAAATCAATTGACGTTACCAAATGGATTTTTTTATTTTTTTTGTTCTGGGGAACAAAAGAACAAAAATTAGGAGGAATAGAAACGTTATCAAACATGGCTTAACTATCATTTCCAATGAGAAAGGGGAGTGATTGCACAAGGGACGATTATCAGGGCAAGAGTCACGTAGCAGCTGGTGGGCCAGTAACTATCCGTTCCAACAAGAACGAGAAGTGATCATTGAGGCAAAAAGTCATGCGGAAGCAGGTGGGCCAATAACTACTTGTTCTTATGAGAACATGGAGTGATTGCCCAACAGTTCGAGCCGGGGGGGGGGGGTTTATCATTGGGGCAAGAGCCACATCTCGTTTTTAGTAATTACAAGCCCACCAACTTCCAGGAGGCTTCTTAGGATGGTGAATGTGATAGGAATAAACCTAATTACACATAGAATATGGGGGAAAAGTTCTTGGATTATTTATATGAAATTAGAATTAATTCACAAGATGTAGCTTTGACATAACGACAAGTTTAGCATTATAACTCCAATGTTAAGCATGTTCATGTGAGGGCACTATTAGGATGGGTGACCTCCTAGAAAAGTGTCTACTTATACGCCATATGATAAATTTGCGAGGCTCAATGTGTGACAGCACGTCAGGTGAGTTAATCCATGAATTTCACAATATATTATCGACAAGTGTATGATTCGAGGATGAGCTACATGAAAAATGGTAGGCCTATAACTACTAGGTCCAATGAGGGTAAGGAGTAGGGTGAGCACGATCTCGATTGGACTGGTCCAAGGGACCAACTTGTGCAATGTTGATCCTCAATTTTTGGGACGGGAGGTTGACCCCATTGAGTTTGAGACCAAGGACCGGACTAACTCTTTGGGTTTGGTTCGATTTCAAGGTCAATTCGAGACCAACTAATTTTTTTTTTTTTTGTGTTATATTTTGTATTTCTTATAAGGAAAAACATACCTTTTCAAATTACATATCTATCAACAATGTAATATGGTGCACTTAGACTATAAACACAAGTACATATTGAATATAAATCTAAGATAAGGTAACAATAGAAATCTTTATTTGCAATTGTTGAGCAGCTTTTGTGAAGCGGGCCAAGAGGGGCGAGAGATTTCACCAACAGATCAATGCTCCTAAGGCAAGTAAGGGGAGGCCGAAGTCAAGCAGCAAGGTGAGCAAGGCAAGCAAAGAGAGACAAGTAGCAAGCGGGGCTAGGGCAAGCAAATAGAGCGAGGCGAGTGAAGAGGGTTTCTATTTTATTTTATTTTATTGGTCGAATGAAGGCTGGGTTTCTACTTCCTACTTTTTTGGCTAATGCGTTGTGGTGTAGAGTAGATAAAAATATATAATATATTATATTATATATATGTAAATATATATTATAAGATATATACATGATTGGTATTACATATATACGGGGTTGGTCAAGGTTGGACCAACCCTTAAGTCTTAAGACCAAGAACCAACCATCATAGTGCAAGGTCCAAGGGTCCTAAGACCAAGGAAAGGCCGAGTCTTCATCGGGATTGGATTAGGATCGGTTGGGTTGGGCCGATTCAGGGTTAACCTTGGACCGATGTTCATCCTTAGTGATGAGTGATCATCGGGCTAGAGTGCTTGGATGAGCAACTCCCGATAGACATCTAGGATGATGAAGGTGGCAAAAGTAAATTGAATGGGACATCATACATGGGGAGGTGGAACTCTGATGTTAAGTTTGTTCAAGTGAGAGCATTATTAGAACAGATAATCTCTTGGGAAAGTGCCTATTTATTTGCCTCTCTAAAATTTGGTATAGGATGGGCCAAAAGCAAACAATAATTTGAGTGAGTTAATCCAAGATATCCAATGACTCTTTGCTAAATGATGTAAAATCACAATAATCACCTCTTCTTTCAATAATTTAAGCCAGATCTGATACAAGGAGTGAATCCTTTAACTAACTAGTAATCACATACCACATCATTTGGTAAACAATATTTAATACGTTTTTCTTGGTACATAGAGTATTTCTCACTCTCTCTAGTCTTGTTTTCTTTTTTTGTTGATGTCCTACTTTATTAATATCCTTGACGCATTTGAACTTATCTCAAATTGCTTGTATGATTGATTCAGTAGCTAGTGAAATGATGTTTATTAAGAAAAAAAGCCTACGTGGAATGGCTCCGTTGCCTCAAAGGACGCCAAAAAAGCTTTTTCACTTTTCATTCAATTTCCTTAATTTTTAACAATACCTTGTTTTCAGTCCACAAGTCAATTATGAGGGTAAATTTTGCTTGTTTTCCTTTGAAAATTGATCTAGAGAAGTTAAGACTTTTGTACGTGGAAATTATGGCACAAAATTTTGTACCTGAAACACTAATAGTTGACGACATTTTTTCCTTAATGTTCTCAGCATCCTCCGATGGATGTCAACAAAATTCTGGGAATCGCCAGACATGCCATCAGTCTTGTTCAAAAGGTCAGCAAGGTCCATGGAGTCAAAGCGAAGATGGATTCTCTGGAAATAAATATGGGAATGGTGTCGGCCAGGAAGGCGGACGTAAATTTCCAACTAGAGCAGGAAGAGAGGAGACCGGGAAAGAAAAGGAAGAAAGAAGTTTACTTTTGGATGCAAAGTGTAGGATCGCTGGAGGATCAAGTCCACGAGCTAGGACGAAACGTCGAAGAGGGGCATTTCTTTTCTCTTCTCATGTTGGAGGATCAGGTGAATGGCCTTGCGACTCAAGTGGAAAAATTGCACGACAAGGGTAGATTTGATAGCGGTCTCACGATGGATGTGAAACCGGCCCGAGGCTACGAACTACGACCAGGTGAACTAGCGGGACAAGCTTCTCAGACAAAAAGGGATGAGATCTGGGATTGCTTGATGAACGAAGAGGTGCTCTGTCTGGGTGTTTGGGGACAGACGGGTGTGGGCAAAACCTTTCTCACGAAGCATATACATGATCAGATAGTGCAAGATAGTACGAGGTTCGATGGTGCATGTTTTGTCACTGTATCGCAAGAAGGCACTGTCGGTACGATACAAACTGATATTGCACACTATCTCAAACTAGATTTGACGGAGTTGAGCAGTGTTTACCGGGGCGCAAGACTGAAGGAGGCATTGCAGGGCAGGAAACTCCTCTTTATCTTGGATGATGTTGGGAAATACTACTCTTTGGAAGAAGTGGGTATAGTCATAGAAAGGAATGGATGTAAATTGATTGTAACATCACGATCGAACGATGTGTGCGAGCAAATGAACTGTCGCGAGCTTGTCCATGTAACAACTCTTCCCGAGGTGATACCTCAAGGGTTGGACGAATTTTCAAACTTGAGTCACGGCCACTAGTCTTGGTGGCATTTTCACTAGCTGAGGTTGGCTTGAAAGTTTGTGGATCAACCGAATTACTTTTCTCTCTTGCCTCTTCATGTTCGAATCCAAGTGCTTGTTTAAGCTTTCGGAAAACTCTGCAAAGGTAACATGTTTGGGTGCACTTGAAACTGACAACGCTTCATTTTGTAACTAACCTCCCTTTTATCCGACTTCCAGAGTAAGAACTACATACGATAATCAAAATAACTAGCTTTCAACTCTCATTCTCGCACACCCTCTGCTCTCCTCCTTTGTATGTCTACTTGATACAACTCGTCAAGAACATTTAATCTAACAGCTCTCACGACTATTTCCAACGTAAGTGGAGAGAAAAAAATGGGTTTTGCACATACTCTACTATAGTGACCATACATCCTCCGAACAAAATAAGCCGAAAGTGGTCTGAATACCACTCAACAGCACCCATGCAATCGACAACAACGATGGGGTAATTTTTTAGTCTTGTTTGGGAGCATTTGGGATTTTATAATTGCAGAACCAATCATTTTCCAATCTACAATCATTTCCCTAAAAGGAGGGGAAAAATATCAAAAAAAAGTCTTAAATTTATTGTTTTGGTACTAATTATGTCATAAATCTTTCAATTAAACCAATTTAGTCTTAAAACTTTTTCACATTAATACCCATTCAGTCCATCAGACTAATTTAGACTAAAAAACTAGTGACATGGACATTGGCGATGGTTAGCCTCGCCGAGTTGCCCCTGGGCAAGGGCGAGCACCAACCATCTAGGTGCAGGAAGGCCAACCCTCGCTTAGACGGCTGATGCTCACCCTCCTCTAGGGGTGGCCCGACGAGGCCAACCATTGCTTGCGGCTGGTGATAGTAACCTAGGCAAGAAAAAATTGTTTTAAAAATTCAAAACAGTACTACAATGTTATTAAAAATGTTCACATTAGTAATGCCCGGCTTAAATTGTCTGGATGGATTGAATTAGTACTAACGTAAAAAAGTTTAAGACTAAATTGATCTAATTGAAAAGTTTAAGACTGAATTAATATAAATGTAATAGATTTATGACTTTTTCAGTACTCTTCCCCATAATCATCCTATCTTGCAAAAACATTGTTTCATGTGATCTAACATCACTAAAGACGACTCTGAATAGTCTTGAATATCTTTTACAGTTTACATGTCTTACAGCACAATGGACAAGGGTCAACTAGTATTTTACATGAAAGCGACCATTTTGGGGGAGGGCGGAGGGGAAATGCCACTGATGTGTGAACCAAAGACTTTTGGCTATTTCCAAGAGGGTGTATGCAAGACTCTAGATGATAACTCTGTCGTTTGACGGACTCAGACAATATTGCAAGGGTAACTTCGTGCAATATGATTACGTGATTATAAAGCAGAAAACGGAAAGAGGGCATGCAGACTTTAAATCGTGACTAAAACTGTCTTCTGGGAAGGTGCCCCCCTAAGACCCCACGCGTCGAGACTTAAGAAAGCAGAGCGACTGCGAAGCTTCCTCCGCTTCTATTTCCCTCACCATTCTACTCGACTTAGGCTCTCTCTCTCTCTCTCTCTCTCTCTCGCAGCCATTCCTTCCTTTGGAGGGTCGTCAGCAAGTTTTCACCAGGTGAGACTGCCTTAGATTAGTGAAAGCTTGGAGCTTTCTGTATATATATTTTTTTATTCCCTAAATTTTCCTGGGCTCTCCATGTAACGGGTACTGGTAATTTGCCATGCCTAGCTTTCCTTGATTTATTTTACACAAGGAACGAAAAGAAAATCAACAACTCAAGTTGCATTATTCCGAGTCAGAATAGCTGTCCTTATTCTGGCATGGATCAATGGTCTAGTCAATTAGGAATAATTGGCTAACCTCTTTTGCTTCTGGTAAACCAGATTTAATATGTTTTTCACTCTCTCCAGTCCGTTTTCTGTGTATTTGTTTTTTGGATTTCCTCCTTTATTAACATCTTTGACCCATTCGAACTATCTCGTGCTGCTTGTTTGATCAATTCAGTAGCTAGCTAAACGATATTTATTAGAGAAAAAAAATGATCTATTTCGAATGACTTTGTTGCCCCAAACTACGCTACAAGCTTTTCTACTTTTCATTCGATTTGCTTCTACGACATAGTTCCTTATTTTGAGCATGGAAGTCGTTTTTGAGAAAACCTTTCCCTGTTTTCCTTCGAATTTGATCTCCAAAAGATTAATTTTATGCGTGTGGACTATGATAATTGCTTCTTTGCCTCAAAACTGTCCTAAGCATATTCCACTAGGACGACAACCCAAAACGTGGCTGTATGCTTCTTTTTTCTTTCTCTCGAGTCCTTCCATTTTCATTCTTGTCTTGTTCCTCGAATACTAATTAACACTTAACACTCGGATATATCTGAAATACTCAATTTTCTGACAAAAGTCGAAGCATAAATGCTGGCTAAAAAGTTTTGCACCTGGAATGCTAATCGACGACATTTTTCCCTTAATGCTCTTGGCAGTCGTACAATGGACACAATTCTGGGAGCCATCAGTCTCATCGTTCGAAAGGTCACCGACATCAGTGTAGTCAAAGAGAAGATGGATTCTCTTGAAAGGAATATGGCAATGGTGTCGGCCAGGAAGGCGGACATAAGTTTGGAACTAGAGCAGGAAGAGAGCAGACCGAGGAAGAAAAGAAAGAGAGGAGTTGTGGATGCAAAGTGTAGGATCAGTGGAGGATCAAGTCCACGAGTTACGACGCAAAGTGAAAGAGGCACGTTTCTTTTCTCGTCTCATGTTGGTGGATCAGGTGACCGGCCTGGCGACTGAAGTGGACAAATTGCACGAGAAGGGTAGATTTGAGAATGGTCTCACGCTGGATGTGAAACCAGCCCGAGGCTGTGAACTACATCCAGGTGAACTAGCAGGACAAGCTTCTCGAACAAACAGGGATGAGATCTGGGATTGCTTGATGAACGAAAAGGTGCTCCGAGTGGGCACTTGCTAGGGGTGTCTCCAAAATCAAAAGAAGGGCTCTAAGATCCCATTTAGAACATTAGGATGAATCGGGTGAAGGGTCTATGACCCAGCTTCTTCACCCTCGCACTGTCCATGATGAATGGAAACAGGCCACCACCTATCTCGGCCCTCACAAGCGGCTGCAGCACTCGTCTGCATGCCGCCGTGGCCCACCTCTGTTGTGTCTCTCTTGCCTCTTGCTCAGGTTGCGGGGTCTGAGCCCATCTCCATCTCTCTCCAGCTTCGTTTCTCTTTCTCATCCTGGTCTTCATCGTCTCGCTCCAGCCCCAACACGGAATTTCACTGCCTCCAGTTTCAATGCCATGCTTTCGCGACCTCAATTTTAGGCCAACCAAGTTGCCTGACCAAGGATCAAGGCTGATCGGGAATGGTTTGGCAGCGTGTCGTTGGTATGCAAACAACCAGAACTTCCCTGCTGCGACTATATTCTTCTGGCTTCGTTTCTCAATCGCAGAGGTATGAGAGCAGTCGCTTCTTCTTCCATTTTTTCAGACTTGAATGCTTCTCCTTTTCTTGTTTTGGTATGCACTTTTGCTGGGGTTGTCAATCTCTTTCCCCTCCAAAGCTTTCAATGAGATGCGAGCACGCCCATTTTTCTTGAATCAATCTTTGCCGAAGCTTAAATTGTATGATTCTCTGTACTTATTGCAAGGGTTCTATTCAGTGTCCAAAATTAGTGAATCAATGGTAGTTGCTTTTATTACTCTGTTTCAAAAAGCTCATATCATACCTGATCCTTCTGCTCAGCAAATTTCATAAACCAGTTGATAGTCCCATATTAACTTGAAGTTTGGCTGGGTTTCCAAAGAATCTTGGTAGGGAAAAGTTTCTGCAGTTAAATTCTGAAGTTAGCATTGGAGTAAAATTCGTAATTTGAATTGTAGGACTGGCATAATCTTTATATCATCTTTTCGAGCTGCAGAGCTTCGAATATCTATAGCAGCCATTTTATGTCCAGACAGATGGCTGTGGCATTGAGAACAATCTCTAGCCACTTGTCCGCCTCACTTTTAACGGCAATCTATTCATTTTACCCGAGCAGGGGGCTCCACTGTGTTGCTTCCGCTGAAGACGACTCTTCACAATCCACGAAAAATGCTGAAGCTGAGGTCTTGGTCTGGTGGCAAAGCTGAAGTTTAAAGTTGGGGCGGTGTTGCTTGAAATCCTTCTTGTTGGTCTCTCTGGACTTTGGCAACCTTGATGCTATGCATCTTGCTTTTCTGTAATTGAAAGCAACACTTTTTCTTTTTGGGGCTGATAAGTAGATTGAAAGAATAAGGTTGACTTTGGTCCTCCATCTTTTCTTGAAGAACAAGTTTGAGATTAACCTTATCTTGAGTTGAAGGATGATAGTTGTCCCCTCCTGTATCTGTGAACTTCATGAATTTTCCAGTTTCCTTCGAACTGCAGTGTTAAAGATGGACCTGAATGGAGATTGGAAGGTTATAGATTAGGTTGCTGAATGAGTTCAGATTTTTCCATAGCTTGGAGTTTTTTCCCTTGTGTGTGTTTTTGGTCAAACCTTGTTGTGTACGTTTAAAGAAGGGAAAGTGGTACAAATGATTTATAAACTTTGATCAAATGTGCATTGTGATGCTGAACTTTCAAATTGTTCAATGTAATTCCCAAATTTTAAAACATATTCAAACTAGTTCCTGGACTAGTTTAAACATGTACTATTGAACAAATTAAAACTTTAAATCATATTGGACCAAAGTTTTAACATCATTTGTGTCATTTTCCCTTTAAAAGAATATAATTCAATAAGCTATGGGTATAATTCAATAAGCAAGACATAGCGGGGATTTCGTTTTTCAAATGACCGTGCGTTATTTCAAAAACACTTTCCTAAAATTAAATGTCTATAGTGCTTTGAATTATTTGTAAATGGGATATATTTTAATTATCAACAACATTCGACACGTAAACATGTTCCGCCGATTAAATTTATAAGTGATATTGACAATCATTTCTAAGAAAATCTTTCTCGAATTTTTATTTTTTTGCAAACTAAATGCAAAACTCGCTTCATTACACAAGCGTCCTATCTTGCAGAAACATTGGTTCATGCGATCTGACATCACTAAAGAGGACTAGAAATAGTCTTGGATATCTTTTACAATTTACATGTCTAACAGCACAATGGACAAGGGTCAACTAGAATTTTTACATGAAAGTGACCATTTTGGAGGAGGGAGGAGGGGAAATGCCACTGATGTGTGAACCAAAGACTTTTGGCATATTTCCAAGAGGGGGTATGCAAGACTCTAGATGATGACTCTGTCGTTTGACGGACTCGGACAACCGTGTTCATGAAATGTGATTACATGATTATAAAGCAGAGGCATACAGACTTTAAATCGTGACTAAAACCATCTTTTCAGGAAGGTGCCCTCCCAAAGACCCCACGCGTCAAGACTCAACAGAGCAGAGCCACTGCGAAGCTTCCTCTGCTTCTCTTTACCTCGCCATCTGTGCTCCACTTTGGTTTTCTCTCTGGCAGCCATTCCTGCCCTTGTAGGGTCATCAGCAAGTTTTCACCAGGTGAGACTGCTTTAGATTAGTGAAAACTTGGACCTTCCTGTTTTCATAATTCCCTAAATTTTCCTGCGCTCTTCATGTAAGTGGTGCTGGTAAATTGTCATGCCTAAATTCCCTGGATTTATTTCACACGAGGAACGAAAAGAAAACTTACATCCCGTGTCGTGTCGTTTGTCTGTACTCTCTTTTGTTCATCTGTTAGTTCTTGAGCAGATCACCATGTTAGGAGACATTTATTAAAGAAAAACAATCTATTTGTTTTGTTGATTTCCTATATACCTCCCTATGCGTACATAGCACAAGACCTTCCAACTCGTGTGGCGTAATACCGAGTTGGAATATCCATCAGATCAATAGTCTAGTCAATTAGGAATGATTGGCTAACCTCTTTTGCTTCTGGTAAACCAGATTCAGTATGTTTTTCACTCTCTCCGGTCCTTTTTTTGTGTATTTTTTTTTTAGATTTCCTCTTTTGTTAATGTCCTTGACCCACTCCTACCATCTTGTATTGCTCATATAATCGATCCAGTAGCTAATGAAACGGTGTTTATTAAAGAGAAAAACAATCCACTTCGAATGGCTTGGTTGCCCGAACTGCGCCAAAAGCTTTTCCACTCTTCGTTCGGTTTTCTTCTATCAAATAGTTCCTTGTCTTTTGAGTATGTAATTTGTTTTTGAGAATAACCTTTCCTTCGTTTTCCTTTGAAACTGATCTCCAAAAGATTAGTTTTGAGCGTGTGGGCTGTGGCACAACATAATTCATACCACCGCAACAAGACTATTGCATGTTGAGTCAGCCGCCCAGGTTGCCTTTAATAGGGTCATTTGGGGGTTAGCTAATGGGATTTGGAATTTCTGAACAAAGTAAGAACATGATGTCCTTGGGACGTTCCAACTCTTGCCAATTGCTTCTTTGCCTCAAAACTGTCGGTGGCAAGCTCCACCAAGAAGACAATGCCCAGAGTTGGGGATGCCACATGCTCCGGCACGTGATGCGGGATATCTTGCGCGTTCAAGATACCCCATGAGTTGGAACGCCTGGAATTTGAGATGCCCCGTTGTCGGGTTATCTCGGGAGTTGAGATATCACAGAGAATGCCTCGAAGTCGAGATGCCTCATGTACAGGGATGCTCCGGCGAGTGTTTTGGGATGCCTCGAGAGTTGAGATGACCCATCAGTTGGAATGCCTGAGATGCTTTGGGACGCCCTGTTTATTGGGATGCCCCGCGCAGCATGGGAGTGTTGACTCCACTGAAGACGACTCCGCCCAATCCTTGAAAAGGCCGAAGCTGAAGTCTTGGTCTGCGGCGGCGCTGAAGTTTTGAATTTGGGGGGGTGTTGTTCGAAGTCCTTATTGTCTCTCTGGACTTTGGTGACCTTGATGCTACGCATCTTGCTTTTCTGTAATCGAAAGCAGAACTTTTTCTTTTTTTAGGCTGATAAGTAGACTGAAAGAATAAGGTTGACTCTGGTCCTCCATCTTTTGTTGAAGAACAAGTTTGAGATTATCCTTATGTTGAGTTTAAGCATGATATTTGTCCCCTAGTGTATCTGTGAACTTCAGTTTCCTTCGAACTGCAACTTTAAAGATGGACCTGAATGGATGTTGGAAGGTAACAGACAGTTTAGGCTGGTGAATGAGTTCAGATTTCTCAAAGCTTGGAGTTTTTTCCCTCGTTTGTTCATGTTTAAAGAACACCTGCAGGTACATCAGAACAACCAACCCGAGCCTGCAATGGGCCATGGAGACCATGCCCCAGGCTCGGGTCATGGGCAACATGGTGCTGCTGCTGAACGGTGACATCCTGATCATTAACCGCTGCGCAGCGAGGATGGCCAGGTGGGAGTACTGTGGACCTGTTCATCCGCCAGCCCGACGGACTAGCAAGAAGATGTCATTTGATGGAGCATCGTAAAACGATTTATATTATTGTTAAGTATCTTGCAATATCCTCCAGCCTTGCGGGACCGATAGAAAGAGAATTCCACAGCTTTGTGTAGTTTGATGGGTTTCCTTTTGTTATCCTTTTTGGGATGCACTTCACCTTAATCAAAAGATGGGCTTGAAAATCTGCTACACATACGAGGAAGTTTTGGACCTCAAAATCATGATGACCGTGAACTTTAGTTGTTGAGATATACTTGTAGGAATGATATTAATTAAATCGGTTTGTCTTCTTTTCTTTCTTTTAAAAAAAAAAATGAAAGATCGCAATAATAATATTAACAAGTACTTTATACAACACTTATTATTAGAAGATGGTTAACGAATGTACTTTCATCACCAAAATACAAGAAGCAAACTGAAAATCTACCTGCATTCCAAGATGAAGCAAATAGGGAAAACTGTAGATTGAGCTTTCCAGACATGTTTCATCCGGGCAGATGGGTGCAACTGTGACATGCAATTACACATACAAAAAATTCCGAGAAATAGAGAGGCGAATGCAGAATCAATACATTCAGACATAGTAGTGCATAAGGATGAAACAGGGATAAGTTGAAAGTTGTTATGTTGAATTAATCCCTTGGATAAGTAAATAGCATAGCCCCGATTATCCCCAATACATTTAACACGATTTGGATCAAATCCATCTTCAGATTTAAGTAGGTAACTGCAGTACTAAATGCTCCATCTGGGGTAGCCTGCAAACACCATAAGGCCAAATGACTGCAGATACAAAGAAGAAGGTGCTGTATCTCGTAAAGTGACCCTAGAAGAAATACTGCAGCTTCTAGAAATCAGAAGTTTGAACATCCACTTGCAGTGACATTGGAAGAGTTAGAAGAGCAAAACTTCAGTTATTGATGAAGAATCAATTTAAGCAGGTGACAATAAACCTTCCATAAGAAATAGGTCCGGAAAGGTCCTTTGTGTTCATGGTATGACTGAGAGTATAAGTCTCGAATCGATGGTGATGGAGATGGACGTTGGAAAATGCCCATTTGGTGGCCAGAAGCAGCCGGAGATGGAGGTCTTGATGAGCCTCTTTGTAATTGGGCGTATAGCGTTGAAGGAGCTTCAATGTTAAAAACCCTAAACTTCAAATTTAGTCTTAATTCTACTCTAAACCTTTTTTAATATCAGAAAAATCCCCAACCTTTAAGTTTAGTCCAAAATCTACCTTGAACTTTTTCTTTTTTGTCTTGAGAAAAATCCTTAAATTTAGGTCCAACCCTAATTCTACTCCAAACCTTTCTTTGGTCAAAAAATCATCAATTTTCATTTTAGTTCTAAATTTGCTCCCATTGGCCCTCTGTTCAAAAGTCGTGGTTAGCAATTTCTAATTTTTTTTATTCTACAACGGTTTTGTTTTGAAGATAATTTTTCATATTGCCTTTTTATTGTGGATTTGATATCGATATGGAAATGTCCCATTAAGTTGAGATTAAACCATGGGGTGGATTTGGAAATAGATTAAAATTTGATTTTTTTTTAGACAAAACACAAATCCGGATAGATTTGAGATTGAACTTAAAGTTTATAGTTTTTTCTTAGATAAAAAAGGTTTAAGATAGAATTGACACTTATCTAAAGTTTGAGGTTTTTTAGAAATTATGCTATGTACTGGGCTTAATGCAGCGGTTTCTAGGCAATGGGAGGAAATTGGATAAAAGAACAAAAAATAGGAAAAGAGAAATGTGGGCTGAGTGTCGTTGTCATTAGTAATGGGCTGATTGTTGTTTTAACAAAAAGTGGGCTTGTCATGGGCGTTCAGAATAAGCTGAGCTTTAGTTATAGAGCCAGCGAGTTTTGGGCTTAAGTTTTAGTTGGGTAAGCTGGGCTCTATTTAGGTTACACGAGTGTGGGCTTATTTTTTTGGGCTGGGTTTTTTTAGAGAATTGGGTTCAGATCACGAGTGGACTTGACATGAGAGCCCAATTTCTGTCCCAGGCCTAGGCTCGAGAGTCCAAGTTCAGCCCATGTTCGACCGGGCCCCATGGCCTGGCCCGAGTCCCTATTTTCAAAATAAATTCTTTTAAAAAATTAATATAAAAAAATTAAAAACTGATTGCAGCGCAGGGTTATGAAAATCTTTGAGAAAATTTAAAAAAATCGATTTTTTTCTAAAATTAGGAAAAACTTAAAAATTGATTTTGAATAATTTTCTCTCGAAATGTGCAAAAATTTGATCAAAAATTGAATTCGAAATTGAACAAACTCTTAGAGTTTTATAATAGAGTTTTTATTTTTAAAGATAGTTGTTATTAGGCAATGTTAGTGCATTTCAATTTGCACTTTCTATATATATATATATATATATATATATATATATATATAATTGCTTTTCCTTTAAGCCTTGTTAGGAATAAAAATTTAGGACTCACAATTAGTAAAAGGGATGTTTGAATATTTTGGTTCGTAATTAAATAAAATTATGTACCAAAATAGCACTGGTTAATTAATTAATCCACATTTGGTCATCCAAATTTCTAACCAAAATAAGACTAGATAGTATATGAGATGAAATCTGTGAATTTTACTATATCCTATCAACTATTTGGTAATTGCAATAATAAAGTCAAATATATTACCATTATATCACGTACACTATATAGTATAAACGGCATATTAATACAAATGAAGATGATAAAAATCTCTCACAATGCTCTTGCTTACATTATTTTTATTTTCTTTTTTATCTTATTTTCCTCTCTTTTTGAATTAATTTCTTTTTATTTCTTTCTTTCCCTTCCATCATTTTCTAATAAAATTTTATTAAATAGTAAACTATATTAATATACCTAAAATACTAAAATATGTAATAAATATAAACATATATTTATTTTTATATATTGAATATATATTATAAAATAAAACAAAATCTGAATATATAAATAAAAATAAGATTAAGTTAAAATAACTAATTTGTTATTTTGATTTTCTTATATTAGAATTCAAATATTATTTATATTGAAATATAATTTTAATTTTATTAATTTAAGAAGATTGTCATTTGAGAAAAATTAATTTTCTATTATAGATGTTATAAATCATATTCACATTTATTTCACCTCTCTCTTGTGGGATAATTTTATCCTGGTCTACGTCCCACTTATATCCGACTTTATCTCGTTTTTAGCATGCACTAAATGTAAGATATGATAAATTTTATCATATCTCGAATTTTATCTGATTGCCAAATATAACCTTAGTGTAATCAAGTAGCCATCTCTAGATTATTTAATTGCGTAAAAAGTGATGTATACTCACATACTTCACTTGGTTTCTAAATGACTTCAATAAACTAATGGTGACTCCTCACTTGGAAATTCTTATAGTGTTAATATTCCAACGTCGCATGATGTGTAATCAAGAGTCCTAGGCTCATCTTTTAGGTAATACATCTAAATTTATGTCTTTTTCTCTTTGGATGGAAAATGTAGGTCGCGACGATAGAAATGTTACAATTTAGTCATGGATGAAAATATTTGTTGCTCATTTATGTGAAATAGTAATGCAAGTTATCATTTTGAGGGAAATCTTTTTAAAATTACTACTTTTCCATGGAATAAGTATAATCCCACAAAATCATTTTATTACAAAATTGTCCCCTCCGTCAAAAACGCTCATTTATATGATGTGATATGATGATACGGCAAAAAAGCTAGAGGGGATTAGAAATAGTCTCGGATATCTTTTTAAGAATTGAGTGTTTATCAGCATATCGCACGAGGCATAAGTTAGAGTTGACAAAATGGGTCAAAAATCAATATTATAACCCATTTTTAGTTAAATGGGTCATATATATATATATATATATATATATATATATATATATATATATAAATCAAGTGAAAGTTAAATATGAGTCATAAATTGGTCAAGTTATGGGTCGAAATAGATCAAGCGAAAATTAAATATGAGTCAAAAATGAGTCTAAGAAAATAAAACACAAAAGAAAAAAATAGATCTAAATAGATTATTAGGAAACCCACTTTAAAGTTTAAACCATGGCCTTTTTTAATTTAATAAAAATGTTTTTTTATTATAAAAAGTTGAATTATAATTATTTTTCATATTTCAATTATTTTTCTTTTTCTTTTCTTCCTTCCTTAGCGGTGACCGATTGCGGGGCAACGGTTGGCGACAAGCTAGGCGAGGCTCAAGCTCGCCGCAGTCGCCGAAGATTGGCGAGGCTCAAGCCTCGTCGGATCTCTTGGCCTCGCCAACGACTAGCCAGCTCAAGCTCGTTGGTATCAAGCGGGGCCTCGGCCTCGCCGAGCTCGATCTCGCCCGTGGCCGGTTGCTAGCCGTCATTGTGGCCGGCGGTCGGCCGAAGAAGAAGAAAAAAATAAAAGAGAAAAATTAAAAATAATTATTAAAAATTAAAAATTATATTTTATAAAATAAAATTATAAAAATTATATTTTTAAATTATAAAAATATATTTTTAAAAAATGATATATTTTAAAAAATAAAAATAATTAAAAATTATATAGTAAAAATTATATATTTTTAGAAATAAAAAATTTATATTTTTAAAAAATAAAAACAATTAAAAATTATATTTTAAAAAATAAAAAAATTAAAAATTATATTTTAAAAAATAAAAAAATTAAAAATTATATTTAAAAATTAAATATTATTAAAAATTATATTTAAAAAATTAAAAATTTTGATTTTTTAAAAATATTTTAGAAAGAATTATAAAAATTTTTCATTAAATTTGTATTGCATAAAAATATTTTAACAATAAATAGATTTTTAAAGAATACAGGTCGGGTTGGGTAAAGGTCGGGACGGGTGGAGTCGTGTATGAGTCACTAAATTTACATTATAAAAATATGAATTAAAATAAATTAAATGGATTAAATATGAATTGATCCATTTTCGACCTGACTTATTCGCCATCCCTAGCATCAGCTACCTCTTGAGGGGAAAAGTGCCGCCAATGGGAACCCAAGACTTCTGCTGTCTTTCCAAGAAGCTGCATGCACGACTTTTGATGATAATTCCACCGTTTGTCTGGCTCGGGCGATTATGCTAGGAAAGTTGATGCCATATGAATACGTGATAATAAAGCAGAACAGCTAAAGGTGACTAGAAATAGTCTCGATATCACTTTAATATGTTTACCAGCCCCATGCCCAAGGCATCAACTTGTTTTTTGACCTGAAGGCGACATTTCTGGGGAAAAAGTGCCTCCATGTGACCCAAGACTTTGGCTATCTTCCGAGAAGGTGCGTGCAAGACTTTTGACGACAATTCTACTATTTGACTGTTTGTCTGGCTCGGGCGATGAAAAGCGGGGTTGATGCCATGTGAATTCGTGATGATAAAGCAGAAAAGCGAAAGGGCACGAGAAATAAGTCTCAAAGTCGCTTTAATACGTTTGTCTGCACAATGCCCAAGGTATCAACACGTTTTTGAACCGAAAGAGACGTTTCTGGGGGGAAGAAAGTGCCTCCCATGTGACCCAAGACTCCGGTTATCTTCCAAGAAAGTGTATGCGAGACTCTTGATGATAATTCTATCGTTTGTCTGGCTTGGACAATTGTGCAAAAATAAGTCTTTGCCATGTGAACAAGCGATCATAAAGTAGAAAAAGTAAAAAGCGCTTTAAATTATAAATTAACTTAAAGCCATCTTCCAGGAAGGTGTTCACCGTAGACTGAGAAGACTTTTGCTTCGGGTATTGCCTTTAAAAGAGCATAACGACTGCCTGCTTCTGTCTAGGGTGTTTAATAGGTCGTGTCAGGTCGGGTTTTGATGTTACCCAATCTGAATCATAAAGGGTCACAACCCGAAGCACATTAGACTCATAAAAATTTGGATTGGGTTTCTAGGTTTTCTTTTTTTTTTTCTTTTTTTTCCCTTTTTTTTCTCACTTCCCTTATCGCACTCTTTCCCTGCATCCACTGTACAAATGAATCAAAATCCATCACCAAAACCAGCTTCTCCAGCACAGCGAAGAAAAGCGTCTCATCAACCTCGCTCTCCTCAACCTCGTCATTACCGATGAGGTGCAAATTCCGAATTCCCGAGCCACGCCTCCCACCTTTCCTCTTCGATTTAGCCGGAGCTCTCGTGCCACTCCCAGCATCTTCCTCGGGAGCTGCTTGTTGAGACCAGACGGACTTCCAAACGGAGTGCAGGAGAGAGACGAACCCCATCGGAGTGAAGAGGCTCAAGATGGGAGCTTTCGGGGAGAGGAGTAGGGACAGGTAGACATACGACGCCAAGAGGGAGACGCGAGGGTTGCTGCCTGAGTCCATGGCCGAACCGATGCACTGCGCAGGGTAAGACGGAGGGAGGTTCCTAGAGGCGAGGTCCGTGAAGAACCGGTCGAGGATGTCCGGATCGCCGGTGCCGACGAGGCAGCGCAGGTTCGAGAGCGTCAATTCGGGCACTGTTGACGGTGGCTGGAGGAGGGAGGAGGAGGCGGCCGGAGGAGGGGGAGCTTGTCTAGGTCTGCGACGATTTACGGTAGGGTTTCCTTTCAAACACATGAAAATGTGTTTGGGGCCGAACAATTGTTTTCTTGTTGCATAAGAATTACCCCAACAATTACCCAATATGTTTTTTTTCCTTTTTTTTTTTTTTTTTCACTTCCCTTATCGCACTCTTTCCCTACATCCACTGTACAAATGAATCAAAATCCATCACCAAAACCAGCTTCTCCAGCACAGCGAAGAAAAGCGTCTCATCAACCTTGCTCTCCTCAACCTCATCATTACTGATGAGGTGTAAATTCCGAATTCCCGAGCCACGCCTCCCACCTTTCCTCTTCGATTTAGCCAGAGCTCTCGTGCCACTCCCAGCATCTTCCTCGGGAGCTGCTTGTTGAGACCAGACGGACTTCCAAAAGGAGTGCAGGAGAGAGACGAACGCCATCGGAGTGAAGAGGCTCAAGATGGGAGCTTTCGGGGAGAGGAGTAGGGACAGGTAGACATACGACACCAAGAGGGAGACGCGAGGGTTGCTGCTTGAGTCCATGGCCGAACTGATGCACTGCGTAGGGTAAGACGGAGGGAGGTTCCTGGAGGCGAGGTCCTTGAAGAACCGGTCGAGGAGGTCCGGATCGCCGGTGCCAACGAGGCAGCGCAGGTTTGAGAGCTTTGATTCGGGCACTGTTGATGGTGGCTGGAGGAGGGAGGAGGAGGCAGCCGGAGGAGGGCGGAGCTTGTCTAGGTCAGCGACGATTCACGGTAGGGTTTCCTTTTAAACACATGAAACCAATAATGTGTTTGGGGCCAAACAATGATTCGACCCTCACCCAGATCCAAATATGTTTGTTTTCTTGTTTCATAACAATTACCCAAACAATTTTATGACCCGAAACATGTAGTCAACTTGTTTCGTGTTCAGTTTGTGTTTGGGTTGGGTCGGGTTGGGTTGGATCGGGTTTTTGGACACCCCTACTGTGTAAATATTGTCTCTTGACTCCATCGTCGAAAATTTGGAGCTCTCCTCTTTTTCCCATCCTTTTCGTGTGCTTTCCCGCAAACGGATGGATGGTTGAAGCGAAGATTCAGGCTTTAGAAGACATCTTGAGATCTTGCATTATTGATTTTGGTGGCTCTTGAGACGAAGTTACATTTGGCAGAATTTCTTATTATAGCAATCGTTCTAGCATCAAGATGGCTTCTCTTGAAGATTTGTATGGTTGAGGATGCAGAATTCCTATTTGGAAATGATATTGGTGAAAAGAGATCGTCTGATCTAGAGTTTATTCAACTCTCAAAAGAGAAAGTCAAGTTAGTTTGACAGCATCTCAAAACAGCAGACTCGTCAAAAAAAACAAAAAGGTTATGCAATGCTCAAAAGGCACAGTGAAATTTAACATGAGGGATCATGAAATTTCTTCTACGAAGGGTGTTATGAGATTCGACATGCTTGACAATTTTAGTTCAAGATGCATAATATCATCTTTTATCTTACAGAAGATTAGAGAAGTTGCTTATAAACTTGCTCTGCAGTATCTTTATCCTGGAAACATATGTCAAATCTCGAATATGTGATTTTACACCTTGAAGGAGATTCTAACTTATGAGGAGCAGTAGATTCGCATTGTCGATAGAAAGGGTCAAGTGCACGACGCCTATCTATTCTCTATATAAAGATTTAATGGCAAAGTGCAATTACTTTTATTTGTTCGAAGGTTGAGGTAAGTTGCAAAAAAAAAAAAAATTTATTTCACTATCAAGTTCTCTTTGATATATTAGATGGTCACTTTAGCAAATTCATCGGAATTACCTTGTTTATTACTTCAATGAAATAAACATATACTAATCTAGTTAATATTTCTTAGAGAAGCAACACTCTTGATGAAAATAAAAAACATGAAGTCTTAGTTATAATTATCATATGTAGCTAGGTTGATTATATTATCATGTACGTGTGAGTCTGTGTTTGAAAATTTTCACATCTATATCCTATTTGGTCAATAACTTATTAGCTTAAGCTTTAAAATAAAATGGGTTCAACTGTATATTTTGACGAGTTTGGATGTAAACTCTTTCTTAATGATCTCCTAGGTGAACGTTAACTTCTATTGCGCGCTCCCAACGGATTATATGTTAACCTAACATATATTCATCTCCCGGGGTAATATTTTTCTTGTATAAATTCTTATCATTTTATCTTATTGATTTATTTGTAAGATTTGTGCTAACTAGAATATGCTTTATTTTAAGAATTTCTTCAAGACTTGTCAAAATCAATACAATACTGCAAAACCTCTAAAAAAAAAAAAAATTACTGTGTTACTTGATTAAAAGCTTATTCTCATCAATTATTCTCTCTATAAACAAAATATGAAAAATTCGAGTTTATATTTTCTAATTTTCATTTATATGATAATATATACTTATTTGTATAAGTAACGTCTAGTTGTCGTAACTGGGTCATTATACTTAATTTTGTTTGTTTCAATAAACTTTTATTCGAATTTTGAAACAAAAGGATGAATACTCTAACACTATCTCTTATAAGACTAGATGGATATTAAAGCCACGCGCTCAATCTAGAGTAGTTCTTGACATGAAAGCGGCTGGAGTAAGGTACAGTTGCCAATTATTTCTCCCCCAAAAAGCTTCTCATGTGAGTTGTGCAAAAACAATTTCAAGACTCGTGTTAAATTATATGAGTTGAGGGTAAAAGTCATCAAAAGCTCCAAGTTGTATTCATTATAACATATTTATCCTATTTTTTTTTTTTTGACATCAAAAATCTTAAATTTATACTAATGTAACACATTTATCTTTCATCAAAGTTCTGTCAATGGAAACTATTAAAAATTTGTTTACATGAATGTTAAAACGCAAATAATATTGATATGACACTCATACAACTTAAGTGAATTAAATATGATGTTATTTTTGCTTAAAAATCATCTAATCGATCTGCATAGGTACACATTTTGGGATAGTTTGGATTTATGATATAAAAAAAAAAGGTTCAAAGTATCGTAATGGATATAATTGGAGATTTTTTTTGTAGCTTTTTCCTTTCTTCTATAACTTTTTATCTTCCCTAGGGTATCAGCCAATAAGTAGGCTCAAATTACTTGACAAGAAGGCTACCTTTTTTTTTTTTTAAATTTTTGCAGCAAAAATGAAAGATTCTTGAATAACTTTTTCGGACGATGCGAACGCGTTCCATGAAGGCGACTTTTTTCTTGGAGCAAAAATGCAAGATTCTTGAATAACCATTTCGGACGATGTGAATGCGTGATAATAAAGTAGAAAGGGATGAGAGGGCTTAAAAATTAAAAAATTGGATGGACCCCATCTTCCATCTTCCAAGAAGCTGCCCCACCTAGACCCCAAGCCTCAAGACTTTTGCTTCGGCCATTGGCTTAAAAGAGCACGAACCGCTGCGGTGCTTCCTCTGCCTTCCGTTCGCTTCGCCATTTTTCCTCCACTTTGGCTCCTCTGTCGCAGCCGTTCCTTCCTTTACTTCGCCTATATTGTTTTTGAATTAATCTCCTGCTGCGGAATTTCATTTGGAGGATTATTGGCAAGTTTTTACCAGGTGAGATCGCTTTAGTTTAGTGAAAATTTGCGGTACTCTTTTTTTCCTTAAATTTTCCTGCGCTCTCCAGGTCTCTTGATTCCTGTTTTACTAGATTTATTTAGCACATCCTTGCACACAAGGAACGTAAAACAACATTTACATCTCGTGTTGTGTCGTTTGTCTGTTCTCTCTTTTGTAGATCTGCTAATTCATGAGCAGATTACCACGATCTTTTTCTTGCCCAAAGAATGGCTCCATTCTAATAAGCTTTTCAGTACAGAACAACCCTGCTCATGGAGATAAAGAGACATTAAAGGAAAGCGGGGGTTTCCGGATCTGATTCCGAGGACACATTTTCCTTCTAGCAGTAGCAGCCAATGAAACCCAGTTGCCACTTTTATGGACTTCCTGATGACATACTCTGCTGAAATAGATTCAAACTGCTCAATGGATTTCTAATGTTCGAGTACGGAGGAACACAATCGCATACGATGGAAGTGGAAATATTGAACCAGAAGGGTAGATCTGATAACGATCTCATGCTGGATGTTAAACCGGCCGGAGGCTATGAACTACAACCAGGTGAATTAGGGCTACAAGCTTCTCAAGCAATAAGGGATGAGATCTGGGATTGCTTGATGAACGAAAAGGTGCTCTGCACTGGAGTTTGAGGACGGGGGGCACTGAGTAAAACCTCTCTCGTGAAGCATATACATGATCAAATTGTGCAGAATTGTAGAAGGTTTCCATGGTGCTTTTTTGGTCACTGATCGCAGGAAGGCGCTGTTGGTGTGGTATAAACTGATATTGCATACTTCTCAAACTGGATTTGACGGAGCAGGGTAGGAAGAACAGGTCCATATCCCTATTTGTGAGCGACATTTACTGGGGTGCAAGACTGAAGGACGGATTGCTGGGGTGGAAGAACAGGTTCATATCTCTGTTTGAAGCTTCGTCCTTTGGATTGGAGAACCCATGTCATTTACTATTGACTTGTGGAGGTATAAGAGTTTATGACATTTATGACATTTGTTGATATCAGAGTTACCAAAATATTAATCCATTTACAATCCTCTGTTTATGAGTCTTTCAATTGAAATTGATTACAAATCGTCCATGTGGTTAAAAGGAGCTCTAAAATACATAAGCATATAATATAACACCTAATTACTTGATTTCCCCTATTCAGTTGAAATCCGGTTGGCACATGAGAAGACCCTTTGTTTCTAAGAGGGGAGGATATTTGTTTTTTTCCCCATACAATAAGAGAGTACTATTGAATTTTTAATCAAGCCAGTAAGAATTTAGATACGTCGAATAGCAAGCAACCAACTGTGAAATTTTGAAGATCAAAATAAAAAAGATTTCTTGCAACACTTGTGGGAAGCGTTACATTGGTCACTGTCGCTGGGATGCAGGGGCATGCTTTCTTTGTGAAAATAGTCAGATTTCTTGCCACACTTGTGGGAAGCGTTACATTGGTCATTGTTGCTGGAATGCATGGGCATGCTTTATTTGTGAAGATAGTCAGATTTCTTGCGACACTTGTGGGAAGCGTCACATTGGTCATTGTCGCTGGAATGCGGGGGCATGCTTTCTTTGTGGGAATATTGGATATATGGCACATGGCTGTTGTATGCAAAGGGATGATCTAGCTGATTGTACATCAAGCTTTCTGTGCGGGCAGGTTGGACATAGAGCATTTGCCGCTGGAATGCAGGGGCATATGCTTTCTTTGTGGGATTATTGGATATATGGCATATGGCTGTTGTATGCAAAGGGATGATCTGGCTGATTGTACATCAAGCT
Source organism: Eucalyptus erythrocorys (assembly GCA_014182555.1). Taxonomy (NCBI): domain Eukaryota; kingdom Viridiplantae; phylum Streptophyta; class Magnoliopsida; order Myrtales; family Myrtaceae; genus Eucalyptus; species Eucalyptus erythrocorys. The sequence continues at coordinate 20,818,204 of CM024602.1, forward strand.
TTCTGTGCGGGCAGGTTGGACATAGAGCATGAACTTGTTCTATGGGGAGGAATGCCCCTATTGTTTGTATGCCACAAGGGAATCAACAAAGGCAAAAAGCAACTGGAAAAGTTTTCATCGTGACAGAGTCGGATGCTGCAGTTTTTGATGCAGTTGTTGCAGGTGACAATACTATTGCATTGCAATATGTTTTTTGCTTTATTTGATCTTGGCGCTAGGCATTTCTTTATATATACTGAATTTGCTAAGAAGATGTGTTGCCTGATTTTTTTAATGTGAATTGCGTGTTTATGCTTCCGCTGAGGTTTTGGAGTTGTTGATCATGTGTTCAAGAAATGTGTGCCCCGAATTGATAATGAAAAATTGCCTATAGATCTAGTGAAGGTAAATATATAGGATTTTGGTGTTATTTAAGAGAGTTTGGTTCATATCACATGATGCTTTTGTTGATTGCTTTTTAAAGAAAGTTACCATTTGCCTTTCAAATTAGCTTGAATTTTCTTTTTCAGGAAATTGTAAAGGCACTTGTCCAATATTGATCTCAGCATTGCAAGCAAGAGACTTTTGAAAATGGACTGTTATCATTATCTGACTTGCCTAAAAGACAAAAGGAAGGATGTTATAATATAAGAAAGCATTCCTATTATCAGAGTTTCCGGATGTGTTTCCTTAACATCTATTGAGTTTGCCTCTTGATGGAGAGATTGAAATCTACATAGACTTGATGACCGATACAATACCTATGCACCATTTCAGATGGTATTTTCTAAACTAAAGGAATTGAAAACACAGTTGGAAGAGCTTTTGGTAAGTGTTTCAATAGATCCAATGTTTCACCTTGAAGCAATTGTTCAGTGGAATTGGCCTACTAATGTTACAAACTAACTTCCACATGCGATTGGTGAAGGGATTCCTTAAAATTGCCAGCCAGTCCACTTACTTGCCAACCTCAGAAGGGAGTTAAATTTGTCTGTTCAAGCCAGTGTGGATGCAGTTTCCAAGAATTAAAAAGGCGGTTAATTTTGGCTCCAGTATTGATTTTGCATACAGCGACAAGTGGGTTAACAATTTACTATGACAAATCTACATTGCTTGTGTACTGAAAAGCATGAAGACTTTACAGAATAGGAAAGCTTGAAATTTGCTTTTACTAAAAAGAACTGAACATGAGGTAGATGAGATAGTTAAAGCTTTTGAAAGATTTTGAGTTGTCTATTAATTGCTAAATAGGCAAAGCAAGCATGGTGGCAGATGCATTGACTCATAAGTCTTGTGAAAACATGGCAACTTTACTCACTACTCCAAAATCTATTCTTGAGAATATGAGAAAATTGGACTTGGAGGCATTGGTTCATTGGCTTGGTTACAATTAACATCAATTGATGTAATATTGCTTAACTTTGGCTTCCCTCTTGTAGCTGCTTTATCCTCTACTCGATCCTTAGGTTGCGTTTGGCAAACGGGGTAAAATTCGGGATAGGATATGATTTATCATGTCCTACGTTTGGTGTTTGCTCAAGACATGATAAAATCGGATATAAAGAGGATATAAACATGATAAAATTATCCAATGGGGGAGGTGGGATAAATGTTGATAGAATTTCTAATGTCCATAATAAGAAAGTTATTTTTCTCGAATAATAAATTTATTAAATTAACAATTATATTTCAATATAAATAATATTTGAATTCTAATTTAAGAAATAAGAAATAAGAAATAAAATTTTATTTTTAATTAATTTTATTTTAATTTATATATTCAACTTTAATTTTATCTTATAATAAACATTCGATCTATAAATTAATTATTTATATTTATTATATTTAGGTATTTTTGTATTTTAGGTATGTTAGTATAGTTTACTATTTAATAAAATTTTATTAAAGAATGATGAAAGGGGAAAAAAGAAATAATAAAGAAAATAATATAAAAAAGAGGAAAAATAAAATAAAAATAAATTAAGAAATAGTGTTACGGAAGATTTTCACCATCTCCATTTATGAATATTTAGGTTCATTTATAATTATGTCATTTATATTAAAAAAAAATGTACATAATATGATGTAAATATATCCGACTTTAATACTTGTGATTCATCAAATAATAGGCAAGATATAAAAAATCGCAAAATTTAATATCTTATCATATCTAGTCCTATCCCGATTAGAAATCCGAATGACCAAATGTAACTTTATTGTCTTTGCCATTGTTGATAGTGTGGAGCTATCTTCTTTCCCTAAATTTTCTTGTGCTCTCTCACAGATAATGGAGGGTTAGAGAGAACGATTCAGACCTTATTGGACATATTGAGATATAGCGTTATTGATTTTGGTGGCTCTTGAGATGAATACTTACTTGGTAGAATTTTCTCATAATAATAACTATTATTCCCACATTAAATGACTTTTTTTTTAAGCTTTGTATGGTTGAAAATGCAGATATCTGATTTTGGGACAATGTTGGTGAAAAGAGACTTACTGATTCAGAGTTTATTCAACTATCAAAAGAAAGAGGCAGGTTAGTTCGATAGCATCCCAAAACAACAAAGAATCGTTAAAAAAAAAAATTTACTCAAAACCTTAAAAGGCATAAGGGAATTGAATTTGGGAATTGAATTTGGGGATCATGTGTTACTAAAATTTTCTCTTGCAAAACGCATTATGAGATTCAACACACATAATACATAAAGTCCAAGATATGTGAGATTATTCTTGATCTTAGAAAAGATTGGTGATTTTGCTTATAAACACTTTATCGCTAGCTCGATGAGTACACACTTTCATGTGTCTTCGTTACGAAAATATGTGTGAAATTCCAAACAATTGCTAGATTTTACATCAAGGGGAATCTTAACTTATGAGAAGCAACTATTCGCATTGTCAATAGAAATGATCATGTGCAGGGACATTGCTCTATTCCTTATGTGCAGATCTAATGGCCAAACCACATCGAAAGAGGGGTTACTTGGGAGTTCAAGGAGGATGCAAAGCACGAACACCCTTATTTGAGGTAAGGCCCAAAAATGATTTTAGTGCATTAACGAGTTCAATTTGATATATTGAATGGTGATCGGCATTGTCTTGATCGCCTTAAAATTAATTGGAATTACCTCATTTTTCGCTTTGATGAGTGAACCATAAACCAATTTATCTAATGTATATTTCTTTGAGAAGCAACACGCATGATAAAAAAAAAAAAAACACGAAATCCTAGTTATCATTAGAGAATGTAGCTAAATTGATTAGATGTCACTCTAAAATCTATTTATTTTTCTTTTTGGGTGAAGCAACACCTATGCAATAGTTTTCCTTTTAACCTTTAATATCATTTAATTATCCAATATGGGTTGTCATAATATTGTCTACCATCATTTATTTGTGGACACATTTTTTGTATTGTACTTTCTAAGTGGAGTCGTGTAACTTGGTCATATACTTAAGGAACAAGTGTATTAGAAGTCCTAAAACTTATCATTAAAATGCAATCGAGTCATAAAACTTTCAAAAAATGCAATTAAGTTCTAAAACTTATCACGAAAGTTCAATCAAGTCCTAAAACTTTCAAAAAGTTTAATAAAGTCTTAAAACTTGTCTGGAAAATGTAACCGAGTTCTAAAACTTTCAGAATGTACAATCAATAGAAGGACTTAGATTGAACCACTTTGACAAGTTTTAGGATTTGATTGTACTTTTTGAAAATTTTATGACTTAAATTGCACTTTATGATAAGTTTTAGGACTTAATTGCACTTTTTGAAAGTTTTGTATTTTTATGATAAATTTTAGGACTTCCAATGCACTTATTTCTATACTTAACTTTGTTTGTTTCCACAATTTTTCATTGGAATTCTGAAACAAAAAAGGATAAATAGTATAAAGAAAGGTACCGTTAGCAATTCTTTTCCCCCCAAAAAAAATCTCCTGTTTGATTAGTGCAGAAACACTCCCAATTTTCGAAATAAGTTCTATTCTTTTTGTACGATTTTTAATCTACAATATATGCTATAAATAGCTTTAAAAACAAAGGGAGGTTTCGTTTTGCAACCAACGGTGCTTTGTGTTGGCTGAAATCAATGATATGGAGGACTTTTTCGTGAAAATGATCGTCAATTTGTCATTTACCATTATTATTTAATGATGATGATGATGATGATGATGATGATGAATGATGATAATAATTATAATATATTTTCATCATCAAGAAAAATATTTTGCACGGATCAGTTTTGTAAGCTATCTATATAAGAGAGTCTTCTCTGAATTGTTGATTTTTCGGGCAAAGAGCACACTCCAAAGATTTATTTGATGAAAAGATTATCCTATCTTCAGAACGATATAGTTCATTAAAATATGACGTGATGATGATGCGGAAAAGCGAAAGGGGCTAGAAATATTCTCAAATATCTTTTACCATACGTTAATCACCACCAGTTTTTGACATGACAGCGACTCTTTTTGTTTTGGGGGGAGGGGAAAGATGATGCCTCCCGTGTGACCCCGAGTCATACGGCTATCATCGCCCGGGAAGTTGCCCGCAAGACTCTGCAATAATCTTTTCAGACGATGTGAATGCGTGATGATTAAGCAGAAAATGATAAGAGGGCTTACAAATTTAAAAATTAGATAGAACCCATCTTCCCTCTTCCAAGAAGGTTTCCCCCGTAGACCCCATGTCTTCTAGGACTTTTGCTTTGGGCGTTGGCTTAAAAGAGCAGAAACCGCTGCGATGCTTCCGTTTACTTTTTTTTTTTTTTGGTGGTCAAAAGCCATTCCTTCCTTTGCTCTGCCCATGTATTGTCTCTCGACTCCATTGTTGGAAATTCGAGGCTCTCTTCTTTTTCCTCAAATTTTCTTGTGCTCTCCCACGTACGGATGGATGGTTATATTATATCGACATAAGACCAAATGGATTAATTGGCCTACATCACTTATTTATCTTGGTGAAATCTCTTGCAAAGTAATTTCGTGGAAAAGGAATGTAACATATTCCTAACATTACAAGTAGATAGAAATATTCTCTACACATGGGGGCGAAAAGGCGGATGGACGTGTCTTTTAGATTTATACGGCCAATTTGCAGTCATGTCAACTGCATGAGACTTCCAATTTGAATGTTCTGATTGGATACTTTGGCTCTGAAATGGATTTGTTCGTGTCCCAAGTTGGATAGCGATTTCTCCTTTTTCCGTATGGCTCATTGAGTTGCCGTATGTTTGTATGGCAGCGAAGAGGAGAATAGCAAAAGAAAGCTGCTTCCTCGGATCATGTTGGTATGTCTGGTCCCTGCATATTAGTAGAATCTGATTTGTTTTTCATGTTCATGCCATTTTGTTGTGCATGAAGTTTCACAAACCATCAAGTTGGTGTTCTGTGATTGCCTTTTTTACCTTCCTTTCAAAAATCAGGTTTAGAATTTTTATCGAAATCTCTATACTGCACCTAAGTCACCAACCTGTTTTCCCAAAAGCATCTATTTTCCTCTCCAATGCACTAGTAAATCAATTTGTTGGGATTTATTTATTTTACCCGCGATTAGTTTCATCTTTTAAATGTTGTTTTCTGGCAATACTTATTTAATGGCTTCTGAAGTAAAACAACTTTCTTTTATATCTGAACTTGAATTTATTTTACATGACGTCAAATGTCCCCCCCCTGTCTCTGTCTCTGTCTCTGTCTCTGTGTGCTTTCCATTTATTTGTTTTGACTGAAAACACTATAATTTTCTTCGCCATGTATGACCTTGAAAAACCGGTGAAATGAGAACTTGCGCTGAAATAATTGTATTGTAAGTTAGAATTGTGGAAACTCTGATTTTCTTAACACGCGACTCAATAGTTTTTGGAAATTCTGCATCTCTACGCCGTATTCATTGGTAGTTCATGCGATATGATATGACGATGAAGCAGAAAAGCGAGGGGGCTAGAAATTTCTCAAACCTCCTTTACAAATTATTTGTAAATCAGCACAATGCACAGGGCGTCGTCCAGTTTCTGACATGACAGCGACTTGTTTGGGGGGAAAAGATGCCACCGGTATCACCCAAAGTCGTGGCCATCTTCCAAGGAAGGTGTATGCAAGACCCTCGACGACCATTCCACGCGTCGTCTGGCTCGGACATTATCGCAAGGTAAGTTTGCCGTGGAAGTAGGTGATTATAAAGCAGAGGAGGACAAGAGAGCCTAAAAATTTGAAATGAACAAAAACCACCTTCTAAGAAAGTGTCCCGCGTAGACCCCATCACCGTTGCTCAAGACTTTTGCTCCGGGAATCGACTTAAAATCCTACTTTTATTCACCCCCGTGGCCATTCCTCCCTTCACTCGGCCTACTTTGTCTCTTAGTTCCATTGTGGAATTAATCTCTTGTTGCAATGTTTCCTTGCAAAACATGGCAAAACGATAAAAGAGATGGGGAAGCTTCGTGAAGTTCCAGCGAGCATATTCTATGACAGATATGTTAGCTTCGTGTCTAATCTTTGAAGGAGTCAAAAAAATGCATTAGGTACTAAACTCATATGGTATAGCTTTTCACCCGTAGACAAATTTAACAATTATAGAGAATGATTCGAACCTTCAAATGCATTTTGAGATCCTGTGTTATTGAAGCTTTATAAGGTTGAAAAAGCAAAACTCCTATTTGTTGGGATAGTGTTGGTAAAAAGAGGCGGACTAGCAAGAATCTATCTGAAAAATCAGGGAAAAAAAAAGAAAGTTAGGTTGTTGAAGAGTGTCTCATAATAGCACAAGATTGTGAGAAAAGCTACACGTACTTTAAAAGGTGCAGAGTGAAATTTAGCATGGAAGATCACATGTTCTTGAAAGTTTCTCCTATAAATAGCACTTTGAGATTTAATATGCGTGGCAAATTAAGTCTAGGATACGTCGAATCATTGTTGATATTAAAGAAGATCGGGGATGCTGTTTATAAACTTGCTTTGCCATTAGCTTTATGTGGCGTAGATAATCTGTTTCATATATTTTTATTGTAGAAATATATGCCAAATCTTGAACATGTGTTAGGTTTTGCACATTTGAGTTTGTAGGATGACTTAACTTATGAAGAACAACCTATTGACATTGTCGATAGAAATGATCAAGTGCAGCGACGCCAAACTATTCCCAAAACCACACTAACAGAGGCCATTCGAGAATTCGAGGAGGATGCAATAAGCTAATATCTTCATTTAATTGAAAGTTGAGGTAAGGCGCAAAAATATTTTTAGTGCATTCACGTATTCTGTTAGATTCATTAAATCACATTGTCTTTCCACTTTATAAAAGCTACCTCTTTTTCTTTGCTTCAATGAGTTCAAACACATACCAATTTACCCTACAGGTCTTAGAGAAGCAACACTAGTGATGAAAACAAAAAAACATGAAGCTTTAGTTATCATTACCAAATGTAGCTTGGTTGCTTAGATGACAATTTAATATTTATCTATCTCATTTCTTTTTCGGTGAAGCAGCAACTAGGAAATATTTTTCTTTTATAAATTTTGAAAAATTAGGTGACCTTTTCGTTGATTTTTTATTCATTATTTTTATTTTATTTAATTCATTTATTTGTAAAATCCGGGAAAATATACTTTACTGTGAGGTATTTCCTCAAGACTCATCAAAATCAATATGATACTGAAACTCCTTCAAAAAATTACGGTAATTCTCAATTCAAATTTATTCACATCAATTATAAAGTGATAAGAATTACCTCCATCAACTATAGAATGATAAGGATTATCTTTGATAATCTGTCTAATCATGTCTAAATCATTATAGAATCTATATTAACGGTTAACAGGCCCTTGATTCTATTTTACTTTTCGTGAACATTTAATTTTCAAATAATTTCAATATTTATAATAATATCATTATAATCATCTGTAATTATCCATTAGCCATATTTATTTATGGAATATGGGAAACTGTGTGCTATTTTTTATATATGAAATTATCATTTTTTCTAGGGTTAATACACTGAAAAACCCAAAACCGGTACACTTGTGAAAAATTTACTTCAAACTATTTTCGTGACAATGAAAAATCCCAAATTGGTATACTTGTGATAAATTTACTCGATTGACCATAAAAAATCCTAAATTAATACATTTATAACAAATTTACTCCAAACTAATTTATTCGACCACAAAAAATCCCAAACCGATAAACTTGTGACAAATATAGCTTCTGCTAAATTGGATTAATACCACAAAAAAAAATCACAAAAATTATAAACTATGACAAGTGGAGGGTAAAATCCCAAATTGATATAATGGTCAATTGTCACGTTAAGTTAATTTAACGAAAACTAAAAGAGGGTAAATTTGTCACAAGTGTACTAGTCTCGTAGTAAATTTATCAAATTTATACCAGGTTTGGGGTTTTTGGTGGTCAAAAAAAATAGTACGAGGCAAATTTGTCACATGTGTATCGGTTTGAGGTTTTTCAAGATATTAACATTTTTTTCTATATTTTCTAATTTGTTATGTAATTTCTTAATATTTTTACTAATTCGTCGGGACGTCTAACCATTCTCATAACCCTATAGTATCGTTTATCTTTCCACTTTGGGCTTTCATCTCATATATGATTTTTTTAATGATAGTCTAACATCATTTATGTATGGAAATATTTTTTTAATTGTATTTCTAAATGGATTTTCAGTAAATTTTCATTTGAGTTTCGAAACAGAAAGGATAAATAGTCTAAAACTATCTCCTAGACTAGATAAATGTCAGAGTCTCAATTAACTCGAAATAAACGCGGCCAAAGTACGGTACCTTTTTCTGGCCAAAAAGAAAAAAAGAACAACAAAGCACGGTACCTTTTTCGAGAAGCCGGATGCAGGTTTCGTGATAATTTCTACCATTTTTCCATGATTTTTTATCTACCTCGAAAAGGGGTTCTCCAATAAGTGGGTGTTACAATAAAGGAGAAATTTCCGGGTTTCATATTACTTAAAATTATAGATCAACGAAATTATTACATCATCCACAATAATCTACGTCCAAGCATTTTCATCGTCAATAAAATTATCATTCACCGATTCATTTTTATAAGCTACGCAAGCGATTGACTTTAAGAAATTTTTTCCATGAATTATAGCTTTTCGAATGCACCCAAAATTCCTTTGATCGCAGAAGATTATGAAACAGATTAGTTAATGAGGATTAGAAATAATCTCAAAAATATTTCACAGATCGTATTTTATCAGCAAAGCACAAGGCGCCAAACTAGCTTTTGACATGAGGCGAGCGACCTTTCCGCGGAGGGAAGAATGCCTCCAATGAGACCCCAAGACTTCGGTTGTCTTCCAAGAAGTTGTATGCAAGACTCTTGATGATCATTCTATCGTTTGTGCGCCTCGGCTAAGGCAAGTTCATGCCGTGTGTATACGTGATTATAAAGCAGAAAAGGTGAAGAGGGCTTGGACATTTTCAATTAAGTAAAGCCATATTTTCCAGGAAAGCGTTCCCCTTCGACCAAAAAAAAAAAAAGAAAAAAAAAGAAAAAGGGAAGTGTTCCCCGGTAGACCCCATGCCTTAGGACCTTTGCTCCGTTCACGGATTTCAAAATCTATATTTACTCACTTTACCATTGGCAATCTGTCTTGCAGCCGTTCCTTTCTTTACTCTGGCTCCTTTGTCTCTCAATTCCATTGTCGACTTAATTTCTTGTTGCGGTGTTCATTCAGAGAATTATCAGCAAGTTTTTACCAGGTGAGACTAATTTACAGTGTGTTTGGGAACTGTCTTCCCAAAACCCCTTGGGCATGTAAAGGCTTTTGGGCCAAATACTTGGTATTTGGCAATTTTTTTTTTACTTGCCTTTGCCAAATGCAAGCCTTCATAAGGCTGAAAGACTAAGGCATAAGACAAGTTAGGAGCTGCCTTGGGTTTTCTCGGCATGCTGGCTTTCTCGGCATGCTAGCCTTCGAGGCCAATGAAACCCGAAATTCTCCTTGCTAATATGTTGTTTTTCTGGTTTTATCCTTGATAACTATTCATCATCTCCATCTTCTTCCCTTCTCTCTACTAAGCATGACTAGTATCTACGCGTGGTTGCCGGCAAAGGGTAGGTGATCGGGCGAAGGGCAGGTGGTCCAACTAGGATCCTGCGACCATTTGACGAGGGTTGCCGCCACGGAGGATGTAGAGCGGTGAGGGTTACGATGACCCAGATCTGGTCGAGCGATCTAGGTCGCGGCGACCAAATTGAGCGGCCTTAACGACCTTCACATGAAGGTCGTAGCGCGGCGGGTCGAGCGACCATCTGGTGAGGGTCGCCGCGTCCTTCACATGGCAACACTAGCTGGACGCCTACCCCTCGCCGCACCGCCCGCCCCTTGCCGACGGCCTACCCTTCACCGATGGTCACCGGCCAAGCCCTTGGCTGGCCAACTCTCTTTCTTTCTTTCTTTTTTTTTTTTTTTTTTTTTTAAAACAAAAGTCTTTTGTAAATTTAATTTGCTCAAAGGTACTTTACAATGGACTTTCACAAATATGATTTACCAAACACAATTTACATCATGAAAAACTCATTTAACTCAAATGCCTTTGCATCTTCTCAAGAACTTTTCCCAAAAGCCTTCATAGACACACCCTGAGATTGGGCAAATTATCCAAAAGTCCTAAACTTGTTACATTTTTGCTAATTTAAACTTAAACCTTTCAATTATACCAATTTTCCTAAACCTTTCAAAATTTTGTCAATTAAGTCTACCCGGCCAATTTTCTAGCATCCTATACATCAAATTCGTCTTGCAATTGTTTTCCACATGTTAACGCATATGCTTTTTAAGGGGAGGATGAATTTAGGTCTTCAAGAGACGAAAATTAGTTTAGGATTCTTTACCAAAAAAAAAAAAAAAAAAATTAGTTTAAGATAAATATGTCATGGATCCCAATTTGAGCCTTTTTGTGAAACATGGGATAAATCTATCAAGGTTATCAAATCGGAATTTTAATAGTATTAACTTTTTTGTTTGTATTGTTGATTTCCTCCTTTGTTCATGTCCTTGACACATTCGAACTATCTCAAATTGCTCATGTAATTGATTCATTTGCTAATGAAATGATGGTTATTATAGGAAAAAGCACCCTCTTTCGAATGGCCGTGCGCTTCTTTTCTTTCGCTAGAGTCGTTTCATTTTCATTCTTCCCTTGCATATCGAATACCAATTAACAGTTAACACTCTAAACTACTGAGGTACTCAATTACCCGATAAAGGTCAAAATATAAATGCTGAAAGCCAAAAAAAAAAAAAAAAAAAAAAATTGTACCTGGAATACTAATTGACAACGTTTTGACCATTATTTTCTCAGAAGTCTAACAATGGATGTCATCAAACTTCTGGATGTCATCACAATTCTGAGTGCCGTCTACGGTATAGTTCAAACGGTCGGAAAGGTCAGAGGACTCCAACAGAAGATGGATGCCCTGGAACTGAATATGAGAATGGTGTCGGCCCAGAAGGCTGACATAAGTGACCAACTAGAGCAGGAAGAAAGGAGACCGCGGAAGAAAAGGAAGAGGGAAGTTGACGTGTGGATGCGTTGTGTAGAATCTGTGCAGGATCAAGTCCGCGACTTAAAACGAAAAGTGGAAGAGGAGCCTTTCATGTCTCGTCTTAACTTGGAGAATCAGGTGTGTGCCCTTGAGACTCAAGTGGACAAATTGCACGAGAGGGGTAGATTTGCTAAGGGTCTCACGCTGGATGTGCAACCGGCCGGAGTCGGGCACAACCTCTCCCGCTAAGAACATGGTGCAAGATCACAGGAGATTTGACAGTGAACTGTAGGTTAGAGGAATCCTCTGAAAGGGTAGAAGTACGACCTCCTCCTACTCTTTTCACTTCGGCTTGTCTAGATATCCTGCATACGTTTTCTTCTCTCTTGCTTTCTCTTTTCTGCTAATGTAAGTAGATGCTCCCACTATCTCGATCGTGCAACATAAAAGAACAACATAAAATGTTGCTCTTTTATTTTGCAAGACGACCTTGCGCTTTTTTGTCTTTTTATGTTGGTATATTAATGCATGCTCCTCCTTCATGTATGTACTTGATACGACTCTTTAAGCGCTTTTAACCTAAAAGCTCTAACGACTTATTCCGACATAAACCAAAAGAAAAGGGGTTTTGCATGTAATCTACAAAGAGTGATCGTACGTCCTCCGAAGAAAACAAGCTGAAAGTGGTCTCAGTGCCACTCGACTGCATCCATGTAATTAACAAAAAATAATTGGGTGGTATTTTAAAGTCTCATTTGGAAGCATTTCGGATCTGGAGAACCAATAATTTTCCAATCTACAGTCGTTTTCGTTGAAAGCAACCCAAGGTGCGACCACGTTCCTCAACATTCACACGTAAATCAGCACTTATCTTGACTCCATGCGCCGCAGAGAACAAGAACATTCTATCAAAATGTATTTTACAATCTGCCACGAGATGTTGGTAGGCCCTTTATTCTGTAGACCGTCCAGACGAGTAAATAACTCTACGTTACCTAACGAAGCGCAGCACCACACTAGATCAGTAATCTGTGTCTCACATATTCTCTCACCCTCGAGCTGAACAGGGCTAACTAACTTTGACCAAAAGATGATGCCTGACATCTGTAACTTACAAGAAAATATTGAACAGAAATAAGAAAATTTCCACCAAACCAGGACAAGTTCCTTTCATGCATAAATTATTCTATTTTCTCACATCTTCGGAGTATCCTCCCGTGAGCCTCATAATCGACCTTTGTCGCCTGTTTAAGTTATATAAAAAAAAAAAAAGGAGCAATGCAATCAGAATGCCAGAAGAAGAAACGGCTTGTTTGTGTTCTATTACCAATAACCCGTCTGAACTCCACTCGTCATCCTACATTGACAACTATCTTAGTAGATCATCCTTCATCAATAACATCGTTGGCCACATGACACCAGTTTGCGGTTGTACTTAGTGATTGCTCTATCGACATGTCGATATAAACTCCACACCGATCCATAAGGCTATAGTTATTTTTTAATGTCAACACTAAATGACGTAAAATTGCAAGTCATCTTCTTTCAATAATTTAAAAGCTAGATCTGATACAAAAAGTGAATCCTTTAATTGACCGGTAACACATTCCACGTCATTTGGTGTATATTCGGTATGGTTTTCTTAGTACATGTAGCATTTCTCACTCTATCTACTCGTCTCTCTCTCTCTCTTTTTGGTCTTTCGGTTTATGTCCTCCTTTGTTAATGTCTTTTGACACATTTGAACTATCTCAAATTGCTCGTATGATTGATTCGACAGCTAGTGAAACGATGCTTACCGAAGAAAGAAGCAATCTACATGGAATGGGTTCGTTGCCTCAAATTATGCTAAAAGCTTTTCCACCTTTCATTCGATTTTCTTATATCAAACAGTACCTTGTTTTCAGTCCACAAGTCAATTTTGAGGATAATTTTGCTTGTTTTCCTTTAAAAACTGATCTAGAAAAGATAAGACTTTTGTACATGGGGATTATGGCACGGCATAATTTACACCACCACATGAAGACTACCGCATGCGGAGTCAGCCACCCACGTTGCGATTTGCACCTTATCATGGTCCTTTAATCGAGTTAGTGGGGGGTAGCTCATGAGCTTGGATTTTCTCAACGAAGGAAGGACAAGTCCTTTGCACGTTCCAAATCATGCCAATTGCTTCTTTGCCTCAAAATTATAGCAGCGTCTAAAGCGAATTACGTTGTTGTTTACTTCCCCGCAGGTTTTCCCCTAGCAAATCAGTGCTTCTTTTCTTGCTCCAGAGTGCTTCCAGTTTCATTCTTGTCTCGCACCTCGGATACTAATCAACAATTAACACTCGAAGATAGTGAGGCACTCAATTATCCAATATAAGTCAAAATGTAAATGCTGAAAGCTAAAAAGTTTTATATTTAAAACGCTAATTGACGACATTTTTCCCTAATGCTCTCAGCAGTCTTACAGTGGACGTCAACAAAATTCAGGGAATCGCCAAACATGCTATCATTCTTGTTCAAAAGGTCAGCAAGGTCAATGGAGTCAAAGCGAAGATGGATTCGCTAGAAATGAGTATGGGAATGGTGTCAGCCAGGAAGGCCAACTTAAGTTTCCAATTAGAGCAGAAAGAGAGGAGACCGGGAAAGACGAGGAAGAAAGAAGTTGAGTTGTGGATGCAAAGTGTAGGATCGGTGGAGGATCAAGTCCACGAGCTAGGACGAAAAGTCAAAAGGGGCGGGGGGGGAGTTTCTTTTCTCATCTCATGTTGGCGGATCAGGTGCGTGGCCTTGCGACTGAAGTGGACAAATTGCACGAGAAGGGTACATTTGATAACGGCCTCACGCTGGATGTGAAACCGGCCTGAGGCGATGAACTACAACCAGGTGAACTCGTGGGAGGATGATATCTGGGATTGACTGATGAACGAAGAGGAGCTTCGAGTGGGTGTTGTTAGAATGTTTAAATAATAAACCACGCCTCCATCTAACAGCTTAAGCTTTTAGAACAGTTGGCAGTTGTTTCACAAAAATCATTCGGACTACATTCGGCTTGTTTACTTTGGAGGATGTGGGATCACTCTCGTAGATAATGAGCAAAACCCTTTTTCTTGCGGTTTATGTCACAATGTATCGTTCGAGCCATTAGATTAGAAGTTCTCGAAGAATTTAGTTAAATACGCATGCAAAGGAGGAGCATGCAGATCTTCTCCGCCGTCATTGTTGTTAATTATGAAGAAGTAATTTTCTTGATCAAAAATCTGTTACACTTCTCTGAGAGATGGGATTGGACAAGGAGAGCAGAGGCTGTGCGAGAACGAGAGGTGAAAATGTGTCATTTGATGAGTTACATTTGAGGAGTTTCATTTGAGGAGTTTCATAGTAGCTTACAATTAACAAAAAGCACCCCGATCGAACAATGATTTGCCAGAGAGAAAAGTTATTCGGCGGATTCATGAACTTTCAAGCAAGCTAAGTCAATAAAAATGCCACCAAGAAACCCCCCACCCATAAAATGAAAATGAAGAAAGAACCCTTCAATTAAGATGTCCCGACTCCTACATTAAACTTGTCAAAATGATGCAATAATAGAATAACGAAAAGAATGAAAATCGAAATTTCTTTTATCACACGTCATGTCAAATGGAAATGATGTGGAGAGGTTATTAATAATATTTGATTTAAATATCCTTTGTCTTGTGAAAGAAAAGAGCGACATTCGATACTGTCTTGAATGTCTACCCAGGTTACATGATCAAATTAAGAGAAGGGGGCGATCTCCTTACATTGGCGGGGAAATCCTTACATTGTTATACCCAAATGGAGACAGATGAAATAAAATGGCAGATATCCAGACATGCCGAAGCGGAGAGGGAAGGAGTCTGCGCTTCTCATCCAGAGGAATCATCTAACCAACAGTACCTTCTTGTGATGCAGTGATCTAACAGGCACCACCCAACCTTCCACTTCTTGGCCATCTAATCTGCCTGAGTTACCGAAGTTCCATCAGCGTCGAAGAAAGCCACGAAGGCGGCTTGAATCTCGAGCGATTCAGCATTCTCAAGCTTCTGCAAAAAGAAGTTATTTATTGTGATTAACGTGTCAAAACTGTTAACTACCCCATAATAAGTTCTCTGCATATTATAGACAACGTTGGCTTATTTATTATCTTCGAGTTTGCAATTACGAGAAATATATACATATGTTGCTATTTTCTAGGTTTTATGGGGAAATTGATCCCAACCAATCTAATTCTTCTTTTTTTGAACTATGTTGTCTGTATTGGCTTTTTCAATAAAACTGTATGTTGCTCATAATCGATTATTTTTAGCTGCTGAAGATTACAAATATTTAGTATTGAAGATTGCAAAAGAAGATTAAGCATAACCTCTACCATCGTGGCCATGCTCACCTATCACTTTCTTCCCAAAACGAACTAATTAGTATCAACACGATTTTTCCATATGAGAAACCAGAATGTGAGTTGTCATTCTTTCTTACTTTAGATATTCTTTTATCAATTGAATTTGCTGTATTCTACTTGCATTTTGGTTTCTCTACTATAATCTTCTCTTATGATATTCACGATGTATTACCTATTATTTAATTTATACGTCTATTGTACATACTATGACCATATTCTTTTTCATATGGTGCATGGATTGTCATTTGCATATTCCTTGACTTGTTATATATTCTATTTTGGGATGGGCTGCTGTATGACTATCTTTTTTCCTCATTTGTCAGCTCAATCTCTTCAGCCAAGAGATAATGAATGAGCTCAAAAATATTATCGCGAGAAATTAGCACATGATACTTCATCATTTTATAGGAGTTGTCCATATTACACTCATGGTAAGAAGATGATTAGCCCTTCTGAATTGCAGCAGAATGCTTGGCGCTAGCTTTTCATTATGGAGAAGCCAAAGGGGCTCCCTAGTAAGTACCGAGCAATTGAAAGATTTATTGAAACGGTCACTCGCATCGTCGGATGGTAAGTTACTCGAGTTGTGGTCTTATTTTTGCCATCTTCCGCTCATTAATCAACAACGTAGAAGCAAGGGCGATGATATATAGCATCTCAATAAGAAGTTACATACCAACCAAAAAAAAAAGAAAGTTATTCATTATTATAAATGCTTCAAAACTGTTAACTATCCCATAATAAGTTCTTTGCATATTATAGACAAAGTTAGTTTATTTATTATCTTCGAGTTTGCAATTACGAGAAATACATACATATGCTGTTATTTTCTAGGTTTCGTGGGGAAGTTGATCCCAACCAACGTAATTTTTCTTTATTTCGAATAATGTTGTTTTTTTTTTTTTTTGATGACCCAGGGAACCCCGCACGGCCGGATGCCGGGAGTAAACCACCGGGGCGACACGTGCTAGCCACCACATACGTGCCACCAGGTAAGTCACCCCGCGACGCACCGGGGTTTCGAGCCCCTCCCTTCGTGAGGGGGAGGAGGCCCAAAGCCAACCGCGCAACCCGGTGGGTGGTTTTTCGAATAATGTTGTTTTTTTTTTTTTTGGTGACCCAGGGGAACCCCGCACGGCCGGATGCCGATTTCGAGCCCCTCCCCTTCGTGAGGGGGAGGAGGCCCAAAGCCAACTGCGCAACCCGGGTGGGTGGTTTTTCGAATAATGTTGTTTTTTTTTTTTTTTTTTAGTGACCTAGGAACCCCACACGGCCGGATGCCGAGAGTAAACCACTGATGGCAACACGTGCTAACCACCACACACGTGCCACCAGGTAAGTCACCCTGCGACGCGCTGGGGTTTCGAACCCCTCCCCTTCGTGAGGGGGAGGAGGCCCAAAGCCAACTGCGCCACTCAGGTGGGTTGTTAGTATTAGCTTTTTCAATAAAAGTATATGTTGTTCATAATCAATTTTTTTAGCTACGAAAGATGACAAATATTTATAGTATTAGAGGACTTGAAGATTGCAAAAAAAGATTAAGCATAACCTCTACCATCGTGGCCATGCTCACCTATCACTTTCTTCCCAAAACGAACTAATTAGTATCAATACAATTCTTCCATACGAGAAACCAGAAGGTGAGTTGTCATTTTTTCTTATTTTAGATATTCTTTTGTCAATTGAATTTGCTGTATTCTATTTGCATTTTGGTTTGTCTACTGTGATCTTCTATTATGACATGCACGATGTATTATTTATTATCTGATTTATACGTCTATTGTACATACTATGACTATGGTGTTGCTAAGCATCATTCTTCTTTTTATATGGCACATGCATTGTCGTTTGCATATTCCTTGGCTTGTTACATATTCTATTTTGGGATGAGCTGCTACATGACTATTTTTTTTTCTTATATGTCAATTCAATCTCTTCAGCCAAAAGATAGTAAACAAGCTCAAAAGTTTGTCCTCAAAAAAAAAAAAAAAAAAAAAAAACTATGTATATTACCGCGGGGAATTAGCACATGATACTATATTATTTTGTAGGAGCTGTCCATATTACATTCATGGTAAGCGGATGATGAGTCCCTCTGAATTGCAGCAGAATGCTCATTATAGAGAAGCCTAAGGGGCTCCCTAGTAAGTGTTGGCCGGTTGAAAGATTTATTGAAACGGTCACTCGTATCATTGGATGGTAAGTTGTTCTGAGTTATGGTCTTATTTATGTCATCTTCTGCTCATTAATTAATTGTTGTTTTCAGCGACTTAGAAGCAAGGGCGAGAGCATATAGCGTATCAACAAGAAGTTATTTATTATGATAAATGGGTCAAAACTGTTAACTACCCATAGTAAGTTCTTTACATATTATAGACAACTTATTGTTTATTTATTATCTTCGAGTTTGCAATTACGAGAAATATATACGTATGCTGTTATTTTCTAGGTTTCGTGGGGTAGTTGATACCGACCAATCTAATTTTTCTTTTTTCAAATTATGTTGTTTGTATTGGCTTTTTCAATAAAACTATATGTTGTCCATAATCGATTTTTTCAGCGACAGAAGACAGCATGTATTTAGTATTAAAGGACTTGAAGATTGCGAAAAAAGATTAAGCATAACCTCTATCATTGTAGCCATGCTCACCTATCACTTTCTTCCAAAAAAAAGGACAAATTAATATCAATACAATTCTTCTATATGAGAAACCAGAAGGTGAGCTGTCATTCTTTGTTATTTTAAATATTCTTTTGTCAATTAAATTTGTTGTATTCTACTTGTATTTTGATTTCGTTACTATGATCTTCTCTTATGATATGCATGATACCTATTATCTTATTAATACCTCTCTTGTACATATTGTGGCTATGGTGTTGCTAAGCATCATTCTTCTTTTTCATATGGTGCATGGATTGTCACTTGCATATTTTTTAGCTTGTTATATATTTTATTTTGGGAGGGGATGCTGTATGACTATCTTCTTTTTTTCTTCTCTCAATTATCAGTTCAATCTCTTCGGCCAAGAGATAAAGAACAAGCGCAAAAGTCTATCCTGAAAAAGAAAAAATATTACCACGAGGAATTAGCACATGATAATTTATTATTCTATAGGAGTTATCCGTAGGGAAAATGTCACAAATGGTCCCTATATTTTTAGTCACTATACAATTTCGTCCCTGAACTTTCAATTCGCTTAATTTGGTCCTTGAACTACTGATAAATGTCCGATTTAGTCCCTAAACTATTGATAAATATCCGATTTAGTCCTTGAACTTTCGATTGACTCAATTTGGTCCATGAACTATTGATAAAATATCCAATCTAGTCATTCATTTTATCAAAGAGGAAAAAAGAGGAAAAAAGGAAAAATAATAACGAAGGACTAGATCGGACATTTTATCAATAGTTCAGGGACCAAATTGAGCCGATCGAAAGTTCAGGAACTAAATCGGACATTTATCAATAGTTCAGGGACTAAATCGGACATTTATCAATAGTTCAGGGACCAAATTAAGCGAATTGAAAGTTCAGGGACGAAATTGTACATTGACTAAAAATATAGGGACCATTTGTGACATTTTCCCTACGGATAACTCCTATAGTAAAGTCAAGCTCCCTAAAGACTAAAGAAATGGATTAATAAAAGGGGGACTTCTGCAACGGGCTGTGCCACCCAAAGCATGAATGGGAAGTCACATATGTCCGATCGCAAGCACTTACAATGTCATGATCCCATTGGTTTACCCTTCTTTTTTTTTTTGTAGTTCAACGGACGATTGCCCCTCCAACAAGAAAAGGTATAAATATGGAAACTTCTTTGCCATTTAGATCGGCGAATTTATGAAGGAAATCGAGTTTTAGATTTCCAGAAACCACACGATTGTATAGCCAAAGGGAATACGCCGTGCCTAAAATCATCCCAAGCACTGCTAATTTGGCCACTAAGCTATTTCTTTGAAAAGCTCCTACTAAGATGGGAAATTCCTAGATAGTTCCAAGTGAACTCATATTGGCCGAAGTGGAAGAGAAGGAAATGGTAGAGAGATTCGGCATGGTGTTCACTGAATCTCCATAATATCTAACAAGCCAAGTCTTATGTCGGTCATATAGAACACCAACACATAGAAAAAAAGACCAAACGCGTTTGAGTTATTGGCTCGTCCAACCCGACAACATTCATGAGTCGTTCGTTCAACTGTCCTTGGAGACACGGTCAAGAAGTACCATGCATGGTTGCCCCTCATCCTTTCTTTCTCTCGGTCCCACCCCGCAAGATATAGCTCATCCAAAAAACGGCCCCGGCACGAGCCTAATTTTTTTAGTAAAGTCAAGCTCCCTAAAGACTAAAGAAATGGATTAATAAAAGGGGGACTTCTACAATGGGCTATACCACCCACAGCAAGAACGGGAAGTCACATCCGTCCGATCGCAAGCACTTACAATGTCATGATCCCATTGGTTTACCCTTTTTTTTCCTTGGTAGTTCAACCGACGATCGCCCCTCCAACAAGAAAAGGTATAAATATGGAAACTTCTTTGCCATTTATATCGGAGAATTTATGGAGGGAATCGGATTTTAAATTTCCAAAAACCGCACGATTGTATAGCCAAAGGGAATACGCTGCGCCTAAAATCATCACAAGCACTGCTAATGTGGCTACTAAGCTATTTCTTTGGAAAGCTCCTACTAAGATGAGAAATTCCTAAATAGTTCCAAGTGAACTCATATTGGCCAAAGTGGAAGAGAAGGAAATGGTAGAGAGATTCGGCATGGTGTTCACTGAATCTCTGTAATATCTAACAAGCCAAGTCTTATGTTGGTCATATAGAACACCAACACATAGAAAAAAGGACCAAACACGTTTGAGTTATTGGCTCGTCCAACCCAACAACATTTATGAGTCGTTCGTTCTACTGTCCCTTGAAGACACGGTCAAGAAGTACCATGCATGGTTACCCCTCATCCTTTCTTTCGCTCGGTCCCACCTCGCAAGATATGGCTCAACCAAAAATGGGCCCTGGCACGAGCCTAATTTTTTTAGTAAAGTCAAGCTCCCCAAAGAATAAAGAAATGGATTAATAAAAAGGAGACTTCTACAACGGGCTATGCCCCCAAAGCAAGAACAGGAAGTCACATCTGTCCTATCGCAAGCACCCACAATGTCATAATCACATTAGTTTACCCTTTTTTTCTTTGGTAGTTCAACGGACGATCGCCCCTCCAACAAGAAAAGGTATAAATATGGAAACTTCTTTGCCATTTAGATCGGAGAATTTATGGAGGAAATTGGGTTTTAAATTTTCAAAATCCGCACGATTGTATAGCCAAAGGGAATACGCCGCACCTAAAATCATCCTAAGTGCTGCTAATGTGGCTACTAAGCTATTTCTTTGGAGAGCTCCTGCTAAGGTGGGAAATTACCCAATAAAGCTGCTTGTGCCAGGTGAACTCATATTGGCCAAAATGGAAGAGAAGGAAATAGTGGAGAGATTCGGCATGGTGCACACTAAACCTCCGTAATATCTAACAAGTCGAGTCTTATGTCGGTCATATAGAACACCAACACATAGAAAAAGGGCTGAAGAAACCAGTCCATGACTTAACATCGGTGGAATGCTACCTCCAATTCCCTGTATGTTCGATAGAGCCAAAGATTCCCCCATATGCACTATTGTGATTAATTTGGCATAACAAGTTTCAATTTATCTCTGTTTCACCCATATGCACTACTATGACTCTGACTTTATGCATTGATTCTGCACTCGTCTCTCTATTTCTCGGAATTCTCCGTATTTGTAATTGTATGTCACGGTAGCACCCATCTCCCCAAATGAAATAGGTCAAGAAGGTCGATCCATAGTTTCCCCGTTTGCTTGATCTTGGAATGCAAGTAGATTTTCAATTTGCTTCTTGCATTTTGGTGGAGATTAGTGTCCAACGTGGATCTTGGTGCATCTTTCTTTCGGACCTCTCTCAGAGCTATGATTCAAAGTTTCTATAGATGTATGTAGAGCTTCAGCCTTCTCCACTCCAGCTTGAGGAGGATCTAGAACGGCGAAAAGTTGTTGAGAATGGTTTTAAAATTAAGGGATACTGGACGTTTTCCTTTCTCTTTTCATTGGTTAAATTTTCAAGCTGCTTGAAAAATGCAAGGAAGTAGAAGTTTCGTAGTTATAAAGATTATGTAGCAAATTGGCAGGATTTTTTTGGGCCAAAATAAGGTATTTGGTTCAAATTCTCTATTTTTGTAAATTTGCTCATGTAATTTGAGGCTAAAATGAGGAGGAAATCTTCATCTTCAAGATGAATACTTTTCTTTGGACCAAAAGAAAAGAAGATAAATAGCTTTCTGGCCAAAATTTCAATCACCTCTCTGCTTGACTCTATCAAGATGCCTTTGTCCGACACAAGAATTTGTATATGAACATTACCTAATCCGAGCCAGGTCACTTCTGGTAGAATGCAAAGCAAGTCGTTTCTTTTTCTGGCATTATGATTGAACGGCTCTTTTTTCTTCTTTTTTTTTTTTTTTGAACTTAAACAGGTGATAAAGGTTGATCATGGCGCTCATGGTGTTGATACTCCAGAAGATGTTGAGAAAATAGAATCATTGATGCATGAAATTGTCCTAGGTTGGTGGGATTTTCTCCTTTTTTTTCTTTTCCTATGGTTAATATGTACTTGCTAGTTACAGATGTCATACTTCATCTTGGTCGAAGTTAGATAACCTTGTTCAGCTCGGGAGTGAGAGAATTCGTCAGACACGGAGCACTGATTTTTGTATGGAGCTTTGCTGTGTAATGTGATCTTGAGTAATTTACTCGCCCGGATGATCTACGATATACAGGCCGCACAAACATCTTGCGGCAGATGGTAATACCTTTTGACGGTAGGTTCTGTTTCTCTGCAGAGCATAAAGTCAACATAATTGCTGACGTTTGCGTGAATGTTGCCGAACGTGGTAGTCCCTTTGGTTGCTTTCAAGGAAATGATTTTATATTGGAAAATTATTGGTTCTCCGATTATAGAATCCAAAATGCTTCCCAATGAGACAATAAAAATTGACCCCGTTGTTGTTGTTAATTATATGGATGCCATCCAGGGGTATTCGGACCACGTTCGGCTCGTTTGCTTTGGAGGATGTATGAGCATTCTTGTAGATAATGTGCAAAACCCATTTTCCGGCAGTTTATGTAGAGATAAGCGGTTCATGCTATTAGATTAGAAGTTCTTGAAGAGTTCTATCGAGTACACATACAAAGGAGGAGCACGCAGATCTTCTCTACCGTCACCATTGTTAATTATGAAGTAATTTTCTTGCTCAAAAATCTGTTTCACTTTTCCAAGAGATGGGGTTGAAGAAGGAGAGCAGAAGAAGTGTGAGAACGAGAGTTGAAAGAGAGTCATTTGATTATTGCATACAGTTAATACTCCGAAAATCGGATAAAAGGGAGGTTAGCAAAAAAAAAATGAATAATGACACAATTGGTCTATAAAATTTGACATAATACACAATGTGGTCCCTAAAACTTTTAATATATTCGATGCAATTATGTTCAAATTGGTTTTTGAATTATATGAAAATGTTCAACATTACCATTCTATTAATTCAAGCTCAAGAACTAAATTGAATATTTATCAAAAGTTCAAGGATCACACTAAATAAATTAAAAATTTAAGAATCACATTATACATTAAACCAAATTTCATTGATCATTTGTATCATTTTTCCTAAAAAAAAAAAAAAAAAAAAAGGAAGAAGTGTTGATCCCAAGTGCATTCAAACATGTCACAATTGAGAAGCTTCACAATAGCTTAAAAGAACACTTGGGCCAGACATAAACAAGAAGCACTCAAATCAAGAACATGAATCGGCAGAGTGAAAAGTTATTCGGTGGATAGTGGATCTTTAACTGTCAAGCTAACCTCAGTCGATGAAAGTGCATCAACTTAACCCCCCTACTTAAAAAAAAAAAAAAAAAAAACCCTTTCGTCGTGACGTCCTCGTTCAAGACATCGAGCTTGTCAAAGTGGAGCAATGATACAGAAAGGAAAAGAATGAAAGTTAAAATTTATTTTATTATGGATTATGTTAGATGGAAATGAAGAGAGGTGCTTCTAAATCCTCCCTTAACTTGGGCACCTCTGCAAATTCCGTGTTGCTCAATGGAATCACAGATGATCCTGCCCTTCTAACATCCCAGTCAAATTCATCAACGTTGTTAGACTCCCCCTTTCCCTCTTTTTACAACAGTAGAATCACGGATTCAACATCTAGTCAAATTCATCAACGCCCTCAGACCCGCACCTTCCCTCATCCAACTTGCCCAACCCCTCTAATTCTAGATTTGACACTTCTTCCAACCCTTGAGGTATCTCCAGGGCGAGAGTTGCTACATGGACAAGCTCTTGGCAGTTCATTGGCTTGCACACATCACTCCATCGCGATGTCACGATCAATTTGCATCCATTTCTTTCTAGGGCTGTACCCACTTCTTCCAAAGAGTAATATTTCCTGATATTTTCCGAATAAAGGAGTTTGGGACACCCTGGAATGCCATAACTTGACGGGGGACACTTAAGTGCCATAACTTTAAAATGGTACACTTAAGTGCCAATATCGGAGTTAAATGGAATACGTAAGTGCCACTCTAGCGAAAATCCGGCTAAACGGCTAACGTGGCAATTTTCCGGCAATGGAGGTCCAAAATGGCGTCGTTTTGCACGCCGACGTGGCGAAAAAAATGCAAAAACGACGCCGTTTCGCGTTTGACGTGTAAAAATAATAAAAAATATTAATTAAATTAAATTAAAAATTAATTTTAATTAAAAATATTCTAAAAATTTAAAAATTAAAAAAAAAAAAAAAAAAAAAAAAGGGGACGAAGGGGGCGGGCGTCGAGGGCCGAGCCCTCGCCGCCGTCGCCGGGAAGGGCCGGCGACGGAGGGGGAGGGTCGGCCGGGGTCGCCGACCCCCGGCCGACCGGCGGCGAGGGCCGCGAGCCCGGCGAGGGCTGCGGGCCCTTGTCGCCTCCCCGCCGTCGCCGAGAAGGGCCGGCGACGAAGGGGGAGGGTCGGCCGGGGTCGCCGGCCCCGGCCCACCAGCGACGAGGGCGGCAAGCCCTCGTTGCCTCCCCACCGTCACCGGGAAGGGCCTACGACGGAGGGGGAGGGTCGGGCCGGGTCGCGGCCCCGCGACCCTCCCCCTCCGTCGCCACCCCTTCCCGGCGACGGCGGGAGGCGGCGGCGGCGCGAGGGCTCGGCCCTCGGCCGCCCGCCCCCTTCGTCCCTTTTTTTTAAATAAATTTTTAAATTTTTAAATTTTTAAATTTTTAAATTTTTAGAATATTTTTAATTAAAATTAAGTTTTAATTTAATTTAATTAATTTTTTATTATGCAAACGATGTCGTTTTCGCTGAGTCGAGCCGACTCAGCTCTCCGGCGGCCACGCAAGCATTAAAAAATAATAAAAACGTGCCACATAGGAATTTCGACAAGGGTCA
The DNA here is from genome assembly GCA_014182555.1 of Eucalyptus erythrocorys. NCBI lineage: Eukaryota > Viridiplantae > Streptophyta > Magnoliopsida > Myrtales > Myrtaceae > Eucalyptus > Eucalyptus erythrocorys. The sequence continues at coordinate 20,843,625 of CM024602.1, forward strand.
TCGGAGGTGGCACTTAAGTGTCCCATTTGAAAGAAAAAAAAAAAGCAGCACTTAAGTGTACTTGTTTTAAAGTTATGGCACTTAAGTGTCCCCCGGTGCCAAGTTATGGCACTCCGGCTGTTCTTTACTCCCGAATAAAGAGGAGTTTAGTACCCCGCAATGCCTCCTTCAGTCTTGCGCCCCAGTAAACAATGCTCAACTAGATTGAGATACTTTGCAAAATCAGTTTGCATCGTATCAACAGTGCCTTAGATTGTGATACAATGACTAAACGAGCACCGTCAAACCTCGAACAATCTTTCACTATTTGGTCATGTATGTGCTTTGCAAGAAAGGTTTTGCCCACTCCGGCCTGTCCCCCAACACCTGTTAGAATGTTTAAATAATAAACCACGCCTCCATCTAACAGCTTAAGCTTTTAGAACAGTTGGCAGTGGTTTCACAAAAATCTAACATAGTATCGAGCAAGTAGGTCCCGAGTTCAAATCTTCCAGCCCCTATTTGCCTCCCCAATTAAATTTCCACACTTAGTACTAGGCAAAAGACCAGACTAAGTGTGAGGGGGAGTGTTAGAATGTTTAAATAATAAACTACGCCTCCATCTAACACTTAAGCTTTTAGAACAGTTGGCAGTGGTTTCACAAAAATCTAACACGTAGTACCTTCTGCCACAGGATGTTTGTGAGCCTTCTGCCACAGGATGTTTGTGAGTCCTGTATTTTGTGGACCATCCGGATGAGTACATAACTCAAGATCATCTTACAAAGCAAAGCACCATACAAAATCAGTGCTCCGTGTCTCATGAATTCTCTCACCCTCGAACTGAACAAGGCTAACTAAATTTGAACAAAATGAAGTCTGACATATGTAATTTACAAGTACATATTAACCCTAGAGATTTCAAAGAAAATAAGTTTTTTAGGGAAAATAGCTTGGTGACATAGGTGTAGCATGCAGATTTCAAGAAAAATTCTGTATCTGACTACTGAAAAAAAGGTGAAAAACAATCACAGAACACCAACTTGATGGTTTGTGAAACTTTATGTGCGACAAAATTGCATGAACATGAAAAACAAATCAGATCCTACTGATGTGCAAGGACCAGACATACCAACATGATCCAAAGAAGCAGCTAGTTTAGCTCTCTCCCACGTTCTCTGCCATACAACCAAATGGCAACCCAATAAGCCATACGGAAAAAGGATAAATCACTATCCCACTTGGAATGTGAACAAATCCATTTCAGAGCCGAAGTATCATATCATCGCAGACACTGACAATTGTCCTTTTCCATGCTCTGCCAATGCCTTTTAGATCTATTGATCAAATACTCACAAAATTTGACCTTTGCTGGTCATTCCCCAATTATTTCACTCTATTCTTGCACGCAAACGGTTATACTCGTAATGCAAAAAGCTGGACATGGTAATGGTCCATCAAATAAAGATGAAAGAGGCAACATAAAAATGCGTACTTCATCCAGCATCATCAAAATTTGGTCTCGAGATACCTGATTATGAACAAGGAAGAAAGACAAGCAGCTATAGGAAAGAAAGCAAGAAACAGAAATGTGAGAAATCAAACAGAGAACAGACAGGATCATGTAAAACTGGGCCCAAAGAGAATTATCCTGAAAGCATAAGATTTTGGACACTTTGTGATATATATGTATCATATATTTACAGGCCAGGAATCCATTTTTCCAACCGAAGAAGACGAAGAACCAGATGGAGCACATGGTTACACATGGTGATTGCCTTTGCTTATGCTCTGTAATTCAGTATTTGAGTACATCATTTCTCTAGGCTTTAGACTCCTTAGGAATCTTAGACTAGTTACCGATCGTGTAATAAAGAATTTAATACCATTCTTTGCGTGCAGAGGGAAAAAGCCAAGAAGGTGCTCGAATAAATTGAACTGAGTTTCATTATTCATCTGAAAGAAGCAATAAGAAGATTTGTCTAACTTTGCTTGCTCTGCTCTCAACCTGCATTGGAGTGATGCATCTTTTGTTCCAAGATTCTCTAAGCTAGTGTGAAACTCCTCTCGTCTGCTTCATTTTCTCGAGCATCCCTCTGTCATCCAAAGTCCAAAGCATGCATCAGAGGCATATCCATTATCAATGACCCGTCTTGCGGATGGACCTTCCAAGTTTCCTGACCTGTTCTGCGCAAGCACAAGTAGATAGCAAGTCTAATTCAAATGGATGACATTGTGTCTTAGATGTTACTGATATAGATGCCTAATCTTGACGACCCACTCAAGGAGGGTGCAATATTGATAGAGCGCCTAGTTCTCTTGCAACCCTCCTATTACATTTTGCGGTGTATCATGAGATGATATTGCTAAACTGCATTTAATTAAAATAATAGATGGATAAATTTCAAGACTAAGGGAAATAGGAGAATGAGATATTATTTAGAATTTACAATAAATATAAATAAGATATATGTTATTTTATGGTGCAGACTATAATTCGAACCTCTTGCAGCTGTAAAAATTAGCTCTGCGATAGTAGTATTAGCTACACAAAATAACAGTGGAACATTTAAAATAATCGCCGGAACGCTAATGTGTTGACAATATCTACTAGATATATTAAATGTCGATTAGAATTGTCTTGATCGTTTTAGCAAATTTATCCGAATTACCATATTTTTCCTAACGACTCCCAAATATACCAGTTTTTCTAATTTTTATGGGAAAAGTAACAGGTGTGACGAAAAAAAATGTAAAGTCTTACTTTTCATACCAAAATTTGGCTAGATTGATTAGATGCCAATATAATTTTTATTTTTCTCGTTATTCTTGGTGAAGCAGCACCTAGGCAATATTTTCCCTCTATAAATTTTGAAACCATAGGTAACTTTTTTTAGCTGATTCATATGTTTTTATCATTTATTTTAATCATGTATTTGTACAATCTATGTTAACTAAAGTATACTTTCGAGACTTATAGAAATCCACAGAGAACTGAAACTCCTTTAAAAACATACTACGATTCTTCGATAATTATAAAGTGATAGAAATTATCTTCATTGCTCATAAAGTGATAAAAATTATCTTTGATAATTCATATAATCAAATTTTTTAATAATTTCAAAAATTCTCATCCACGATTTAAATGTCTTTTAATGTCTGAAAGTTCAGTCGTAACTAATTAGACATTTAGCCATGCTTACATATGTTTATAATTATATATTTATTGTTAACATTGACCAATCTGTAAACACCACACATAACCATTCCAAATTTCCAGTAATCCTCTATTATCATTTATTCGTCAAATATGAACTATCTTACCATAAATGATTTTTTTAAACAATCTGAAGTAGCTTATATGTAGAAATACTTTATTATATTGCATTTTCTAAAGAGAAAATTCCAAATAAAGGCATAAAGTACCATCATTTTCTCCAATAAGGGCCTAAGGCAAGTTATGTTTCAAATAAGGGCATAAAGTAGCTATATTAATATTAAATAAGGGCCTAGAGTGGCTATGGATATTTTAAATAAGGGCCTAACTTTGTTAGTTGTCAAGCAGCTAAATATTCTAGCCAGTGAAGGGTATTATTGTCAAAAGACAATGTAAATTTTAAATTTTTTTTCTTTTTCTCTTTCTTCTTCTTCTTTTTTTTTTTTTTTTTCCTTTCCTACGAGTAGCAATGAGGGCTTGGTGACCCTAGCCAATTGCTGGCGAGCCATGACCCTCACCTAGGCCCTTGCCAATTGCAAGAGAGGCGAGGCAAGGCCATCCCTTGCCCAAGTGAGGCCGTCCCTCACTTGTGATCAACGAGGGTGGCCCTTGCCAAATCAAGTGAGGACAATCCTCACCCAACCCTCTTCAGGCATCGTTAGTGGCCGGGCCGGCCACGGGTGAAGAATAAAGGAAAAATAAGAATAAAAGAATAAAAGAAAGAAAAAATTTTAAAAAGGTAAATGACGAGAATGCCCCTGACCAAGTGGAAAATAAAGCCATTATTTTGAACTGACGTAGCCACTTTAAATCTTTATTTGAAACAAAATCCACTTTAGAGCATTTATTTGGAACAATATCTACTTTAGGTCATTATTTGAGAAAATGATGACACTTTAGATTATTATTTGGAATTTTCCATTTTTTCTAAATGAAGTTGTGAGGGTTATGTACTATTTAGTATATTTCAATAATGCGATATAATATTTATTAATCTCACATACTTGTCTTCTCATTCTCGATGCAAAGCCATGTGAATGCCATGTTCAAGCTCGCCAAGCTTCTCTGCCTCGCCGATCTGGACGTCACCTTCCTCAACGCTGCCCACATCCAGAGCCGCCTACTCCAGTTCTCCAACATCCAATCCCGTTTCATGCGGTACCTAGGCTTCCGGTTCATTGCTTTAATGGACTGGTCGTCGGGGACCAGCCGCACTACGGTTACAAGGCTTGAGAGTTGTTCCACTAGATGAAGGCGATGACGAGACCGGTGTTTGGGGAGATGCTGGTTTCCCGCCGACTAAGGTCCGCGTCGGGGAAACCTGTCACGTGCATCATGGATGGGTTGCTAACTCTCGACATTAATTGGGAAAAGTGTTAAAAAGTTCTAAACCTTTTGCATTTATGCCAAGATAGCCCTAAACATTTTTTTTGTGCTAATTTAATCCTAAATCTTTTTATATTGTGCCAATTCAGTCATTTTCCGGTCAATTTTGGCCGAATTTCACGTAACTAAACGCCGAGCGGGCCGGCGTGGTTTGATTGGTGCTGACGTGAATAATTTTTAATTTTTTTAAATTTTTTTCCTTTTTTTCTCCTCCTCTTTCCTTTGGTCAACCGTAGGCGACCGGCTATAGGCAACTGCCGGCGAGGTCGACCTCGCCAATCACCTTGCCAATGGCCGTGAGAGCAACCTCGCGCCGAGCAACAAGAAGCCAACTTGAGGCCATCGAGGCCGCGAGGGTGGCCTCACACTAAGCCAGTGAGGTCGAGCCTTGCCGCTTAGGCCTCGAGGGCAGCCTCGCACCTAGATCTGGCGAGGTCGAGCCTCGCCGGCCATGGGTGAGGCCGCCCTCGAGGCTTGGGTGACGAGGGTTGAGCCTCGCCCATGGCCGACGAGGCTCACCTCGCCAGATTTGGTGAAAGCTAGCCTCGTCGGTTCGGTGGAAGGCCGCTCTCGAAGGTTGGGCGATGAGGATCGAGCCTCGCCGATGGCCAGCGAGGCTTGACCTCGCCAGAACTAGGCGTAAAGCCACCCTTGAGGCTTGGGTGGCGAGGGTCGAGCCTTGCCGGCCTAGTGCGAGGCCACCCTCGCAGCCTCGAGCTAGCTTCTCGCCGCCCAACGCAAGGTTGCTCTTGCGGCCATTAGCGAGGTGGCCGGCAAGGTCGACCTCGCTGGCAATCACCTCCGGTCAGTTGTTGGCGACCTACGGAGGAAGGAGGAGGAGAAGGAAAAAGAAAAAAAAAAATTCAAAAAAATTAAATATTATTAAATGTTGTCTACGTTAGTGCCGATTAGGCTATGTCAGCCTATCGGCGTTCAGTTAACAAAATCCGACCAAAATTGGCCGGAAAGAACTGAATTAGCACAACGTAAAAAGGCTTAGGACTAAATTGGCATAAAAAAAATTTAGAACTAAATTGGCACAAATATAAAATGTTTAGGACTTTTTTTTATGCTTCTCCCACATTAATTTCCCGAAAGAGAATGGAGTTCGTGGCTTTTTGTTCAAGACTACTAGTGTTGCTTGTTTTTAGGCTAAACTTTGTATTTCTAAAGCTCATTTGCTTTTTGTTCATCTTTTTATTTTTGGTCAAAAGGATCTCTATTGTTCTTTACCTTGGGATGTTGCCTATGATGAATGGTCCACTAATTTTACTTTAATAGCAAAGCTTTTTTCTTGTTGGCAATATCTTGTAGTGAATTAAAAAGAAAAAAAAATCAGGTATTGATTATATAGAGGCAATGTTAGACAAATCTGCAAAATAAACTTAATTGCATATCATAAGATTGATGAAGGGTAAATGAGTCACACGTGTATCGGTTTGAGGTTTTTAATGACCCGAAAGATCAAGTTTGGGATAAATTGATTTTGTATTATTAACTTATGAATTTCCACGTTAACTTGCCACATGTCAACCATGCAAGAAAATTTAATGGTAAAATTTGATGGAAGTCAACAGATAGTAAATTTGTAATCACTGGGATTCGCCCCAGTGGCCACCCTTCCAACATGGAAGGGGAGGTGGCTGGTTCAAACCCCCACCTTCTCAGGGAGGGATGGGGTGGGGACGTGCAAGTTTCAGAGTAGGTTTCGACGTCCACGCCTTGCAAGAGCGCGGGCAAAAATCCGAGTGAGTGTAGAGTAGGTATAGAGTAGACCGACAAAAAAATAAAAAACAGATATTAAATTTGTTATTTGAGATTTTTGTGGATAAAAAATTATTTGAAATAAATTTATCACAAATATACTAATTAAAGATTTTTTATTATATTAATTCAATAATATATATGTAGGGCATCAGCTAGCCGCATGGAAGCGACTAAGAAACGTCTCTGATATGACCCAAAGACTTTTGGCTACTTCCAAGAAGTTGTATGCAAGACTCTTGATGATGATCCCACCGTTTGTCGAGTCTGCCTCGACCATTTTCCAGGAAGTTGTCCCCCGGAGATCCCATGCGTCAAGACTTCTGCTTTATTGACCTTCACCATTTTCCTCCACTTTTTCTCCTCTCTGGCAGCCACCCCTCCCTTTACTCTTGCCTGTGTACTCTCTTAATTCCATTGTTGGAATTAATCTCTCGTTGCGGTATTTCATCTGGAGGATTATCGGCAAGTTTTTATCAAGCGAGACTGCTTTAGATTAGTGAAAACTGAGAGCATTTTTTTTTAACCTAAATTTTCTGGGCTCTCCATGTGACTAGCACTGATAAATATGGTCATGCCTAGGGTTCCTTGAATTTTTTTAACCTATATTTTCTGGGCCCTCCAGTTCATAAGCAATCATCATATTGCCGTGGAATTGTCTAACATTGACAAAAGGAACATTTATTAGGTGAGACAATGTCAAGAAGAAAAAGATTCGCCACACTCGCAACGATTTTTACATGATGTCGCAAAGCTACACGAATGAATTGGTTTAAAGTGAGAAAGCTTCTCAGGGAGCCGATTTTCCAATAATTAGAATGATATAAGACAAGCTAATTAAAGAAAGAAGCCGACCTACGTGGAAGAAACCGATGACTTTTTATAGCTGTTAAAGGCCGGCTACAGTGCATCCCCAAAAGTCTGAAGGAAGATTCCTGTAAAGCTATCAAGTTCAGGAGTTTTCTAAAAATACAATCGAGAAGAACGAAACTAGATATTGAGGTGTGAAACCCCACAATATTATTGATGGTCATTGACAAAAATTCTTTAGAATACAACAAAATCTCAAATAAGAATATCATATAGCAATTTTGGTATTTCTTCGAGAACTCTTAAAGGGAAACAATTGAAAATAATAATCGTATGTTATAGAAAGAAAATGGACCGGACTTAATAAAAAAGGAGATAAAAAAATAGACCAAATTATTTTGGTCTTTAGTACAGAAGCAATCCTTTAGGAAAGGTTGTCAAGTGAGCAAATACTTTCTCAAAAAACATGTTGAAAATTCGATATATATATATATATATATATATTTAAAAGAGTTATAAAAAGCTATTGCTTTCTCGTCCTACCATTGAAGATAATGATTAGACATATATAATCTTACGTTTTCTCAAAAGAAGCATTGAAAATTCGAATTAAGAAAATAACAATAATAATACTAATGATAATATATGATTTCGAATTTTATATTTTCTGAAAATAACAATTGAACAATGCAACATTTCAAAGCTTGTAAGATGCCTAACAACCATTAGCAAAATAATTGCTGATACGTAAAAGTAAAAATAAATGAGGATTAGTGTTAATTATGATCCGTGAGCATACCAATTGCTAAGTGCACCAAAATTTCAAGTGTATTGCAGGGTCAAGCTCATGGGTTTGGAATTTCTCAACGAAGCAAGAACAGGTCCTAGGGGCGCACATTCCCACTCTTGCCAATTGCTTATTTGCCTCGAGTTACAGCAGCGATGAAATTGTCGTATCAATTCCCCGCATGTTTTCCCCATAGCAAATTCCACCAAGGCAACCCAAATCTAGCGAGCTAAAAATTATCCATTTGACCGGAGAATCCTCCCATCTCCCGCGAATCGTCGGTCCTCGCGATCCTGGCATGACAATGAAGAGGCCTAGAAATAGTCTCGAACATTTTTCACAAGTCACATGATTATCAGAGCAGTCAACGAAGCTTTAACTAGTTTCTGACATGAAAGCGACATTCCTGGCTAAGAAAATACCTCCGATGTGACTTCAAGACTTTTGGCCCATTTCGAAGAAGGTTTATGCTACACACAGTGATATGCTAGCATTTTCCAGGACGGTGCCTACGGCGACCCAACCACCGGACCATGAAGGCAACCCTACCCAAATCATGGTACATGACGTTTTTAAAAAAGCATGGCAATATTTTATTTTTTGATGTTTAGTTAAAATTTTAAAATGAATTAAAAATTATTTTTTACTATTTAATATGGAAAATCTAATTTTCTCTGTGCACCCCCTTTTTGATAAATTTTTATTCTTTATTCTTTTTCTTTCTTTATTTAAAAAATCTTTTTTATTTTTATTTTTATTTTCTTTTCCTCATTCTTCTTCCATGGCAGTCTTATAATGGAAGGCAACACAATCCTGCGAATCGCCGACAATGCCATAAGTCTTGTCCCTAAGGTCAGCAAAGTCAAAGCGAAGGTGGATTCTCTGTAAATGAATCTGAGAATTACGCCAGCGAGAAGGCTGACGTGTGTTTCGAAGAAGAGCAGGAAGAGATGCGAAGGGTAGATTTGACCACGGTCTCACGCTGGATGATGTGTCCAATTAGTCACTTCTCGTTCAGTCATTTGGTAAAACATGTACGGTGAAATTTTATGCTTTTTCATGATGGATATTTCTCTTTTATCCTCCAATATCTTGTTAAATAGGTATTTTCCAAAGAAAATCTATATAGGATAAAATATTTATTACCGAATATATTTGCAACCATGCCATTTAACTTTTATCATGAAATATAATTCTTCTTATCAAATTATATATACATATTGCAAAATAGAATAAATTAGAATCCACATACATGTTAACAGTATATAAGCAAAAGAATTAAAGACTGAATAAAGCTTACAATAGAATCTTTACCTACATAAACAATATATGCATAAGAATTAAAAAAATCTGCTAAACAAACCAGCAATTGCAAATAGCTCGATAAAGCTTGTGCCTAAGCGTGCGGCATGGCTCAAATCTCACGATATAATTTACGGTTTCCAGGAGGTACCGTGCCTCTTTGGTTTCTCATCGTAGAATCCGAAAACGAAAAAATCACAATTGTTCAGCTTGATATACGTTGAACGGTTGAGCTCCGTCACATCTCAATTTAATGGCAAAAGATTATTAGAGAAAAGATGAAGACAGAATATGAGGGAGGACATAAGATTCTCTGAGACAGCAAGTTTAAATGCTACGCAATTTCCTTGTCGGAGCCCCAGCAGAAAGATGTCCCGAAAAAGTAAAAACAAAAGAAAAAGGTAAACTTAATCTAATCTTCCAGGAACGTGTCCGGTAGGTCTCATCTTTCGAAGACTTTGACTTTTGAGGCGTCTCATGAAGTGTGCAGCTGTGAAGTTTCCTAGCATTTGGTAAATGTACAAACTTTTATTTTTGAAGTAGGAAAAGAACATAAATGCATTTTGTACGACTTTCAAATTTGTTTGTGACAACAAATTTCTTTTAATTTTATAATAGTCTTATGAGATTCTTCTTTTTATTTTATTTTATTTTTTCGTTTTTTCATTCCTTCTTCTTCCTCCTCTAGGCCAACAATTGCCCATAGACGAGCCGGCGACCACGTAAGCCTCAAGGATTGTCGGCCCATGGCGAGGATTTAGGTGAAGTTGACCTCATGGCGTAAGGGTGAGGTCTGGCCGGTAATAGGCCAAAGGAGGAAGAAGAAGAAAAGTTAGAAAATAAAATAACTTGTTTCAGAAATTATTTTCGAAAACAAAAAAAATAAACTTTTCTATTTCTTGTTTCAATTCCAAATATATTCATTGGCCACTGATTTGTTCTCAAAATATAAAAATTAGCTGATGTTATCGAATTGAATTTTATTCTTTTTTTTTTTATGTCAAAGAATAAAAAAATATTAAAATTAAGAAATAAAAATATTACCAAACAAGGTGTTGTTCTTCTCACTTTACCCTTTCCCTCAGTTTTGCTTCTGTCCTCTCTCCTTCTCGGGTCGGCGTACGTTGTCACGTGCAGTTTTGCTCGGTCATTTTCACCCGTGTCCTTACTCTTGTCTGTTCTCTCTTCTGTAGATCCGCGAGCCAATCTTTTCAATTCCATCTTACTTTTGTCCCCAAAACATTTTGTTATCAACCAGCCAGGCAACAAAAACAATCATTAAGTCAATGAAGGTAATAGTGCACGGTCATGATCCGCTTCTGATGCAAGCTTAAGAAGTCGCCGAATTCGGCGACGGTAGCTTCAGTCCGGCCCAAAAGATCAGCGACGTCAAAGAAAGTCGAATCAACGATGAATACTCTCAAAACTAAAATGGAAATGGTGTCCAATTCTCATAAACTCAGAATTGGAACGGGCAGAGAGGAGGCCCCGAAAGAAAAGGAAGGGGGAGGTTGGCCTATGATCGCAGAATGTAAAACCGCTCAAGGATCGAGACAACGAGTTAAGACGGAGAGTTAAAGATGGGAGCCTTTGGGCTCGTCTAACATTGGAGAATCGGATCAACGATCCTACGAGAGTACGGGGAAGAATTCCATTAGAAATAGCTGAAGGCCTCCCGGTGGATTGGAAACCTCCTGGAGGTTAAGAACTGCCAGTAGGAGAACTAATGAAACAAGCTTCTCGAGCTAAATTGGATGAGATCTGGGATTATTTCATGAAGGAGGACGTGCTCAGTGTTGTCGTTAGCGAAAAATGCAGGCAAAACTAATATCCTGAAGCACATACATAGTCGAGTAGTACAAGGCTGTTGGTCACGGTTCCACAGGAAAACACAGTTGACAAAAGCACGTGTCGGAGGGTAGGGAATTAGTTCTTGCCTTAAATAAAATTCATAAGTATTTTACCTTAGTAACCTTGTGAATAGGCCATGAAAGAATTGGATGTAAACTAATATTGACTTCACGATCGCGTGATGTCTGTGATAAAATGAATTGTAATGAACTAATTCAGATGGCAACTCTTCCTCAGAAAGAAGCTTCGACTTAATGCCTTGTTGTTGCAGCTAGGCTGATCAATTTGATTTTGGATCAGGATGCTTCAGTTCTGTTTACTACAGGTCCAGAGTTTGAGTAAGGGTCATTCAAATCCGGTTTCAGCTGTCTCCTGATACAGATCGCTTCAATCTGAATTTTACTCAAGTTTGTTGTTTCAAGTCCATACTCAGTCAGTCCTGATTTCTTCTGTTTCACCACTCGATGGCAATGAAACCAGTCAGTATGCTAAGGGATTATGTGTATTAATACTTCTCAAATGACCATTTACTCGATTCTATTTTCTTAACTCTGCAAAGCGCAACTTGTTTCCTTATTCTCTCCTGCTAACGCATCAGTAAGCGTTGGCTCCTAGGCTCAAATTCATGAATTTAGCCTTATGAACATCTGAAGGATCCATATTAGATAGAAGATCTTATCGTGATGTTTTTGAGATCTTGGTTTACTGCGTTGGTAGTAGCTTCGGTGACTATCTTCACTTATGAACATAATGCATTCAACTCTGATGACGCATTCTCTCGGCCGGATGTAATTTCTAAATGGAGTCATCAAAAGGGGTCCATATACGTAATTTTGTTTGTTCCAATAAATTTTCATTTGACTTTTGAATCAGAAAAGATGAATAGTCTAAAACCATGTTCTATAGACTAGACGTGATTAAATGCGCCTCCGATGTGAGTTGTGCAGAGACATCCCAAGTCTCTTCGTCATCTTCTGCGAAGGCGAAACCAAAATTCTTAATAAGTTCTACCGTTTTTCAACAATCTATAGTCTATCATGAGAAGGGTATTATGCAATGAGTTGGTTTCACGAGAAAGAAGGGATTTCGTTTATGAACTGACGCCCCATTTATTTCAATTGAAATCAATGATTTGAAAGATATTTTCTCAAGAATATTTATTTATATTACTTAAAATTATTAATTAACTAATTAACGAAAAATATCTTCATTATCAACAACAATTTATAACAAAGCATATTTGTAACCAATGAAAATACTTTTTGTCGGTTTATTTCCGTAGGCGATGCAAGTTATCATTTAAAAGAAAAAAAAAAATCCAAATTGTCGATTTTTGAAAAGTACATATAAAAAAATGATCAATGCCACAAAAATCATAAATTAGTATATTTGTAATAAATTTAACCAAAAGTAATTTTCTGACCATCAAAACTTCTAAACCGGTATACCTATCACAAATTTACTCTCCGTTGATTTCCATCAAATTTTATTATCAAATTCTTTGAGTTTGATGATATATGATAGTTGACAGGTATATTTATTTGTGATTTTTCTTACTATCAATTTAATTTAACAGAAACTAACGGAAGGTAAATTTGTTATTGATGTACCGATGTAGGATGTTTGAGAGTCAATAAATTAATTTGGGGTAATTTATCACAAGTGTGCTGGTTTTAGCTTTTTGATGGTTAGAAAATAAGTTTGAGATATGTACTAGTTTAAGATTTTTCACGATATTAACTTTTAATAATAAGTTGGCTCATGAGAAGTGATCCGATAACAAAGCAGAAAGAAGGTGTATTTCTTTATATTTTTTGGGTCATGTTCCAAGAAGAAGTACGCAAGACCCTGGATTATAATAATAAAGCGGGAAAAGGAAGTTTAAAACTTTCTATTGTGTAAAGGTACTCTTCCGGGAAGGTGTTCCCCCGACAGATTGTCCTCATTTTGACCGCGGTGCTTTACTTTGTCTCGGCTTGACTAGGGGAAGATCAGAGCGGCCTATAAATAGAGGTTCCTCTGCTCATATTCCCTTCGCCATTTTCCTCGACCATGGCTTCTCTCTCTCTCTCTCTCTCTCGCAGCCCTTCCTTCTTTTACTCTCCCTCTATCTGTCTCTCAATTCCACGGTTGAATTTACCTCCTCTTGCGGTATCTCATTTGGAGGACTGTCAGCAAGCTTTAACCAGGTCAGACTCCTTTAGATTAGCGCAAATTTGGAGCTTGCTTTTCTGTTATTTTTCGTAGATTTTCCTGCGCTCTCCATGTTAACTGGTTACCGTAGATTGTCGTGCCTAGTTTCCCTTGATTTATTTCACACAAGGAACGAATGCGAAACTGTACGTCCTGTGTTGTTTCGTTTGTCTATTCTCTCTTTCGTAGATGTGTTAGACGATACATTGTTATTTCTTTCACTGGCCAAAAGCATCGCTTCGTTCCCCTGTACTTCCCAGTACAGAACAAGCCTGTTAATGGGTGAAAGGCCTTCACATCATAACGTAATAGCGACATTAGAGCAGATGGGGGGTTAACTGATCCTGTTCCGAGGACACATCTTCCTCCTAGCGGTAGCAGCCAGTGAAACCCAATTGGCGCATTCACTGGACTTGCTAGCGACATACTTTACTGAAATAGATTCAAACAGCTCAAAAAGATTTCTAAAGTTTGAAAACAGAGGAACACAACCCCTCCTGGTTGAAGGACCAGACACACCTTGTGGTACCAGCTTTGCATCTATGGGGCTTAATTTCGTCCACTGTGCAACTATTGCCCTGTCAATTTTAGGAATGACACGAATAATCCCTAAACTTTGGCCAACGTCATTCCATTCGATGTAGTTCTTAAACTATGCTTAAATGTTTAATGTAGTCTCTAAAATTTTAATTTGTTCAATTTAATCCATCAACTTTCTACATAAGTTCATTTGGTAATTCAATATTATTAATGAGTTTTCACAATTACATTATTACCTAGATTTTAGAATATCGTTTTATTTGAATCATCTACCTAAATCAAGAAAAATATATGCTATCTTTCTATTACATTTTTAGTTTTCGTAAATATTACAATTGTTTAATTCAAGTAAAATTTAGCTTATTATCTCTATAGTAATAGAAGTAGACCCTAGTTTAGAGTTGTATCCGGTTGATACTCTTGCCATTTTATGTTTAAGTGTTTTCATCGGGATACGTGAAAATGATATTAATATATCTATAATCATATTTATATTAGTCTATATCATGTTCCTACCATTTTATGTTTAAGTGTTTTCATGAAGAAATTTAGAAATGATACATATTTATACATATCCGTTAGGAACGTGATTTATATTAATATAAATATGATTATAGATATATTAATATCATTTCCACGTATCCTGACGAGAACACCTAAACATAAAATGGCGAGAGTATCAACCGGATACAACTCTAAAGAAAACGGCCCATGGTAGGAATTGCATCAGAAACGGCCCTCCAAGAAAAAGTTGTTCTGTTTGGGTGGAGAACCTGTACTCCATAAGGCCTCGCATGCCTTCTGATTCACGTTATGTGAGCTTGAATGTCCCTTCTTGCATGGTATCTACTGTACAATCTCAAAGCAAAGGCAGATTTTGGTTGGTATCTCCTGCACAAGATTGTCATCTGATTTGGTAAACAAATTGTAGTACATTTTCTTAGTGCATTTAACATCTCTCTCTCTCTCTCTCTCTCTCTCTCTGTGGTCCTGTTTTGTATTTTTTTTTTTTTTTTTAACCTCCTTGTTAATGTCACTGACATAGTTGAACTATCTCAAATAACTCATCTAATCAATTCAGCAGCTAGTGAAACGATGTCTTTTAATAAATAAATAAATAAAAAGCAATTTACTTTGAATGGCTCCATCGCCCCAAACAACGCCAAAACTTTTCCACTTTTCATTTGATTTTCTTATATCAGATAGTCCCTTATTTTCAATCTATTACTTAATTTGGAAATCAATATTTCCTTGTGTTCATTTGAAAACTGATCTAAGAAAGATTACTTTTGTAGGTGTGGTTATGGCACGACATAATTCATTCCTCCGCTTGAAGACTATCGCATGTTGAGTCAGGCCCAAGTTTCGATTTGCCCCTCCGGGTTCCTTTAATCGGGCTAGTGAAGGTAGCTCATGGGCTTGGAATCTCTCAACGAAGGAAGAACATATCCTTGGGACGTACCTACTCTTGCCATCTGCTTCTTTGCCTCGTATCATGGCAGCGTCAAAAGCGAATTAAGTTGCCGTTTTGATTCCCCGCAGCTTTCCCCTAACAAAATTCCACCAAGACAATCCACATCATGGGCTGATGCTTCTATTCTTTCTCTATAGTCCTCCCATTTTCATTCCTGTCTTGCACCTCAAATACTAATGGACAGTTCATAGTTCAGAAATTCTGAAGTACTCAATTATCGGACAAAAGTCAAAATATGAATGCTGAAGGCTAAAGAAGTTTGGTGCCTCGAATGCAATCGACAACGGCTTACCCCTAAAGCTTTCAGCAGTCTTACGATGGATGTCAACAAAATAGTGGGAATCGACAAGTATGCCATCAGTCTTGTTCAAAAGGTCGGCGACATCAGATACATATTCTCGAGAATATGGGAAAGCTGAGTCTAGAGGCATTGACTCATCAACTTGGTACTCGGTTAGCTAAACTTTGAGTACGACCGATCTTGATTGACAGAATCAAGTTGGAACAAGACGAAGATCCTCAATTGAAGAAATTGTGGGACAAGCAAATTTTACTATCTAAGTGGACAGGTCGATTTGTGGTCGGCCACATATTCCTAATGATTCATAGTAGAAAAAGCAGGGAACTCACAACACCAGATTCCCAATTCATCCCGGGGCACTAGAATTTATAGGGATTTGAGAAAATACTCCCAGTGGATTTATGTGAAAAATGATGTCAACAAGTGAAGAGTGAGCATCGAAAACTAGGTGGAGCAACATGATTTTATCATTGATCTATCGAGAACGGTAATGATAAGAATGTTTTATGGGTGATTGTTGATCGATCGACTAAAATGGCTCTTTTTAAAGTGTCATATGGTTGAAAATGAAAGCACCGATCGTCCCAATGTCTATTAAACAATTAAAAGAGAAAGTCAAGTTAGTGCTGGTCCTGCTGGAGCATTTAAAAATAGCACAGGGTTGAGAGAAAAGTTGTGCAAACCTTAAAAGTTGTAGAGTGCAATTCAAGGTAGGGGTCACTTGTTCATGGAGATTTCTTCTACGAAAGTGTACCGACACAGTCCAATAAGCGCAGTGATTGTCGAGATCAGAGGTCTTCAACAAGAAGCATATCTTGGCAGGCTTTTAGGATGGTGAAGCGGCTAGCAATGAACTGAATTATGCGAGCGCAAGGGGAGCATTACAATAGGCATCTTTCGACATAATAGTAACATTTGGCATTGGAACTACAATGTTAACCATGCTTAGGTGTGAGCATTACTAGGAATGATGATCTTTGGGAATAATGTTTACCTGTATACCAAAAGACAAAACTATGAGATTAGGTATGAGATGGGCCAAAGAAAACAAAATCTCAAATGAGTTAATCCAAGAGTATCACAATATGATAGTAGAGTAGAGCCCCCTCCACAAGGAGTGTGATTCACAAATAAATCACGCAGAAGTTGATATGCTTGTAACGATCCGATCTAATTAGGGCGGGTAGTAATCGTTGGAGCCATATGGGTCTAGAAAAAGAGCAACTCTTGACCAGCTTCCAAGATAGCAAAGTGAGTAGGAATGAACTGAACCGAGCAACTAATCGAAGGGGAGATTCTTGGGATTTATATGTGAAACTAAAATTTGCTTTACAAGAGATGCCTTTTCACACAATGACAATGTTTGCCATTGGTACTACAGTGTTGAGCATGCTTAAATGAAAGCATTACTAGGATGTGTGACCTTCTAGAAAAGTGTATATTTGTACGCCAAGGACAAAATTGAGGTTCAATATGGGTCGGATCAAAACAGATAATATTTTAAGTGAGTTGATTCAAAGGTGTCATAGAATGACGTTATGAGATTTGGCACACATAATAAGTCTAAAATATGTGAGATCATTCTTGATTTTCCAAAAGATTGGCAATGTTGTTTATAAATTTGCTTTACCACTAGCTCTATCAACATACATAATGTGTTTTATGTATCTTTATTAAGAACAAATGTGCCTACTCCCAAACATGTGCTAAATTTTATACCTTCAGGTTAAAGGATAACTTAACTTATGAGGAGCAATCTATTCCCATAGTTAACAGAGTTGATCAAATGTTGTGACCCTAAATATTCCCTATGTGATGTCCAATGGCAAAACTACACTTAAAGAGGCTAATTGGGAGCTCAAAGAGGATGCAAGACGTGAAAACTCTCATTTATTTGAAAGTTGAGGTAAGTTGTAAAAATATTTTTATTACGTTAATGAATTCTGTTGGATAAATTAAATGTGGATCAACATTGTTTTGATTGCTTTAGAAATTCGTTCGAATTACCTTATCTTTTGCTTCAGTGAGTCCAAATGTATAGCAATTTATCTGATATTTCTCGAAGAAGCAACCCCCGTGATGAAAATAAAAAACGTGAAGATTTATTTATCATTACCAAATGTAGGTTGGTCCATTAGATGTCATTTTAAGATAAATTTATCTCATGTTTTTCAGTGAAGCAAAACCTAGGCTGTACTTTTCTTTTATAAATTTTCAAAGGTAATTTTTTTTTTTTTTTTGATTTTCTATTCATTTTCATCAATTTATTTTGTTTATAAAGTGATAAAAATTATGTTCATCAATTAGAGCGATAGGAATTATCTTTGATTTTCATTTAATGATATTTGAATAATTTTTAAAATTTAAATAAACTAGCCATTAATTTTCTTTTTCTTTTTTGTTTACATTTAGCTTCCATATAATTTTTTTGAAAAAGTATTATCATTAAAGTTATCTGTAATTACAAATTTAGTCACATTAAGAAGTGAAAAAACGAAATTGTCATCTTATTTCCTTTATTTATTTATTTTTAATAGTCATTTATTTGTGGAAAAATGTCTAACCATTTATTATACTCCTCTAATATCATTAATTTTTCCAATATGGGCTATCACATTATATCCTCTAATATCCTCGACTAGTTTTTAACATAAAAGAAACGCGGCCAAAGTAAGGTACTGTTCCTCGTCAAAAACATCCCCCCTCCCAATACTCTCAAGCCTTCTAGCTATTTTCCTAGAAGGCAACGTGAACATACTCTTAAGTCTTCTAGCTATCTTCCTAGAAGGCAAACCCAAGATTCGTGGTAAGTTCTACCGTTTTTCAAATTATTTTTAATTTACCATGACAAGGATATGATGCAACAAGTGTGATGTTGCTTTTTTGACTTCATCGAAAGTGGGGTTGAATTTAAAATGAAAAAAAAAATGAAAAAAGAAGAGTTATATAGGGAAAAGACGGCACGCACAGGGTATGAAAAGAAAAGAGAAGAAATAAAGAGAGAGAATAGAAAGAAGAAAAGAAGGGTTTGTCGCATATACATCACGGAGACCTCGCCAAACTGGATTATTTTTGTTTTTGCACTGCTAGCTAAGGATTAAAGTCTTTTATCCATTTATTCGGAGTAGTTTTTAGAATTATGGCATAACCTTTGAGTTATATGAAATTTGAACTACAAGGTCTAATTTATGAGTTTTTAAGTTGTGAAATCACATGGAAATGAGAGATTAGGGTATTATAGAGCCATGGGGTTTGACACAAAGGGACTTGGACAACTTTGACTTTTTGCTTTGAGCAAGCATTTTATTAGTGTGTAGGACTTGTTTTATTGGCGATTAAGCTTAGTTTAGTCGATTCATAGTTGAGGTATCATTTTACTTGATTTTGATGTTGAAGATCAATCAAGTTTGTAAACTCATATTTTGTAAGTGATGTATTGTGAGTTATGAAATGGTCTTTTTATTGTGTAAAATTTGAATCGGACAATTAATCCTCTTTAGTTATTTATGAATGATTTTAGAAAAGTGTTACAAAAGGTATTATGAGAGCTTATATGTATGTTTTGCTTTGTGAATTTGGTTTATAAAATAAATTTCTATAATGATTTGAGAAATGACTTATGGAATGTGTTTTTGGTAGATAAGTTGAGTTGCGAAAGATTATTTACTTTGGTTTGTCATCTGGTCTAAGGTATGGATTTTTGGTTTTGGAGGATAATGGTTTGATGCTCAATATTGTTATGAAGCCAATTAGGAGTTTTGAGTATGCATACTAGTTCTAAGATATCTTTCGGGGCTGAACCGCCAGCTGATAATAAGTAAAGACCTTGCTGATGGGAATATTGGTCGCCTAGTCACCAGATGTTATATTGTTACCATGGTTAGATATTGAATAATAGGTTGGTCGATGGAATGAACCATTGACCTATAATTTGATAAAGATTAATCAATGAATTTGACTATTGATATTAGCGAAGAACCTTTGATAGGAGGAGTTTTAAAGTATGAGCTTAGTTAGTTTATTGTTTCTAAGTTTGTACTTGTTGGGTTTGCTGAGTTCTAAGTTGTACATTATTTTTTATGGATTATAAAAACTCTGATATTGTAATTAATTTGTTGATTTATCATACATATGTATAGAAGTATATATATTGATAATAGGTTATTGATTTCTATATGAGGCTACGTCCTTTGAGTATCCTCTATTTTTGATGGAGCTAGGGTGTCACAATAAGCAAGATTTATAACAAAGGAGAGATTTCATTTTTTTCAATTGATGATCCGTTTATTTCACTTAAAATCAACAACTTGCGAGTCATTTTCTTGAAAACGATTGTCTATATTGTCTAGAATCTTAACTCTATTTTCCTCATCAATGATATATATATATTTTTTTGGTTGAGAAAAAAAAAGAACGTATCGTCCGAGTACGTTGGCTCACGCGATGCGGTGACGGAGCAGAGCTAAAAGAGGGAAAGAATGCCCCCAAATGTCAACGTCAGTATTTCGGGACAGTCCCCGGTTGACCCTGTGCATGCCCGCAGGCGTGTGCTTGGGGATACGTCTGGAAACTATACTTCTATTCACTTCAATATTTATCTCGACGGCAAGCTTTTCTCTCCTAGCTATTTCCTTCCTTTGCTCCTTCCGTCTGCATATATTCCATTTTTGAATTAATCTCTCTTTGCGGGGTTTCATTTGGATGATCATTGGCAAGTTTTTTACCGGGTGAGCTCTCCTCCGTTTCCTAAATTTGTCCGGCGCTCTCCTCGTAGCTAGTGCCGGTACGCTGTCATTTGATTTGGTAGATAAGATTCGGCACATTTTCTTAGCAGAACTATCATTTCTCACTTTCTCTAGTCCTGTTTTTCTTTTTCTTTTTCGTGGCTGTCCTCCTCTGTTGATGGCCTCCACACATTCGAACCATATCGAATTCCTCGTCTGATAACGTCGGTAGTTAGTGAAATCACATGTAGGAAGAGAACATGAGAAGAAGCAATATGTTTCCGAAAGCTTTTTCGCTTTCCCATCGATTATCTCATATCAAAGAGCGCTTCGTTTTCAGTCCAAAAGTTAATTTGGAGAATGATTTTTGCTCGTTTTCCTTGGATAACTGATCCCGAAAGGATTACTTTTGTAGGGGTGGATTGTGACAGAACATAATTCACGCCACCACTGTTTGCGTCTGGCGTCCATTAGCGCACACGAATCTGACGACTCCCCCTTCCATCTTCGTCCTCGTTTTCTTCTCCTTCAAAATCCCAAATTCACCGCCACCCCCACCCCAAAAAGAAGAGGAAAAAAAAGAGAAAAAAGAAAAACCACTGTCAATTCCTTCCATTCTCATTCTTCTTCTCGCTCTTCCGCTAGTCGCCGAGGAGGGTCCAGATCTACCTCGCCCAAGATCGCGCGATCTCGGCGCCCCACCGATGCGCGCCTCCGGTCGCCTGGTCGGAGGCTTGGCCGGTCGTCGCCGGTTGCCTGGTTGGCGCTCGCGCGAAGCTGGCCGATGCTCGCCTCTGGTTGCTTCCGATTGCCTGTTCACCCCTCGCCGCGGAGCTCGCTTCACATTTTTCCAGAGCTCTTCCGAAACACTTACCTGAGGCCTGTGGAGTCAGCCGTCCAAGTTTCGATTTTCACTTTACCATGGTCAGGGTTTTTCGGGGGAGCTCATGAACTTGAGATTTCTCAACGAAGGAAGAACGTATCCTCGGGACGTTCCCACTCTTGCCAATTGCTTCTTCGCCTCAAATTATAGCAGCGTCCAGAACGATTTAAGTTGTCGTTTCGATTCCCTGCAGGTTCTCCCATAGCAAATTCCCCAAAGACAAACCACGCCATGGCTGTATGCTTCTTTTTTCTTTCTCTAGAGTCCTTCCATTTTCATTCTTTTCTTGCACCTCGAATCCTAATTTACAATTAAAACTCGGAAATATCTGCTGTAAGTACTCAGTTATGGGAGAAAAGTCAAAACATAACGCTGAAAGCTAAAAAGTTTTGTGCCTGGAGTACTAATTTGCATCTTTCCCCTAATGGCAGTCGGACAATGGATGTCAACACAATTGTGGGACTCGCCAACAATGTCTTGAGTCTTGCTCCAAAGATCATCGACCTCAGCAGCGTCGAAGAGAATATGGATGCTCTGGAAATGGATATGGAAACGGTGTCAGCCAGGAAGGCTGACATAAGTTTCCAACTACAGCAAGACGAGAGGAGACCGGGAAAGAAAAGGAAAAGAGAAGTTGACCGGTGGATTCAAAGAGCAGAATCGCTGGAGGATCAAGTCCATGAGTTAGGACGAAAAGTTAGAGACGGGCATTTCCTTTCTCGTCCCATATTGGCGTATCAGGTGAGTGGCCTTGCGACTAAAGTGGACAAATTGCTCGAGAAGGGTAGATTTGATACCGGTCTCACGCTGGATGTGAAACCTGCCCGAGGCTATGAACTACAGCCAGGTGAACTAGTGGGACAAGCTTCTCAAACAAAAAGGGATGAGATCTGGGATTGCTTGATCAACGAAGAGGTGCTCCAAGTGGGTGTTTGGGGACAGGCAGGAGTGGGCAAAACCTTTCTTGCGAAGCATATACATGATCAGATAGTGCGAGATTGTTCAAGGTTCGATGGTGCTTGTCTGGTCACTGTATCGCAAGCAGGCACTGTCGGTACAATACAAACTGAAATTGCGAACTATCTCGAACTAGATTTGACGAAGGTGGGGTGTGCTTACTGGGGCGCAAGACTGAAGGCGGCATTGCAGGGTAGGAGACTCCTCCTTATCTTGGATGACGTTGGGAAATATTACTCTTTGAAAGAAGTGGGTATATCCCTAGAAAGAAATGGATGCAAATTAATCGTGACGTCGCGATCGAGGGATGCGTGCGAGCAAATGAATTGCCACGAGCTTGTCCATTTAGCAACTCCTCCCGGGGAGATATCTCAAGGGTTGGAAGCAGAAGTGTAAAAACTAGAATTAGACGGGTTGGGGAAGCTGGAAGTGGGGAGGTGTGGGTCTGAGGGCGTTGATGAATATGACTGGGATGTTGGCGGGCAAGATCATTTGTGATTCCATTAAGCAACTCGGGATTTGCAGATGGTCCCAAGTTAGAGAGAATTTTAGAACCACCTCTCTTCATCATTTCCATTTAACGTAACCCGTGATAGTGGAAATTTATATTTTCATTCTTTTCCTTTCTGGGTTATTGCAGCATTATGACAAGCTTGATGTTTGGACGAGAACTTACGGCCTAAAGGGTTTCTTTCTTCTTTTTTGCCTTTATTTCTTGGGGGAGTCATCTTGATGGCATATATGTTGACTGAGCTTAGATTGACAGTTGGGTATCCACTAAATGACTTTCCTCTCCGCCTACTCATGTTCAAATTCGAGTGCTTTTAGTTTATGTTCAGCCCAAGTTCTCTTTTAAACTTACCGTGAAACTCCTCAAATGCTAACATGTTTGGGTGCACTGCACTTGGCCTTAACCCCTCTTCATTTTTTTAATTTATCTCCCTTTTGTCTGACTTCTGGAATAATAACTAAATCCAATAATATAATGACTCCCTTTCAACTCTCGTCCTCTCTCACATGCTCTGCTTACCTTTATCCAACTCTATCTTTGGGAGAAGTGAAAGCAGATTCGAGCGAGATAATTACGGATTCTTCATCATTAATTACGGCAACGGTGAAAGAAGACATGCGCGATCCTCCTTTGTATGCTACTTATGACACAACTCTTCGAGAACTTTAACCGAAAGAAAAATGGTTTTGCACATAACCTACAAGAGTGATCAACTGAAGAAAACAACCCAAAAGTGGTCCGAATGCCACTTAATGGCATCCATGTAATTAACAACGACAATCATGGGGGTGATTTGTAGAGTCTAATTGGGAAGCATTTTTCTATAATCGGAGAATCAATCATTTTCCAATCCACAATCATCTCCTTGAAAAGGACCAAAGTTACGACTACTGTCGGCAATTTTCCCGCATACACTAGCACCTATCTTGACTCCATGCACTGCATAGAACCAGAAACCTACTATAAGAAGATATTACCATTTGCCACGATGTATTTGTAAACCGCGTATATTATAGATCACCAGGACAAGTAGATAACTCGACATCACATAACAAAGCAAAGCACGACGCAAAATCAAAGCTCCCGTGTCTCTTGAATTCTCTCACCCTCGAGCCGAACAAGGCTAACTAACTTTGAGCAAGATGGAAGTGTGACATCTTTAGCTTACAAGTACATATTAACCGAAGAAAAAAAGAACAAGAAAATTGGGTATACTTAGGACAAATTCCTCTGAATAAATGAATATAGTTTATCATCTGCTGGAATATCAACACCATAAGCCTCATCATCAACCTTTATCACCTGCATAAGTAAAAAGAAAATGAGCCGTGCAATTAGGATGCCGAAAAAAGAAATGGTTAGCTTTCTGTTCCATTCGTGATCCGTTTGGGATCCAGTAATGTCAGTATATGGAGTTTTTTGTTGGATGAAAGAATCCTAAAGAGTCACGAAAAGAAGTGATCGAAATTTTAGAAAGTATTTATCTTGAAGATGATATTCCCAACATGGAATGAGATCTACTTTCTCATTTAAGCCGCAATTTACATGAGGAAATCCACAAAAATAGAAAAATTTTACCAAATACTCTTAACTACTAAGGTTGCGTTTGGTCGTCCGGATTTCTAAATGGGATAAGACTGGATATGATATGATAAGAAATTCATAGATTTATTCATATCCCATCAATTGTTTGGTGAACTATGGATTTAAAGTCGGATATCCTCATATCCTATCCAATCTACTGTTTGGTGAACTAGAGATTTAAAGTCGGATATCCTCATATCTTATCCAATATATCGTTTTGTGAACTATGGATTTAAATTTGGATATTTTAAAAACAATAGTATTAAGGAAGTACAAATTTGCAGGTTTAATATTCACAAAATCATCCAAAACAATATATATTTTTCAAATTAATAGATTCTCATCGAATTTCATGAGTACGCATCGTAATAATCTTTTTCGTTCCTTTGAAATAATCTTTTTGGATACCCCTTCAAAATAGTTATTAGTCAAAGAATAGTAGATTACAGTACGAGCTATAAAAGCGTTGAAAAGCAATTTACATGTGACTAAACCTCTCGAAGCTGCCTCAAGAAAGAAATCAGTCCTAATTCTAGACTTCATTAAGATTTCTTCAGCTTCTACATCGGTTGTCCATTGACATAGTGCTTGACGCAAACAAGCGGCATGTAGATGTCCGCCCCACCAATCGGTTCGATGCAGTGTCTCCTGTGTCTTCCTCAATGTAAAGAAGGCCTTCCCACCACAAAGTTCACATCGAGTTGTCAACTTGGTCACGGTATCGGCAAGCGGTATTACATCAAGAACAGAGCCAAAGCTCCTTCTGCAATTAAGAATTTTCATTTCAATCCAAGTTAGTACATGGTTGATTAGCAACAAAAGAACTGAAAGCAACATGATGGAGAAATTTTGCAAGATCCAAAAGCACGGAGATGATTTGGTTATGATTGAGAAGCACCTTAAGTAATCACCATCAAGGCTGCAACAATGACAATTTTCCCATCCCGATCAGCAATTGTGTTGCGAAATCATAAAGGTCTTCGAAGAACGAGCTTCATCAATGGCAATCACATCAAGCTACCGGCCTGAACGAAAAACGATGACGGATCCGACAAAACCCGCGGGGAACTTCATTCCATCATGGGTCACCACCGAATCGGTCGCATATCTCGTGTCCTTGCTCGACTTTATTATAGCCACATTCCTACACGCAAACGGCATAAAAATTCAGTTGAACGATGCTCACGGCACATAAGATAGATCAACAAAGACAACCAAGACCAGATCAGGACGGTGCGAACCCAACTCGAGCTCCAGCTCGGTCGCACGACGCCCAGGCCGACGAATCGGGGAGTACCTGCCGCTCGTGAGCTCGGACTTGACGCGGCGGAGGAGGGCGGTGGTCTTGCCGGCGAACATGGGCCCCACGATGATGTGGATCTCGCCATCGGCGCGGCGGGGCGTGGACCTAGGTACGAGGGAGGGGCGAGGGGTCGAGGGGCGGAAGCGGCTAAAACATCGCGGTGGGGGGAATCGATTGGGAGGGCGACTAGCGGGCGATCGTCGGCGGACGGGGGGTCTTACCTTGGTGGAGGAAGAGTTTTCGTAAAATTTTGATGAGAATCGAAGAGCATTGAGGTGAAGGCTTCAACGTCAATACTTTGGAAACAGAGAGTCCTCTGTGAGTGAACAACGGAGAAAGAAAAAAAAAAAACATAGGTTTTATGTCTCGGATAAAAGAAATCCTATCCGACCTTATCCCACCCTCCCCTCGGATTTTTTATCCGATCTATATCCGGTCTATATCCGACCTTATCCTATCCTAGACAGTTACCAAACACGGGATAGGATAAAACATATCATATCCTAGTTTTTATCCGGTCGACCAAACGCAGCCTAAGATGACATGGAAACATTGCATATATCGTTACTATTCAAAATGAAAAGAGTTATCTTTGATTATGCATTTAACCATTCGATCACAACTAATTGTGTTTTCAATATTTATTAATGAAATATGCATAATCATGTAATATGACCCTTGAAAAATATTCTATAAATTTTAGTAGTTAATGGATTATTTTATTTACGTTTAATGTAATTATTTTATTAGTCATATAGTATTCATATATCTGGAACACATTAGTTATAATGCTTTAGTGATGATTTTTTTGGTTGATCCTTTAAAATCGTCTTATTTTTTAAACATTTGGTTCATGTCATATTCCTTTTATAGTGATTTTTTTTTTTCGATAAAGTGTTCATTTTAATAGGTAATTTATTGTTTGTTTGCTAATGTTTGCTTGTATATAAAATATGTATTATCTTGTTTTGATCATATTTATCTCGTTTGTTTGTCAAGTATGTGCTATCAAGTCAAGAAATTTTTTACTGAGATATTGAGATCATTTGTTGGTGAAATACTTTGTCATACGGATTTTTATATACATTATTCAATTTACTTTGTTCTCATCAATTGAACGGGTACGAATGATATTGAATGCAGGGCTTTATTCACATCAACTACAAAGTTATCAGAATTCTGCTAGAGGTAGAGTTTGAATAATAAAAGTTATCAATAATTATGTGCTTCGCCATATTAATTTATGATAAATGCCCATGAGTATATAACCCTAAAAAAATTATTATTTATGTTCTATAGACTTTTTGTAATAATCGATAACTCCTTTAAGTTATTAATTAAAACATCCAATGTAGTTCTTTTTGTGTTGAGGGATAATTCTTTTAACAGGGCAATATATTTTACTTTTCAAATATAGAGTCTGTTGTTTGATAAAAGATATTTCCACATTGTTAAATTCCTAGTTAGCATCTTACTGAGCACAGATTAAATTAATATTAACATTATTTATTTGTTATAAATGGGCTATCATATTATGCAATAACTTCTCATAATTTTTTTTTGGTAAAGAAAAAAACAACTTCTCATAATTTTTTGTTTTATTTGGTAAAAAAATTTAAAACTGAATTGGAATGATTGTAATAGGCTTATGCCTTTTTTGAATGTGATTCTCAACCAAGATAAAATTTTGATGGTCCACCACAGGCCGTGGACCTCCTTCCCCGAGCAAGCACTGGTGCTCGTCGATCGCGCTTCCTCCGCTGCCCGGCGATCCCGCGGAAGTCTCCATCCGGGCATCTCGAGCTCGACTACCTCACATGGGGATCTCTCGCCATCAACACGTGAAGGGGCTAAAGGAGAAGAGCGCGCGCGTGGGGTCAAAGAGTTGGAAGCAGTGGGCTTTTGTCTCTTCTTTTTCCTGGGGGTCAAAAGAGAGGACAGGAATGATTGAGCGAAAGAGACACAATCGGGAGTTTTGGTCAACGAAAAATTTCAGTGGAAAGAAGAAAAAGGGCGAACGTAAGCGGTGGTGTGCGGAAGCTTAAGCCAAAAGAAAGGTTTTAAATAATATAATATAAAATAAAAGCCAAAGGGAAGAAGAGTAAAGAAGACGTTTCCTTCGTCCTTGTCAGCGAGAAAGCTTGGTCGGGATCAACTCTCCATAATCGGTCGGTCATATATATATTTATTACATATTTTAGGTATTTTAAATATATTTATAAAATTTCCTATTTAATAAAATTTTATTAGAGAATGGTGGAAGGAGAAAACATAAATAAAAAAGAGAGAGGAAAAGATAAGAAAAATAAATGAAGTAGGCAAGAACATTACGAGAGATTGTTATCATCTCTCTTTGATTTCATTTACACCGATGTGTTTTTATACTAAACAATGGACATGATGGGAAAATATTCATCTTTGGTATCGCGACTCATTAAATAATAGATAAGATATAGTAAAATTCATTAATTTCACATTCTATCCTATTTAGATCTAGATGATCAAATGGAACATAAATGAATGATAAAATAATTGACATACGATTAATTAGAAAAGACACTAACCAGTAATGTACACTTTCATCACTTTTCACATTCTCACAATCCTCATTGTTCAATTCGCTTGCTGACTTCCCTATTTCCTCTGAGCTTCTTGTTAAAAGATTCTGAACGTTCCACATGCTGTACCGTCTTCTACATCAACTTCCCCACGAAACCTAGAAAATAATAGCGTATGTATATATTTCTCGTAATTGCAAAATCAAAGATAATAAATAAACCAACGTTGTATACATTATTTAGAGAACTTATTATTGGGTAGTTAACAGATACGCATATATCAGGATAAAAAGCTCCTCTTACTGTGATCATTCGCTTAAAACCGCTAGAAACGTAGAACCAATTGTTCTTTCTTCAAGTGCTCTCCATAGTTGCCAAACAACAAATAATTTAGTTTAGAAAAACAAAGAAATATAAATAAGATTATTTCCTGCAACACAATAATCTATATAAATCTTAGTAGGTCTCGAGGTATTGAGGGTCATAGTAACTAGAAGGATAGACCTTTTTAATTGAAATTACAATGACAAAGATAAACATCCTATTTCTTAACAGCTGAAGAATTCTTCAACAAATTTATATTTTTACTTCCTTCAGCAAATCTCGAAAACGTCGTGCAATGTTGTCCTCGATTGTAACATGGATGTATTATTGGAAATAACTCAAACAAAGCAAAATGCAAATTCAATTGACCAAAAAAATCTAAAATAAGAAAGAATGACAACTCACCTTCTAATATAGAAGAACCATATTGACCCAATTTGTTCTTCATGGGAAGAAAGTGGCAGATGAGCATGGTCATGATGGTAGAGGTTATCTTTAATCTTCTTTTGCAACCTTCAAGTCCTCTAATACTGACTATTTGTCATCTTTCGTGGCTAAACAAATTGATCATGAGCAACATACGATTCTACTGAAAAAGCCAATACAAACAACATAGTTCCAAAAAGGAAAAATTAAATTTGACTCCCACCTCTTTGTTTAACGCATGAAATTGGAATGAGGATTCATGATCTACAAAATAGTTGCTCTTGAGATGAATGATTTGATAATCCAAATAATCAATGTATAAAAAGCGTGCAAGTGATATAAGTAATTGGAATTATACTCGATATTTATGGAATTAATGTTTACATTAGATATAGATATTTGAAATAAAATCTTCATGTATAGAAAGTATACTCATAAATATTAAAAATTCCCAAAAATATGCACGATAATCTATATATGATTGTTATTATGGAATATAACACTTTAAACATTTAATTTTTCTCTTCAATTCTTCTTTTACTTTAAACATCTAATACTGTTTTCAAGCCAAGTTAACTCGATCGTGCTCTCATCTTTTCCCGCGTTTTCGTGCTTCCTCTGAGTAGAAAAAGGTCAGGAAAGAAAAAGAAGGGAGAAGAAAAGAAGTTCCAGGAAGGTCTGGCACACCTTTTTTTCCTTGGTCAAATCTCGCGTCTCTCTCCTCGGTTCGAGGAACATTGACGCATGTAGTTTTGCAACATACGAAAAGGGTTTCTACGCAATAACTAATATTACCACAAAAAGAGATTTTGCTTTTCAACCAAGACTCTGTTGTTCCATTAAAAATCGATGATTTTATTAAAATGATTGTCTAAAGCATTTATAATTAATTAATTAATTAATAGATAATAATATAATTATCAATAATAATTTATGAGTAAATATTTTCGTCGTCAATAAAAATGCTTTTCATCGATCTATTTTAATAAACGATGCAAGTAATTATTTTTATAGAAGAAGGTCCACCAATTTCTTATGAGCCTTAATTCCGAGACATATGGCAATGTTTGTTCTCAAACTATCAACTTTAAGCCACTCCTGTTCCTCGACAAGGTCATTCTATGATTAGGAAGATTGCCAATTGTTAATTGTCCGAGGGAGGGAGAAGAAGATCAAGGCTGCTGCTTTCTTGGTTAGAAGAGCAGGTCCTAGGAAAGTATTGTTCGGGAAACCTAAAGTGATAAGATAAGGCACAAGAGGAGTCATTGCTCGAAGTTGATTGGATATCCTCCAAATTAGGATCCAAGGCGAGTTGGAAAGGCACGCAAAGGGAATACTCCCATAGCAATTGTACATTCCGCACAGATTAGCAATAGCAGCTTGGGCACTGGTACAAATAGCAATCAAGGAGGTCCGTAGGGGACCAAGATAGTTGCAACAATGAGCAACTATCAATATTAGCATTTGATCGATCTACCGTATCTCAAGCTTGAGGTCAAAGTAGCCATGGTCACTTGAGCACAAGCTTGCGACATGGCTACCGTATTTTGAGTTCACGACTTCAGTTACATGAGGTCGAGCTCTGTGGCTGTGGAGCACAAGAAAGAAGAAGAAGAAGAAGAAAAGCGAGTCTAGCAGAGGAGAGAGGAGGAGGAGAGGGGCGAGACGGCAAGGGAGGAGAAAACTATGATTGACAGGTGGGCCCACGTGCAACATGTGTCACAAGGTGAATAAACTAATTTTTCGTTGAGTTGGCATCGGAGTTGAACCTAATGTTTTTAGAGTATGTTTTGCAGTGTTCCCACATACATTAGCACTTATCTTGACTCCATGTATTGCAAAGAACCAGAAACTACTATTAGAAGGTATCACCATCTGTCACGATATGTTCGTACGCCCTGTATAGTATGGATCACCTGGACGAGTAGATAACTCAACATTCCCCCTAATTTTATCGTGTTACATAGGAAGACAATATCAAATCTTGCGCTTTTCTTTCATAAGACAAAGGATAGTTAAATCAAATATTATCAATACCCTCTCTTCACATCATTTTCACTTGACACAACGCATGATAAAGAAATTTCGGTTTTCATTCTTCTTTGTTATTCTATCATTGCATCACTTTGACAAGTTTGACGTATGAATCGGGACATCTAGACTAAAGGGTTAATTTCTTCATTTTCTTCTTATGGGTGGGGAATTTCTTGATGGCATTTTTATGGACAAAGTTCGTGAATCCCTCGAATGACTTTTCTCTCTCGCCAATTCATTGTTCGAATCGTGGCGCTTTTTGTTAAGTTTTACAACCCCTGTGCTCCTTTAAGCTACTATGAAACTCCTCACATGCAACATCACTACCCTGTACCTGCCTAGACCAGACTAGGATACCGGCATCGCAGGTTTCGGGTGTGCTGGCCGTACCCTTTCCTGGTAAACCAGGTAGGGATTGTGGCCGGTCCAGCAGTGGGGAGGAAACCTTTTTCTAGCCTCCTCCTAGGCTATACTCAGAGACAACAGGGACTCTCACCCCAGGGAGGTTGTCCCTCCGTTTCTCCGAGACCCATCTTTCCGGGTTGTCAGAGCCTTTTAAGGTCCTGCTCAGGACCTTCATTTTCTTTTTATGGGTGGGGAATTTCTTGATGGCGTTTTTATGGACAAAGTTCATGAATCCCTCGAATGACTTTTCTCTCATTGTTCGAATTGTGGCGCTTTTTGTTAAGTTTTACAACCCTTGTGCTCCTTTAAGCTACTATGAAACTCCTCACATGCAACATGTTATTCTAACCTTCCTTCTATCTAACTTCTGCAGAAAAAACTATATGCAATAATCAAATTACACGCTTTCAACTCTCGTTCTTGCACACCCTCTGCTCTCCTTGTCCAACCCCATCTCTCGGAGAAGTGGAACAGATTTCGATCAAGAAAATTACTTCTTCATAATTAACAACGGTGATAGTGGAGAAGATCTACATGCTCCTCCTTTGTATGTGCACTTGATACAACCCTTCAAGAACTTCTAATCTAACAGCTGTCGCGACACATTCCGACATAGACCGCAAGAAAAAGGGTTTTGCAGAATATCAATGAGAGTGATCATACATAACGTGGTCCGAATACCACCCGAAAATTAACAACAACAATGGGGCCAATTTTTATAGTCTCATTGGGAAGCATTTTGGATTATGCAATCGGAAAAGCAATCATTTTCCAATCTATGATCATTTCCTCAAAAGGAGCCAAAGGTACGACCACCTTCCGCCACATGCGCGCATTCGTTAGCACTTAGGTTGACTCCGTGCGCTGCAGAGGACTAGAACCTACTATCGAGAGGTAGTATCATCTGCCACAAGATGTTTGTGAGTCCTGTATTTTGTAGACCAACCGGATAAATACGTAAGTCAAGATTAACTTACGAGGCAAAGCACCATACAAAATAATTGCTCCGTGTCTCGTGAATCCTCTCACACTCGAACTGAACAAAGATGCACTGGAGCGATGCATCTTTTGTTCCGAGAATCTCTAAGCTAATACCAAAGTCCTCTCTTTCCACTGCTTCACTTTCTCAAGGAGAGTATGCACGAGAGGCACATCCAATGGTGAAAGGCCCATTTTTTGTACGGAGTATCTAAGGTCCAGTTTGTTTGTGTTCTTTTTCTTTTTCTTTTTTTCTAGTCATGAACACAATTTCTGTTTTTTTTACGGGAACAAAAAAAAAGAATAAAACGCGTTTGTTTGCGTTTTTGTTCCAAATCTATTTTTTGCTCCTGGAAACAAATTTGAATAGAAACAAGAAACAAGAAAAACTTTTCTTGTTCCTTGAACACTTCCAAGAAACAATTTTTCTCTCTCCTATTTTTTTCTTCTTTTTCTTTTCTTCTTCTTTTTCTTTGGGCGATTGCTTTGGCCATGGTCATCGAGGACCGGCGAGTCGGCGGCCCTCAACGAGGCTCGGCCTCGCTTTGGGCTGGTGAGCTTGGCCTCGTCGGATTTGGGCCGGCTTGGCTCGCCCGGCCAAGGTGAGGCCGACCTCGCGCGGCCTGAGGCTCGGCCTTGCCTTGGCTAGGCGAGCTCGGCCTTCTTGGATTTGGGCAAGGCCGCCGGCCAAAAGGAAGAAAAAGGGAAAAATAAAAAAGGAAAAAGGGAAAAATAAAATAAAAATATTAAAAAATTAAAAGAAACAAAAAAATTATATAAGTTTACCAAACGTGTTTTTGTTCTTTTTTATTCTAAAAACAAATTTACAAAACGTGTTCTTCGTTTAAAAATTGCTTCTTGAAACATAAATAATTTTTTCTATTTCTATTACCCGAAACAATTTTTTAACGAAACGTGGCCAAATACACCCTAAGTTTCCAAACCAGTTTAACGCAAGCATGTGAAGTTACATGTCAACACCTGAATTTTTGTCAATAATTCAAATGCTCGTTTTTATAAAATGTATAAAATTAGAAAATAGGAAAAAAAAAAAAGATCGGAAATGAATAATAAATAATGACTAGATTAAAAAATTAAAAAATAGAAATGAATCAGAAAAGTGATGGGGCCCTTTTCTGGTTCTCGGACCAGAATTTCATGGTTCACAACACAAGATAAATTTTCGTTTAACCCATCAAAGCCCGTCAGCCCGTCGCCTCCAGCCCCTTTCATCCAGCAATTAGGCCCTAGAAGCTGCAGCCCAAACCAGCCCAGTCTGCACACTAAAAACCTAGCCCATTACCCAACGCAGACGCAAAGAGACGAGCCCATTCGTTAAACCTGGCATCTCTCTCCCCTTTTTCATCTCTCTCGTTCTCTCTCTAGACGTCTTCAAGCAACGCAGACGCGAGCATGAGCGGGAGAGGAGGGGGCGACGATCACACGCGCGAATCCTTCTAGAATGCTGAGTCAGAGGAATCTGCTAAGGAGCAATCGAGAAAATAGAAGACGTTAACAGGTCGTGGACTTGTTGAGAAGAAAAAAAGCGCCACGAAAAGAAGACGTTACAGCTCTTTTATGCATACAAGTATATTTATTTGAATGTTGAGAAGAAAAAGAAGACGTTAACAGCCAAATTTTCCTGGCCTAACCCTAGACACTCTAAGATTCTTTTGCAAACCTACTCCTATTTCGCGTCGAGAGATAGATAAATAGATACATCCCATTTGCATTGGTCAAAACCACTTCATATGCCAGACACTCACTAATGAGTATTGCATCTTCAAAATTGTAACATTCTCATGACTGATGAGCTGCTAATACATTTTTACCCGAAGCGAGTTCGCCATCAATTGTAGTGGCACCATCCAGTAAAATTTGTCCTTTTTTAATGTATTCACCCCCACGAAACTTGGGGTTTTTTTACATACAAGTATTTTTGTTGGAACGTTGAGAAGAAAAAAGAAGGCATCAAGAGACAAATCCTCTTGGCCCAACCCTAGATACTTTAAGATCCTTTTTCCAAACTTGCTCCTATTTCGAGTTAAGAAATAGATAAATAGATACATCTTATTACATTAATGGGGGCCACTTCATATGCCAGACACTCGCTAATGAGTACTATATCTTCAAAATTGTAACCTTCTCATGATGAATAAGCTACTAATACATTTTTACCTAAAGTGAATTCACCATCAATTGTAGCAGCACTATCTATTAAAATTTGTCCCTTTTGATTCATTTACCCCATGAAACCTGGGGTTTTTTTATGCACACAAATATTTATGTTGGAACATTGAGGAGAAAAAAGAAGGCGTTAACAAACAAATCCTCCCGGCCCAACCCTAGACACTCTAAGATCTTTTCTTTAAACTTGCTGCTATTTCAAGTCGAGATAAATAAATAGATACATCCTATTGCAAATAGGGGCACTTCCTAAGCCAGACACTCATTAATGAGTACTATATCTTCAAAATTGTACATGACATATAAACTACTAATTCATTTTTACCCAAAGCGAGTTTGCCATCAATTGTAGTGGCACCATTTGTTAAAATTTGTCCTTTCTTAATGCATTTACCCCTTAAAACTTGACATTTTTTTATATATACAAATATTTTTGTTGGAACGTTGATACATGACTAAATGAAATGCTTAAAGTATCTCTATTGCCCAATAAAATCATTGTTCACGACCCATGATTCTTTTTTATCCTCAATTCAATCACCGTTCATATTTTTTTCTTTATCTTATCAATGAATATATCTCTTTATTTGTATGACTTAAATGTTTCGTCTTTTTCGAAAAGTTGATTCGATGAATAGGATTTGGTATGATACTTATTAGGTCAATTTCATTTTATTTTTTTATAACATAGATGCAAGAAAGACTTAATTTTATATAGATATTTCAAAATAGAATTCATGTACACGTGAACGGCTATATTAATAAACTCCATATATATATATATATATATATATATATATATATATATATATAGATGCAAGGAAGACCTATCGTTGGATCGAAAAATGAAAAATCACAACCGTCTAGATTGTTGAACGGCTGAGATCAAACAAACTGTAAAAGATTATTGAGGCACGGTGCATTCTTGACCACAGGATCACCTACCTATATCACCTATCTATATATATATATATATGAAACCAGAATTGAGTAAAGTTGGATTGGACATAGTACCAGAAGACTCCAACTTTCTTAAGACATAAGATTCTCTGCCGTGTGCCGTGTGATTTGCTGTCGGAGCTCAAATAGAAAGAGGTCACGAAACAAAAACAAACCAAAAGGAAAAGAATTTACAAAATTGATTGAACTATTTACAAATTTTCCAGGAAGGTTTCTGGTGGACGTCGTCCCTGTCTGAAGACTTGACTTTTGAGGCATACCGCGTCCCTGAAGACTTGACTTTGCGGTATCTCGGAACCACGGGTCATGTAAGTGTGCCACTCGAAAGTTTCCTCCTCAATTCGGGGTAGACTGTCAGATGCAAAAAGCTCTTCGAGGAAAGAGGAATTTCATTTTGTAATTAATAATGCTTCTAGTTTTCCTGAAATTAATAATTTAATAATTGATTGTAACACTTACAATTGTTGATTAAAGAGAAAGATTTTCATTATCAATAAAATTATATATCTAAACATAATCGTTGTCGATGAAGATGTTTTCTGCTTATTTATCCTTTGTAAGTAGTATGACTATCATTTTCAATAAAATAATTTTGAAATTGTTGATTTTTCAGAAAGTAACAAAGCTTGATTATTAATTTGATTGCAAAGTTATCATCCCTTTTAGAAAAGGAGCTTCATGCGAAAGTGGACTAGAAACAGTCTCAAATATTTTTACGGAATATAAGGGTGTGTTTCGTAACGTCTCATTCAAAATTGTTTTAAGGAACATAAATAGTTACATTTACGTTATGGAAAACAATTTTTGAATGTAAAAAACGTTTAATAAGCATGTACAAAATTTACATTTTAAAATAGAAAAAGAACGGAAACAAGTTTGGTAAACTTGTATAATTTTTTTTGTTTCTTTTAATTTTTTAATATTTTTATTTTATTTTATTTTATTTCCTTTTTCCTTTTCCTTTTTTCTTTTTTCTTCCTTTTGGCTGGTCGGTGGCCTCAACCATGGCCGGCGGCCTCATCGGCCGACGTAAGGTTGGCCTCGCCTTGGCTAGGCAAGGCCGAGCTCGCTCGACCATCGGCGAGGAGACCTAGTGGTGGCTCGGCGAGGCCAGCGGTGGCTTGGCCAGCCAAGGCGAGGCCGACCTCTCGCCGAGGGTCGGCGGCGCTCCGACGACCTGGTCAAAGAAAAAGAAAAAGAAAAGAAAAAGAATGAAAAATATGAGAGAAAAATTATTTTTCGAAAGTATTCCCAAAATAAAAAGTAAGTTTTTTTATTTAGTTTTCAAATTAAATTTGTTCTCGGAGCATAAACAGCAAAATCTCGAAACAAAAAATGTAAACAAACGCGTTTCTATTCTTTGTTTTGTTATGTGGAATAAAAGAGTAGAAATTGTGTTTATAACAACAAAAAAAGAACACAAACAATAAGGCCCTAAGTTTATGGGCACAGTGCACGAGGCATCAACTAAGTTTCTGACATGAAATCGAGCTTTTTTTTTTTTTTTAATATATATTATTGAGGGGAAGAAGAAATGTCTCCCGTTTGACCCCAAAGACTTTGGCTATCTTCCGAGAAGGTGCTTGGAAGCCTCTCCATGACAATCTTGTCGCGCCCGACTCGGACGTTTGGGCAAAGACAAGTTGTTGCCATGTGAACAAGTGATAATAAAGCAGAAAGCGTGAAGGCGGCTAAAAAATTTTACAGTCCTTTTCAAACCCATCTTCCAGGTAGGTCCCACCCCATGCACTGTTTGTCGGCCATTGACTTCTAAGGATTGCAATTTCCCTGTGATTCTGTTCACTTCTGCATTCGCGACCTTGGTTTCTCTCTGGCAGCTGATTCCTCTTCTCTGCCGATCCTTTTATTGAATCAATCTCCCGTTGCGGAATTTCATCATGAGGCTTATCAGCAAGTTTTTTCCAGGTGAGACTGCTTGTGATTTGTAAAAAGTTGGAGCTTTCTCCCCAGATTTTCCTGCACTCTTCTGGTCTGTTTAAGTCCTAGATTTCCTTGATTTATTTCGCACATCCTTCACGCAAGGAACGAAAAGAAAATTTGCATCCCGCGTTGTGTCGCTTGTGTATTCTCTCTTTTGTACATCTGTCAATTCATGAGCAAATTGCCACGATAGCGTACGTTGTTATGTGTGTTCTCTGTTTTGCAGATCTGTTCTTGCTGAAAGAATCACTTCGGTCCAATAAACTATCCAGTACAGAAGAACCCTCTTATGGGGGAAAAAGCCTTGACATCGTGGAGTAAAAGAGACGTTGAAGGGTATTGGGGGTTCAATTCCTACCGGCAGGAGCATCCATTGGAAACACAGTTGGCACATTTTCCTAATGAGATAGTCTACTGAAATAGATTCAAAGTGCTCAAAGGATTTCTAATGTTCGAAAACAAATGAAGATGTGTTGAAATTATCTCTTATCGATTATGAAAGAGGCTGATGATCAATTTATATATATGAAGGAAAACCACACATTTTGACTTAACTTTCGGGATGAGAGAGATCCAAGATCACTCAACACGATTTCATCTAGTTTTTCCTTTTTTGTTAATCTGTTCTCCATCTGGCTGGAGCTTAATTTCATCCACTGTGCATCCAAGGTTGCAACTTTTGCTCGGTCCATTTTAATGCCCCATCACAGGTTAGTAGCTTATGCTCAACAGTTGTACGTGCGGATTATGGCACAACATAAGTAATGACATATGAAGAGTTTTCATGTTGGAGTCAGCCACCCAAGTTTGGATTTGCACCATGCCCGGATCCTTGAATAGGACGCGGGGGTGGCTCATAAGCTTGGAGCATCCCAACAAAGGAAGAACGTGATGTCCTCAGGGACGTTCCAACTCTTGCCAATTCCTTCTCTGCCTCAAATTGTCCTTATAAATTCGACCAAGATAACCCAAATAAGGGCCGTATTCTTCTTTCTTTCTCTAGAATCCTTCCATTCTAATTCTTGTCTTGCACTTCGGAATACTAACTAAATATTAACATTCGAAAATACTGAGGAACTCAGGATAAACATCCAAATATAAATGCTGAAAGCTAAAAGTTTTGTACCTGGAATGCTAACTGAAGACATTTTTCCCCGAGTGCTCTCAGCAGCCTTATGATGAACGTCAACGAAATTCTGGGAATCATCAAACGTGCCATCATTTTTGTCCAAAAGGTCAGCTACGTCTATGGAGTTAAAGCGAAGATGGATGCTCTGGAAAGGAATATGGAACGGTGTCAGCCAAGAAGGCTGACATAGGTGACCATCTAGAGCAGGAGGAGGGGAGACCGGGAAAGAGAAGGAAGAGAGAAGTTGACCTGTGGATGCAAGGAGCAGTACCGCTGGAGGATCAAGTTGACGAGTAACGACGAAAAGTTAAAGAGGGGCGTTTCTTTTCACGTCTCACGTTGGCGCATCAGCCGCGTGGCCTTGCGACTGAAGTGGACAAATTGCACGAGAGGAGTAAATTTGATAACGGTCTCACGCTGGATGTGAAACCGGCTCGAGGCTCTAAGTACAACGGGGCGAACCAGTGGGCAACCGTCTCATTATATATTTCACGTGTCTTTATTGCGAAAATATATGCAAAATCTTAATCAGGTGCTAGATCACACCTTCGAAGTTAAAGGAGAACTTATAAGGAGCAAGCTATTTGGATTGTTGATAGCAAGGATCAAGTGCTGTGATGCCAAACTATAACCACATTGAGAGAGGGCTATTTGAGAGCTCAAGGAGGATGTAAAATGCAAATACCCTCATTTATTTGCAAATTGAGGTAAGACACAAAAGTATTTTTAGTGCTTTAATAAGGTCTATTTGATATATTTTATAATGATTGGTATTGTCTAAACGCTTTAAAAAATTAATTGGAATTGCTTCTTCTTCTTTTTTTCAATTAGGGCGACGCGGCTGAGTCTCCTCTCCTAAGCCTTTTAGGGTGTGCATGACAAAATTTCTAGAGTACAAATTGATTTCTGACTAGAAATTGAATCAATTTCTATTTTAGAAATTGAGAAGTTAAAAATTTTAATTTATGATTTCTTCTTTAAATCTATTTCTAGAATATAAATCTGTTCTAGAAATAGAAAAATCAAATTGTGTTACTAAACGGGTTTTTGCTCCAAACCTCTTTCGGG
This sequence comes from Eucalyptus erythrocorys, assembly GCA_014182555.1. Lineage (NCBI taxonomy): Eukaryota > Viridiplantae > Streptophyta > Magnoliopsida > Myrtales > Myrtaceae > Eucalyptus > Eucalyptus erythrocorys. Next base: position 20,883,201 of record CM024602.1, read on the forward strand.
GAACGAGAGAAACAAAAAAATAAAGAAGTAGAAATTTTATCATGCGCGCGGTTGGAAAATCCACGATTCATGATAATTTCTACCATTTCTCTATGATTTGTGATCTACTATACAAAGGGTATTATGCAATAAGTAAGTCTTGCAACAAAGGAGAGATTTTGGTTTTCGACCAATTTGCGTTTGTTTCCCCTTAAATTAATAATTTGGAAAATATTTTTTTAAAGTGATTTTATATATCCCTTAAAATTATTATTAACAGAAAATATTTTCATCATTCATAATTATTTATGTCTAAAGAATTTCGTCGTTGAGGAAAATATTTTTCACAAATTATAAATGTTCTAATGCACCCGAAATTCATTTGATTACAAACATTATCGTATTTTCCGCAAACTTTGGCTATTACGATGTAATATGACAACGAAGAAGAACAGCTAAAGAGGATCGGAAATTGTCTCGAATATCTTCCCCCAATTATCAGCCCGTTGGACAAGGCATCCACTAGTTTATGACATGAAATTTACTTTTTGTGCGTGCATGTGTGGTGATGGGAAGGGCGGGGGGAAGTTGCCTCAATGTGGCCCGAAGGCTTTGGGTCTTCTTCCAAGAAGGTGCACAAAGACTCTTTGATTGTCATTCCGTTGATTATCTGCCCCGGACAATTACGCACCATAAGTGTGAATTTTGTAGGAGCATCGCAGATTATTCTAAAATTTTAAGTTATTAAATAAATACATAATTTATTATTTAAAAATTTTAACATTCTCTCTCATGCTTATTCTAATCTTTCCGCCTAGTACTAGCAAAAAAAGTTAATTGGAGAGGTAAATGGGGCATGAAAGAAAATTCAAACTTGAGACTTCCACATATGACCACTATTAATTATTATAAAAGTTTTAAATTATTAGATGAATGCGTAGTTTATTATTTAAATGTTTTAACAATAACTACATTACAATAGGTAAGTAGGACTTCAAAATTTTAAATTGAAAGTGCGTTTATTTAGTAGAAATTGAATGATTTAAATTTTTTTCTGAAATTTGTATCATTAACAAAAATCAATGAACAAAAAATACATTCATTATTCACGAAAATATTTATACAAAAATTAATTATCATTAATGAAAATATTTTTTTATTGACAATTTATTTTAAGTTATCATTTTTATGAAAACATTTTCAACATCAATCTATTTTTGCAAACAAACATAACAAGTAAAATTGATCTTCCAAGAAGGAGGGGCTTGCCGTAGAACTCATGCCTCATGACCTGGGCTTCGGGCGCCATCTCAAAACTCTACTTTCGTGAACCTCACCTCTTCAGCTGGACTGAAGCTTCTCTCCATTCTCCCCTCCGCCTCACCCCCCAAAAAAAAAAAAAAAAAAATACTTCTCCCTTGCTTAGCCATTCTTTCATTCCCTCTGCCTGTATAGTCTCTGGAGTCCATCGTTGCGGGTTTTCATTCGAAGGGATATCAGCAAGTCTTTAACCAGGTAAGAAAGCTTTCATTCTATTTAGATGAGATTTAAGGGCAAAATTTAGAGCTCTCTTTCGCTTCCTCGAATTGCGTGCGCTCTCAATCGTTGTCATCTGATTTGGTAAGACAAAACAAAACGCAGTACATTCTCCTAAGTGCACATAAGGTGCGTTTGGATGGGCATTTAGAAAGCCCATTTGAGCTCTAAAGCCCCTTCAGTCCAAATTCGGGCGTTTGGCAACCAATTCTCAAGAAGCTTTCAAATGGCCGGCCCTTGAGAATCTTTGAAAGCTCAAGGTGGTGGAGACCGGCCTTGAGCTTTCAGGCATTTTCAGAATCTTGAAGGCCTCACTTAATGAAAATATTAAGTTGTCTATTTTACCCTCAAAAATTTCTTGAAAACCCACTTTTGTCCATTTTAAAAACAAAAAAACCACTGGCTCATCCGCACTCCTCCCTTCCATCGCCTCGACCCTTCCGTCGCTCTCCCTCGTGATAACCGGTTCTCGCTCGAGCGGTTGAACGGCGAGAACCGACATATCGGCGGTTCGTGGAGCGATACTTGCGCAAGAACCAGCCGGTGGTGCTCACGGGCCTCATGGACGAATGGAGAGCTTGCAGGGACTGGGTCACCGCGGCGGCCACCCCAATCTCCCGTTCTTCGCCACCCATTTCGGCAAATCCAAAGTTCAGGTATCGGCTTCGACTATTGGGTCCCTCGGGTTTTCCCTTCTGGCCGTTGGTTCTCGGGTCATTGACCCCAATTGTCGAATTTGCGGTATGCGAAAGACCCATATGCAATTTCAGATTTGAGGTGGTGTGGGCGACGAACCCATTTCGAGAACCGCAATTGTGATTTCGTGCTTAAAGTTTCTTTCTTGATCATTTTGAGAGGGTCCCGTTATGAAAATTTGGTATGTTGGAGATGAGATGCATGCTTGGAGGTCGCCCCCACGCTATTTTGTTTTATTTAATTGGGTCATTGTTTCATGAAAGGTAGGCTGATTGTGGGACGAGAGAATTTTCGGACCCCGAAGAGAGAAGAGATGTCGGTCTCGAGTTTGCGGAGCAGTGGCTTATGGGGTGCGGCCGGAGGATAGTGACATTCCCCAACTGGTGACGGACCGCATGTGCTTTATTTGAAGGATTGGCATTTTGTGAAAGTAAGTGTTACCTGCCAGATTTAACGTATCAATGGCCGTTGGATGAAAGATAGTCTGATTGGAGGCACCAAAAGGCTGGTTCAGGGTCCTCCGTTACTTGTTTAGTTTGTCACTTTGAAATTGTTAATTAGGACTAATGAGTGTATCTTTGCATGAATTGTACTCTACTAAAACTTGAAGGTTTGAGTGAAGGTATGGAGTGACGGAATAAAACTTATTAAGAGTTATACAAAGTTAAGTTCTGAATGATGTACAAGGTCATGGCACAGTATCTCTTCATAAATGGACCAAAAGAATTCTACCTAAAAGGAAGTGACCCTCCTCCTTAAGCTCTTGAGGCATTACCATACATGAACTCTGGGTTGTCGTTTTAGTTCATTTTGCATGGTGGATTATTTGTTGCACATTGCACTATGCGTTCTTATGTATGTCATATGTAGGGGCTTTGCTTCTTTTTTTTGTTGTTCCTCAATAGTGATCTCAAAGCATTGTTCACTTGCGAGAAAGATTATTGGACTATTTCTTTTTTCCCTCTCTCGACATTTTCATTGATCATTAATGTACATCTCGGGACTATCCCGACTATGTAGCATACATAACACCGGTATTCTTTCACGATGATTGGCTCAACTTTGTATCTTGATTGTTATCGTATGCATACGGATCCCGAAATGTACCAAGAGTCGATGATATAAGTTGCTCGATTACCGTTTTGTTTACATGGGAGCAAAAGGTTTGAGCTTGGATGTTAAGAATACCTTTTTGCATGAATTTACCTCATTAGCAAAGAAGAAAGAAGGGGGAGGTGGGGTTCGGGAAGAAGGAAGTTGATTATTCACGGTTCGGTAAGACTTTTTTTTTGGCTTTGGTCTCGGGATCTTGGACTCCTCTTCATGCTGATGTGTTCGGGTCATATAGAGATATTCTTTGGGGAAGTCGAGAGAAGTTCGACGAATTGATGGCGGCGAGCTGCTGCGCAAGGCGATCTTTGGAGCCACTGAGCCACCGAAGAGCGAGGAGAGTTGAAAACTTGAAGGGGCATCACCATTTTCCATTTGCTTCGTGGTCTAGGACTAAACATGATCTATAGAATAGTCCCTGATTGAGTTTGTAGCCCTTGAAATTTTGTAGGAACGAGAATCAAGTCCAATCCGTTGTCCGTTTCTTTTTCATTGAATTTTTCCTGTTGATGTCATGATTCATGTGCCGCGCAGATGCGAGACTGTCAATTCTTGATGTGTTCATATGTACTTGGAAGTAATCATTCTTGGTTGTTGAAGAGGCATTGGATGTTGAAGAGGCATCACTCAACCGGGGAGAATTCGCCGTTCATACTCGTCATTTTCTTTTGGAAACTATGAGCTTCCATCAAGGTTCTTGAACATGTTCCTAAAGATGATACGTCGGAAAAAGGTATTTTGGGCTAAAACTGGACAATGATTATCACGAATCGAGTCGTTAGAGTGAATGTTTCATGAGAACGTTGTCAAAAAGTAGGTACAAATTGAACTTTTATGGTTTAATGGCCATTTCGAAAAATTTTCTAAAGGCTTCAAATGATGATGTAGCATCTGATATAATTATGCATTTCTTTCCTCAAAGCATTATTTTTTTTAATTTTAAACAAGTTAAAATTAAAATATTTAGATTAATCACCAAATGAGCTTTGCAAATGTGTTTTCTACCAAACAACATTTTCTCAAAGTTCTTTTCAAAGAAAATTTACCAAATCTTTGCGTTTTTCTCCAAGTAGGCTTTTTGGGATTTTCGGACGTTTGCGTTGACTGAAAGTCCCTGCAAATCTTGAACCAAACGCACAGATAGCATTTCTCAGCCTCCCTAGCTAGTCCCGTTTATAGCCTCTTTTTTCCACGGTCTGCACGTTGGGCCTATTAGCCCACCGCCCTTCCCTTCCCAAATATCTCCACCCCCGTCTGCGCCTCTTTCATTTGGGCCGTACGAATCCGTGCTTCTCGGTTCCTTCTTCGTCTTCGTGTTCTTCATGTCTCAAATTCTCCGAAACTTCAACAACCCATCAATCCGTTCGATTGTCGTTCTGCTTCCCGCTCTAGCACTAGTCACCGAGGGCGGCGCGAGGAGGGCTGCCGAGGGTCGTGGGAGGGTTCAGATCTAGCTCGCCTGAGGTTGTGCGATTTTGGCGACACCTCGCTAATGCTCGCCTCTGGTCGCCTCCGGTTGCCTGGTCGAGGTTCGTACGACGCTCGCACTCTAGCCCGGTCGCGGCTGGTCGACTGGTCAACTGGTCGACCCTGGCATGAAGCTCGCTAAAGCTCGCCCAGTCGACGCTTGTGCAAAGCTCGCCTCTGGTCGCCTGGTCGACGCTCAAGCGAGGCTGGCCTGGTGGCCGCTAACGCGAGGTTCCCGAGACTCACCCGGGCGCCGCTGGTTGCCTGGTCGCCACTGGTTGCTTGGTCGACCTCGTGCGAAGCTCCCCTGTGGTCGCCTCTGGTGGCCTGGTCGATAAACCCAGTCGCCTCCGTTTGCCTTGCGGAGGCTTGCCGGTCGCCCCGGTAACTCCACCCTCTCTTTTTCCATTCTCTGAGAAAATAAACTTTGAGGGAAAGGACTGAGGGAGAAGGACTTGCATTATCCCAAAGCTCTCCCAACGCACCGAAAGACTGTTGCATGTGAAGTATTGCACCTTACCAGGTTCGGGTTATTCGGGGTAGCAGCTCTTGCCAATTGCTTCCTTGCGTCAAATAATAACAGCGTCCAAAAGAAATTAAGTCGTCGTTTTATTTCCCCGCAGATTTTTCCACAGCAAACTCCACCAAGACAGGCTGTATGCTTCTTTTCTATCTCTAGCGTCCTTCCATTCCATTCTTGTCTTGCACCTCAAATACGAATTAACAATTAACACTCTGGAATACTGAAGCACTAAATTTATTGGGATAAAAGTCAAAATATAAATGCTGAATGCTAAGAAGTTTTTTTCCTGGAATACTAATCTACAAACATCTTTCCCCTAATGCTCCATGCAGTATGACAATGGATTTCAACAAATATTTGGGAATCGCCAAACATACCATCAGTTTTGTTCGAAAGGTCCGCAAGGTCAAGGGAGTCAAAGCGCAGATGGATGCTCTGAAAATGAATATGGGACTGCTGTCAGCCAGGAAGGCTGACATAAGTTTCCAAGTAGAGCAGGAAGAGAGGAGACCAGGAAAGAGAAGGAAGGAAGAAATTGACTTGTGGATGCAAGATGTGGGATGGTGGGAGGGTCTAGTCCACGAGTTAGGACGAGAGGTCGAAGAGGGGCATTTCTTTTCTCTTTTCCTGTTGGCGGATAAGGTGAGGTTCTTTTTGACTCAAGTGGAAAAAATGCATGAGAAGGGTAGATTTGATGACGTTCTCACGTTGGATGTGAAACCTGCCCGAGGCTATGAACTACAACCAGGTGAATTAGTGGGACAAGCTTCTCAAACAACAAGGGATGAGATCTGGGATCGCTTGATGAACCAAGAGGTGCTCTGTGTGGGTGTTTGGGGACAGGCGGGAGTGGGCAAAACCTTTCTTGCGAAGCATATACATGATCATATAGTGCGAGATTGTCCAAGGTTCGATGGTGCTTGTTTGGTCAATGTATCGCAAGAAGGCACTGTTGGTACGATACAAACTGACATCGCGAAATATCTTGAACTAGATTTGACGGAGGTGAGCGCTGTTTACCGGGCCGCAAGACTGAGGGAGGCGTTGCAGGGTAGGAGACTCCTTATCTTGGATGACGTTAGGGAATCTTTCTCTTTGGAAGAAGTGGGTATAGCCCTGGAAAGAAATGGATGCAAATTGATCGTGACGTCGCGATCGAGGGAGGTGTGCGAGCAAATGAAGTGCCACGAGCTTGTCCATGTACCAACTCCCGAGGAGATACCTTGAGGGTTGGAAGAAGTGTAAAAGCTAGAATTAGAAGGGTTGGGGAAGTTGGAAGAGGGGAGGTGGGGGTTCTGAGGGCGTTGATGATTTTGACTGGGATGTTGGCGGGGCAAGGTCATCTGTGATTCCATTAAGCACCTTGGCATTTGCAGATTGTCCCAAGTCAGAGAGGATTTTAGAAGCACCTCTCTTCATCATTTCTATTTAACATGATATTGCAGCATGTTGACAAGCGACGTTTGAACGAGGATGTCAGGACTAAAGGGCTTCTTTCTTCTTTTTTTTTTTGCCTTTATTGTTGGGGGCTTTATCTTGATGGCATTTGTGCATCCTCCTAATGACTTTTCTCATGTTGAAATTCAAGTGCTTTTACTGTTCTTTTAAACTTATCGTCAAACTCCTCAAATGTGAACATGTTCGGGTGCGCTTGACATTAACCCCTCTTCACTTTTTTGTACTAATCTCCCTTTTGTCCGACTTATGGAATTATAACTAAACGCAATAATGGAATGACTCGGCTTTCAACTCTCCTCCCTCACCCATTCTACTCGCCTTTATTCAACTCCATCTCTGAGAGAAGTGAAAGTATATTTTCGAGCGAGATAATTCCGACTTCTTCATAGTTAGTAACGGCAATGGTGAAGAAGAGATGCGCGATCCTTCTTCGTATTTCTACTTATGATACAACTCTTCGAGAACTTAAGCCGAAAGAAAAATGGTTTTGCACATAATCTACACAAGTGATTAACCAAAGATAGTTGGCCGCGATGCGGCTACCCAGGATCGACGTAGCTAGAAAACTGAACATGTAGGAGGAGAATTGATTTGTGTACCTGATTTGGAATACATCATTCTTTATGCAGAATGACGATGATCCAAGGCTCAAATGACGAGCCGACGCTTAGGTCTTCTCCTCTATGACCCTCGGTTCTTGATTCAATGAGACCGCCACTCGCAATTCACAGTTTGCCTTAGGTGAGTTGAGAGAGAGAGAGAGAGAGAGTTTGTGGAAATAATTAAGGGCTAGAAGAGGGACCTTAGCGCTATTTATAGAATTTTGGACGAGCCCTCTCATCACGGGCTAGGCCCAACTCGGCCCACACAATGCCAGGCCCATATTCGACCATTAAGAAAACCTTATGCCTTACCTATTAAACCAACCATGTAAAATGGTAATTACAATCTCAATTAATATAAGCCCACATAAGGAAAACTCTTACAAAGATAACAAGCCAAAAGTGGTCCAAATACCACTGAATGGCATCCACGTAATTAACGACAACAATGGGGTAATTTGTGGAGTCTAATTGGGAAGCATTGTTCTATAATTTGAGAACCAATCATTTTACAATGTACAATCATTTCCTTTAGGGGAGCTAGAGGTACGATTGAAATAGTATCAATACTGACATGCAATACGTAATATGACACAACACAATACGCCGACACGTCGTTTTCCAAAAAATAGAATTCTAATATAGGGGACATTGTATATTAAATGTATATTTTTATATATACATAATAAATTATCATTTATCAAATTAATTTGATTCAAATTTATAAATAAATAAATAATAAAGAAAGCCTAGAATGAATTTACATTAAAAACGTTAACTCACCATTCATTAATATCATTCATTATTTTAATTTGATAAATTCAACTCCATTCCAATAATTCATAAAACTTAAAGGAAAAAAGCAAGCAATTCATAATCAAGACTCTGTGTCCGACGTGTTAGAAGACAAGAGAAAAAAAAAAAAAAAACTTAAAGATAAATTGTGTATCACGAGAAGTGAGAGTCAGAAGAGAAGAAGACTAAGTTTTTCTTATTTTCCCATTTATTATTTTTATTATTTTTTCACATATATACATTTTGACCCCAAATTTATCCATTTTTTTTTTTTTTTAAATTGACCCCACTCAAGGGTCGGAAACTTGTATATTGAAATTCTAACTCGAGTGTTGAGAAGATTGATTAAGTGTCAAATTTTTCAACATATATTGATTAAGTGTTGGAAAGTATTCAAAAGTGTTTGAAAGTGTCGGACAACGTCGACATGATATGAAAGTTTTCAAAAGCATAGGTGCTTTTTAGGGTAGAACTACGTTCCGCAATGTTCCCATGAATGTTAGCACTTATCCTGACTCCATGTACTGCAGAGAACCAGAGCCTACGATCGAATGGTATTACTATCCGCCGCGATTTCTTTGAAGCCCCGCATATTAAAGATCATCTGGACGAGTAGATAATATTACCTAATGGAGCAAAGCATGACACAAAATCAGTGCTCCCGTGTCTCCCGAATTCTCTCACCCTCGAGCCGGACAAGGCTAACTAACTTCAATCGACATGAAGTCTCACATCTGTAGCTTACAAGTACATATTAACCGAGGGAAAAAGAGAAAAAGAAAATCCCATATACTTAGGACAAGTTCCTTTCATGTATAAATGAATATATTTTATCAACATCTGCTGGAGTATCAACACCATGAGCCTCATGATCAACCTTTATCGCCTGCATAAATAAAATGAAAATGAGCCTCGCAATCATAATACCAGAAAAAGAAACAGCTTGCTTTCTGTTTTGTTCGTGACCCGTTTGAGATCCAGCAATGTCAGTATACAGAGTTTTTGTCGGATGAAATCATCCTGGAGACTCACGAAGAGAATTGATCGAAATTTTAGAAAGCATTTATCTTGAAGACGATATCCCCAACATGGAATGAGATTTACTTCCTCATTTTAGCCTCCGTTTACATAAGGAAATCCACAAAAATAGAAAACTGGATGACATGGAAACATTGTATATATCGTTATTTTTCATATATATAAAGAAAAATAGCTAAATGGCAAAATGAAAAGCCTTATCTTTGATTATGCATTTAACCATGGGATGATAACTAATTGTGTTTTCAATATTTATTCATGAAATGTGCATAATTATGGAATATGACCCTTGAAAAATATTCTATAAATTTTAGTAGTTAATGGATTATTTTATTTATGTAATATTCAATGTAATTATTTTATTAGTTATATAGTATTCATTCATCTGAAAGACATGAGTTATAATGCTTTAGTGATGATTTTTTTTTTTTTTTTTTTAATATTCTAACATCATATTATTTGTCCAACAGAGGGTATCATGTCATATTCGTTTTATAGTAATTATTTTTCTTCGATAAAGTATCCATTTTAATGGGTAATTTATTGTTTGTTTTCTAATGTTCATTTGTACGTAAAACATATATCGTCTTGTTTTGATCATATTTGTCTTGTTTTGTCGAATATGGGCTATCACATCAAGAGATTTTTCATTGGTCTATCTTGCGGATTCTTATATATTATTCAATCTACTTTATTCTTATCAATTGAACGGGTTACGAATGATATCGAATGTAGAGCTTTATTCACGTCAACTACAAAGTTATCATAATTCTACTAGAGGCAGAGTTTTAATAATAAAAGTTATCAATAATTATGTGCTTCACCATATTAATTTATGATAAATGTGCACGAGTATATAACCCTAAAAAATTATTAGTTTTGTTCTACAGACTTTTTGTAATAATCGGTAATTTTTTTCTTTCAATTTCTTATTAGTTATTTTTCATGTATTTAATTAAAGCATCTAATGTAGTTCTTTTTGTGATGAGGGATAATTTTTTTAATCCTCCAATATCATTTATTTTTCAAATATTGACTGTCGTTTGATAAAAGATATTTCCACTTTGTTCAATTCCTTGTAAGCATCTTACCGAGTGCAGATTAAATTAATATTAATATTATTTATTTTTTTATATATGGGCTATCGTGTTTTGAAATATCTTCTTGTAATTTTGTAAGTAATATTTACTTATGAAATACAGTAAAGTATTTTGTCATAAGAGGAACCCATACAACATTTTAATCATGAAAGTCATCACCTAGTGTTGACACCTTAATTTTAATGACACGCTTAGCTAATCATTTATTGCAAAAGAAAATTAGGAGTTGACCCCAACCCTTAAACAAGGGTATCGATATCACATTTTCTATTCTTTCTTGCATGTCTAGGTTTAGACATAATGCATTCACAATACGGCTCCGTTTGATTAGCGGAAAATGAATGAGTTGGAAAATATTTTCTTTAAAATGACTGTCCGTGTCACTTGAAATAATTAGTTAACAAAAAATATTCTCATTGTCAATAATAATTTATGTTCATCCTTAATTCAATTTTTGTAAGCGATAATAGCCTATCATCTTAAGGGAATGTTTTATTTATTTATTTTTCAAATCAGTCATTTTTCGTAAAATAAACGGAGCCTGAGCGAGACGTGACCAGTCATCCAAGTGCAAATGGTAACTTTCATGTTGCAATTAAGTCTGTGCACGTCGGATTAAAGGAACAAGGTAATAGTTCGATAGGGTCCTTTCCTATTCCTTCTATGTCGTAGGGTTAAAACCCGACGAACATAGCTCTTAGCAAAGATTCTTAAGTGAAGCAAAAAGTAAAATGTGGACTGTATATATATGTCTCTTAGCAAGAAAAGAGTGGTGGGCACGTGATTGGGGCAATCGTCTACAGAAGGCGGAATAATACGCACGCCATGATTGGGGAAAAAGAAAGGAAAGCATGTCAGAATTGGTGCACTGGCGGAGGCCGAGTATGGAAGATCCAATTCATTCCCATCAACGGAAATGTGATTCTCAGCCAAGAGAAAATCTTGCCGATCGCGCTTCCTTCACTGCCCGGCGATCCTGCCGAAACCTCTATCCGGTCATCTCCAGTTCGACTACCCCACACGGAGATTCACACGTCTGAGTCGCGCATCTCTCTCCATCTCCTCGTGAGGGGCCTAAAGGAGAAGCGCGCGCGGTCAAAGAGGTGGAAGCGGTGGGGTTTTGCCTTTTCGTTTTCCCGGGGGTCAAAAGAGAGGACGAGAATGATTGAGCTGAAGAGACAAAATTGGTGGTTTTGATCAACGAAGAATTTCACTGGAAAGAAGAAAAAAGGTGAACGTGAGCGGTGGCGTGCCCAGGCTTAAGCCAAAAGAAAGGCTTTAAATAAAATAATATAAAATAAAAGCCAAAAAAGAAGAAGTGTAAAGAAGACGTTTCCATCGTCCTCGTCAGCGAGAAAGCTTGGTCGGGGTCAACTCGCCCTAATCGGTCAATCACATTTATATATATAATATTTATTACATATTTTAGTTATTCTAAATATATTTATAAACTTTGCTATTGTATAAATATTTATTAGAGAATGATGGAAGGAGAAAAAATAAATAAAAAAAGAGAGAGGAAAAGATAAGAAAAATAAATGAAGTAGACAAGAATATTGTGAGAGATTAGTTTCATTTACACCGACATGTTTTCATGCTAAACAATGGACATGATGGGAAAATATCTATCTTTGTTATCACGACTCATTAAATAATTGATAAGATATAGTAAAATCCACAAATTTCATATTCTATCCTATCTAAATCTAGACGACCAAATGGAACATCAATGAATGATAAAACAATTGACATACGATTAATTAGAAAAGACACTAACTAGTAATGTACACTTTCGTCACTTTTCGCTTTCTCCCAATCCTCATTGTTCAATTCGCTTGCAGACTTCCCTATTTCTTTTGAGCTTCTTGTTAAAAGATTCTGAACGTTCCACATGCTGTACCATCTTCTACCTCAACTTCCCCACGAAAGTTAGAAAATAACGGTATATGTAAATATTTCTAATTGCAAACTCGAAGATAATAGATAAACCAACGTCCTCTATAATATGCAGAGAACTTATTATTGGGTAGGTAACAAATATGACGCATTTATCGCAATAAAAAACTTGTCCTTGCTGTGATAATTCACTTAAGACCACTAGAAACGTACAACCAACTGCACTTACTGCGAATGCTCTTCATAGTTGCCAAACAATAGATAATTTAGTTTTGAGAAAAAAAGAAAGAAATATTTTAAAGATTATTTCCTGCAACACAATAATCTATATAAATCTTAGTAGATCTCGAGGTATTGAGGGTCATAACAACTAAAAGATGGATAGACCTTTTTAATTGAAATTATAATGACAAAGATAAACATCCTATTTCTTAACAACTAAAGAATTCTTGAACAAATATATATTTCTTTCCTTCAGCAAATCACGAAATCCTTGTGCAATGTTGTCCTTGATTGTAACGTGGATGTATTATTGGAAATAACCAAAACAAAGCTAAATGCAAATTCAATTGACCGAAAAATCTAAAATAAGAAAGAATGACGACTCACCTTCTGGTTTCTCATATAGAAGAACCATATTACTACTAATTAGTTCCGGGAGAATTACCCAAAAAGTCCTAAACCTATTGCTCTTCTGCCAATTCGGTCCTAAACCTTTTTTTTTGTCAATTTAGTCCTAAACCTTTTATGATTGTGCCAATTCAGTCCATCCGGCCAAAATTAACCGACCGCGGCGACGTGGACGCCGGCGGGGACAACCGGCCGGCGAGGAATTTTTTAATTTTTTTTAATTTTTTGAATTTTTTTGAATTTTTTGAATTTTTTTAATTCTTTAATTCTTTTTTTTTTTAAATTTTTTTGCTGGTTTCCCCTTCCTCTCGGCGCCGGCCGAGGCGATGACCGCGAGGCCGACCTCGCCGGCCACCGGCGAGGCCGACCTCGCCAGGCCAGGCGAGGGCGAGACCCGCCGGTTCGGTGAGTCGGCCCTCGTCGGCCAGGCGAGGGCGAGGCCCCGCGATCCGGCGAGATCGGCCCTCGCCGGATCCGGTAGGGGCCTCGCCCGCCACGACGAGGTCGGCCTCGCCGGTGGCGGCGAGGCCGCCGATCACGGCGGCGAGAGCCTCGCCTGCGCCCGGAGCCGCCACGGCGAGGGTCGGCCTCGCCACCGGCAAACGCCGCCGCCCCGCACGACCCCCGCCCTTCCCGGCCGAATTCACCCTCTCGAGGGCCACGATGCCGAGCACCGAGGAGTGGGGGCGGTTCACGGCACGCTTGACGACGGGAGGGAAGTCGCGGATCGGCGGCCTCGCGTGGCCACCGGCGAGGCGACCCTCGCCTTGGGCTGGGCGAGGCCCGCCCGGATCCGGCGAGACCCTCGCCGATCCGGCGGGGCCTCGCCCTCGCAATGGCCGGCGAGGCTAACCTCGCCGGATCTGGGCGGGCCTCGCCCTCGCCGGTGGCGCGGGCGAGGCCGACCTCGTCTCCGACCGGCGGGGCGAGCCTCGCCATTGGCCGGCGAGTCGGCCTCGCCGATCATCGCCTCGGCGGCGCCGCCGCCGAGGAAGGGGAAACCAGCCAAAAAAAAAAAAAAAAAAAGAATTAAAGAATTAAAGAATTAAGAAATATTAAAAAATTCAAAAAAATTCAAAAAAATAAAAAAAAAAAAAATTTAAAAAATTGCCTCGCCGGTCGGTTGTCCCCTGCCCAGCAGCGTCCACGTCGCCGCCGGCCGGTTAATTTTGGTTGGATGGACTGAATTGGCACAATCATAAAAGGTTTAGGACTAAATTGGACAAAAAAAAAGGTTTAGGACTGAATTGGCAGAAGGGCAATAGGTTTAGGACTTTTTGGGTAATTCTCCCAATTAGTTCCTTATGGGAAGAAAATGGTAGGTGAGCATGGCCACAATGGTAGATGTTATCTTTAATCTTCTTTTGCAACCTTTGTTATTGTGGCATATAACACTTTAAACATTTAATTTTTTTTCTTCAATTCGTCTTTTACTTTAAACATCTAGCACTGTTCTCAAGCCAACTAAACTCGATCGTGGTCTCTTCTTTTCCCGCGTTTTCGCGCTTCCTCTGAGTAGGAAAAGGTCAAGAAACAAAAAAGAAAGAAGAAGAGAAGAAGTTCCAGGAAGGTCTGGTACACCCATATTAACTTGGTCAAATCGTACGTCTCTCTCCTACCGTTCGAGGAACATGGTCGCAGGTAGTTTTGCAACATATGAAAAGGGTTTTTATGCAAAAACTAAAATTACCACAAAAAAGAGACTTCGCTTTTCATTAAATGATATAAGTAATTATTTTTATGGAAATCATTTTTGAATTGGTGATTTTTCCTAAAACAAATGTATCCTGATTATTTATTTGATCACCCAATTGTCCTATCTTCCACGAAAGAGGGCATCAATCAACTAGTCTCTTACGTGAAACCAACCATCTTGGGGTTAAAAGATGCCACAGATGTGTGCGAACTGAAGACTTCGGCTATTTCCAAGAAGGTGGATGCGAGACTCTCGATGATGATCCCAGTGGCTGTCCGCCTCAACCATCTTTCCAGGAAGGTGTCCCCCCCGAGACACCATGCCTCAAGAATTTCCCTTCGGGCATTGAATTAAAAGAGCAGTGCGTCTGCGAATTTCACTACGCGTCTGTTCACTTCACCATTTTCCCTGACTTTAGCTTCTCTCTCTTGCAGCCATTCCTTCCTTTACTCTCCCTGTATTGCCTGTTAATTCCATTGTTGAATTAATCAATGGTTGCGGTACTTCCTTAGGAGGATTATCGGCAAGCTCTTACCAGGTGCGACTGCTTTCGATTAGTGCAAATCCGGAGCTTTCTTTTTCTCTTTTTTCTCTAGATGTTCCTGCGCTCTCCATGGAAATGGTAATGGTAAACTGTCGTGTCTCGTTTTCCTTGATTTATTTCACACATCCTTTACACAAGGAACGAGAAAAAAATTGACATCCTGTGCGTGTTTTTCTTTTTCCGCTTCTTTTTCTTTTCTTGCCAAAAGAATTACTTCATTCCAATACGCTTTTCAGCACAGAACAACCCCATCAATGGGGGAAAGGCCTTAAAAGAATCCAGTTTGACTCCAAATGGCCTTCCCCATGCCTTCTGATTCACGTTAATTGAGCCTGAATGTCCCTTCTTGCATGGTATCTCCTGCACAGTTCCAAGGAATAATAGGTAGGTTTCGCTGTAAGTTGCCCACCAATAGGAAAACTTAGAATTGCCAACTTCTTATCCCTGGTCAGACTTCGTTGGATCGTTGAGAAGTCCCATTGCGTCCTTGTCGATTAGGCGCTCCATTAACGTGCTTCCATTGGCATCTACTCCGCCTGCTGATCTTAATTGACATCACTCTAGGCTTGGTAGCCATGTTCAATCCATAAAGGACGATGTTGTGGGGTAATCCTTTCTTTTTCTTTCAGATTAATTCAAGATGCGTTCACTAAACTTCTTTTCGTTTGGTCGCCATTCACTCTTTAGGAGACCGTGAGGGTGCCGAGGACGATGAGGACGGAGACGACGACGAAGGAGACGTCAGGAGCGATCTACTTGATGTGGGGTCTGCTGTTGAAAGCGTAATCATTTTACTTAATTTGGTTCTTTCTCATTTAGTACAACTTTGTCTCTTACCACTTTTTGAAATGCCGATTCTGTATTTATATCTTTCGAGGGTGTTTTATTTAGCATAGCCCTTAAACGCATGTTAAGGCATGCATTCAAAATGTATGCGGTTACAATACGTGCATTCTTTTATATTTCTTTAAGAATGTTTTAATTTTTAGTTTCTTTTTACGCTTTTATTTTATTTACTACCATCTTTTTATTTTTTAATTTACTTTTTTAATTTGATATGATATTTTATTCAAGTAGATATTTACATGAATAGCTTAGATTTTTTTATATGGGGTTATTTGTTTTCATAGGCTTGTTTAAATATGGATGTATTAAAGTAATATGGGTCTACTCGGGGTTGGACCAAGTAAGGGTCAATAAAATTATATTGCTTAAAAATAGGTCAATTTAGATCGAATCATTTTTTATTAAGTATTGTGTGTGAAGTCAGCCACCCAAGTTTTGATTTGCACTAATAATAGGGATTAGCTCATGGGCCTGGAATTTCTCAAGCAAGAACGAACTTGTCCTTGAGACGTTCCCATTTGCCAATTGTTTCTTTGCCTCAAATTATAGCAGCATCAAAAGCGCATTAAGTTGTTGGTTTGAATTCCCGCAGTTTTTCCCCTAGTTAATAGCAACATTACCCTAATGCTACCTGCAGCCTCACAGTGGGAGCCGCCTATGGCATCGGTATTTTTCAAAAAGTCAGCGAGGTCCTTGGAGTCAAAGCGAAGATGGATGATCTGGAAATGAATATGCGAATCTTGTCAGCTAGGAAGGATGACGTGGGTAACCAATTAAAGCAGGAAGAGAGGAGACCGGGAAAGAAAAGGAAGAAAGAAATTGAGTTGTGGATGCAAAGTGTAGGATCGCTGGAGGATCAAGTCCACGACCTAGGACGCAAAGTTAAAGAGGGACATTTCTTTTCTCATCTCTTGTTGAAGGATCAGGTGAGTGGCCTCGCGACTAAAGTGAAATATTTGCATGACATGGGTAGATTTGATCATGTTCTCACGCTGGATATGAGACTGGACCGTGGCCCTGAACTGCAACTAGGTGAGCGATCCCGAACAAATGAATCGACCCCTCTTCCCGACTACCTTGAGCGATGCCCGACAAATGAATCGACCATCTGCCTCGTCCATCTGCCTCCTTTGGAACTCGAAGGACGGGGATCTGGAGGCTCTGAACTCCAGTTAAGTGAGCAATCCAGGACAAATGAATCGACCCCTCTTCCTGAATGCCTCAATGATCTGCCTCTTTTGGAACTCGAAGGACTGCAATCTGGAGGCTTTGAACTACAACTAGGTGAGCAATCCCGAACAAGTCAAAGGACCCATCTCTGCGACTATCTCAACCTTCTTCCTCTTGGGGAACTCGAATTAGTGCGATTGTTCGAGAACCTGCATCTGACTCCTTGTAGAGGACCACGACATCTCGAAGAACCGCCTGAACTGGATCCGACTTTTGGTAGTTCCCTTTCTACTCTTCCTCCTATCGCTGCAGCATTTTGACTAGTTTGATCTTCTAACAGGACTATCATGAAAGTTTTGCTGAATTTTTTCTTATCGTTTTGGTTAATATTTAGAGTATCTCTTGTCAATACTTGTTAGTTACCACAATATCGGGTATATCTCTTATAACTAGCTAGAGATATTTTGTAATTTTTTCTTTTCCTTTTCTATTAAAATAAACAGTGGATATATGTCTGTATTGTACAATGAGTAATACAAGTAATTAAAATTTCTCTCATGATATTAGAACAAAGTGTTTAAAACACATCAAACAAATCAACCCGCATCATTTGCAATGTGGGTGAGAAAGCATCTGCAAAGAGGGTGACTGACCCTTTCTCACCGTATTGTCTCAACACCTCGAGCAAACCCCGAAGTATAATCGTTTCATGCATGCTAAGCCAAGATAATTAGGCAACATAATTGAAAGTGACGAGACACACATTACAGGTGAAAAGCAAACTCGATAATTTGATTGATCACTAGAGAATCCAAATCCAATGGCATCCGAATTTAATGCCTGGCACATTATAATTCCATCATGGTTTCATGGATTTTCAATTCCCTCAACAAGGGTATACTACAAAGCATGGCATATACAGAGGAAGCAAAGATAATGTTGGACCAGTTGAAGGAGAGATTGACCAAGGTAATGAATCTCGAATCCACGAGATCAAAATTGAGATTGGGCTACTACAATAAGGAGAACTCTTGATTGTGGAATATTTACACCAAATTGAAGGTCTTATGGGATGAACTCAATGATTATGATGAAATCCCATAATGTAACTAGTTTCAGCCATTAAGTACGCAAAGAAGAAAGAGGTGAAGAAGGTCACCACTACCAATTTCTTATGAGCCTTAATTCCGAGATCTATGGCAATGTTTGTTCTCAAATTCTCAACTTTAAGCTACTCCTGTCCCTCGACAAGATTTATTCTATGATTAGGAGGATTGCCAATTGCCAATTGCCAATTGTTCGAGGGAGGGAAAAGAAGATCGAGGCTGCTACTTTCTCGGTTAGAAGAGCAGGTCCCAGGAAAGTATTGTTCGGGAAACCTAAAGTGAGAAGGTCGGGCACGAGAGGAGTCGTTGCTCGAAGTTGATTGGATATCCTCCAAGTTCGGATCCAAGGCGAGTTGGAAAGGCACGCAAAGGGAATACTCCCATAACGATTGTACATCGCACAGATTTGCAGCAGCGGTTTGGGCACTAGTACAAATAGCGATCAAGCAGGTCCGTAGGGGACCAAGATAGCTGCAACAATGAGCAATGATCAATATTAGCATTTGGTCAATCTACCGTATCTCAAGCTTGAGGTCAAAGTAGCCATGGTCACTTGAGCACGAGCTTGCGACCATGGTTGCCATATCTCGAGCTTACGACTTTGGTTATGCGAGGTCGAGCTCCCTCGCCACGGCGGCCGCAAGCTTTGGGCTCGAGCTCTGCGGCTGTGGAGTGCGAGAAAAAGAAAAGAAGAAAAGCAAGTGCTGCAGAGGAGAGAGGAGGAGAAGAGGAAACTTTATTGATAGGTGGGCCCGCGTGCGAAACGTGTCGCAAGATGAATGGATTAATTTTTTGCTGAGTTGACATCAGAGTTGTACCTAATATTTTTTAAAGTGGGTTCCGCAATGTTCCCACATACATGAGCACTTATCTTGACCCCATGTACTGCAGCGAACCAGAACCTACTATTAGAAGGTATCACCATCTGCCGCGAAATGTTTGTAAGTGTGGTATATTATAGATCGTCTAGACGAGTAGATAACCCAGCATTACCTAACGAAGCAAAGCATGATGCAAAATCAGTGCTCTCGTGTCTCCCGAATTCTCTCATCTTCGAGCCAAACAAGGCTAACTAACTTTGAGCAAAATGAATTTTGACATCTATAGCTTATAAAAAGAACAAGAAAATCTTTACTTACCTTTTACCAAAAAAAAAAAAAAAGAACAAGAAAATCATCATCGTCTGCGGTGGCCGCAATGGTTTGAACTCTCTCCCCCTAATACAAAGGGAGAAGCTCGAATCCCTTCACGGTTGGTAGGGATTCTTAAGTGTGACGTCGGGGGTTCCCTGGGTTACAAAAAAAAAAAAAAAAAAAAGAAATTTCCTGAAAAGTCAAGAAGAAAAGTGACCAAAATTTTAGCAAGTACTTATCTGGAAGATAATTTCCCCAACATGGTATGAGATCTGCTTCCTCATTTTAGCCTCAATTTATATGAGGAAATCCAAAAAAAAAAAATAGAGAAAGGGCACCAAATACTCTTAACTAATAAGATGACATTGAGCATTGTTCACTGATAAGTTTATACTTTGGCCACGAAAAAAAGAAAACTGCCAATTTGTTACATTATCTTCATAACTACCGAAAGTTTACATTTTTGTATCCTCCAAGCAGCTTGAGAATTTACTGCTGATGAAAAGAGAGTAAAAAGTCCAGGATACCTCGATTCTATAACCATTCTTTAGAATTTTGAACTGTTCTAGATCTTCCTCAAGCTGGAGTGGGTAGGCTGGATCTCTGGATATATCTTTAAAAACTTTGAATCATAGCTCCGTATGGGATCAGAAACAAAGATACATTGAAGCCCACGATGAACACCTGTTCTCCCCAAACTTCAAGAAGCAAATTGAAAATCTTCTTAAATTCCATGATGAAGCAAATAGGGAAACTGTGGACTGACCTTTCCTGTAAGAATTGGGCTTATAGAAGAAAGATAAGAAAACAAAGGGCTTTAAGTCCAAGTCACTTAAGCCCATTCTAAGTGTGTTCTTGTCCTTCAGCTTGCACGCAAGTGAATAAATGGTCAAAGCAGATAATAAGAAGAAATGAAGAGAGAAAGATCGTTCAAAACAAGGAAAGGAGAAAACGAAGAAAAGAGGGAGAAATGTCTGTGCGTGCACGTGTCGGACGTGCCGAAAAGCCGAATCAACCTCATTTTGCAACGCCTTGCTAAGTATTCAAATTTATTATTTATCTAATCGGAGTAATTTTCGAAGTCAAGTCATTAATCCTAAGTTTCGTCAATTTTGAACTATGACATTCAATTGAGAAGTTATTAAGCTCTTGATTTATATATAAATAATAGTTTAGGGCATTGTGGAAGTATGAGATCTGACGAAAATCGATTCTGAAGTATAATTTGATTAAAATGAAATTATGAAATTTTGTGCATGAATGACACATGACAGACAATATGCATAAAGGACAAAGATGAACATTTGTTATAAATGAGTTTCTTCGTTAGCGAGTAGGTGTCGATTGGTCGACGAATCATCACAGTTTGATTGAGTCGTTTGTTAGAGTAGTGTATTGCTCGGATTTTGATATCGTTTTTCGATTAATCGATATGAATAAAAGTGCGTTGGCTCAAGTAACTTTTGTAGGTTGGTTTTTAGCTTTTACAAGTGAGTGGTATTATCTCTTTTTCGAATTTGTACACTCATAATTTGAAAGTGATATAGTTTAAGTTATATTAAGAGTTTATTTTTTTAATAAAAAATTAATTATATTATGAGTTAAAAATAGCATTTTGGTTGCATATGGATAGAGCATTTACTACCATATTGTCTACTTGAAATGGTAAGATATCTTTTGATTATAGTTTGAGTTCATTGTCTGTAAATGAGTTGCAAAACCTTTTATGAAAGAAACACGAAAATTCACGACAGCATGGTTAATGAGAGGTTGTTCGTGAAATTCTAAACGCAAGTGCACGTGTCGAACAAGTAATATAATGATGAGGAAAAGTATCGTCCCACGAAGATCGATGATTAATAAACCAATTAAATATTAAAATAGACTAATTCTAAAATTTATCTAACAAATCAAAATATAATTAAGAATAAATTAAAAACGAAAATTGTAGACTAAATGTAGTAAATCGATCAGATAAATATGTTAGAGCATCCGATTTCACCATAACTACTAGATATGAATTTTAGATTATTATGAATACAAGAACGATATCAAACATGTAATAGCGAAATTTCCTAACCTATTTACTATCCTATCTCTAGGTATAGCAAATCTACTCAGCTTATTAATCCACTATATCTCTATGTGAATTAAAATAAACATGAGTGCATTAAAAACTATGAATATTCCCGGCTTACAATGAGTCTTTTGGATCACTTTATCACCGAAAGCTATACAAATAACGCGGTATATTTCTATCCACGTTTAATTCATGGTTATACATTATAATGAGCAATTGCATATTATCACTTCTCGCTCAAACATGCACATCGATCATCTAAGTGGTGGCCAGTCACTTAAAAGCATTAAACACAATAATATATAACTCACATGAATGAAACCAATTGTAAAACATAAAAATCATAAAATTCACATCATCATGGTTAGGCTACATCGTAGCCCTAACAAAAGAAAATTAGAACATAGTAGAAGAATAAATAAAAATATAAATCAAACCCAGCATATTGAATCAAAGAACAAGAATTCTGTCACCACTTTTGTCTTCTCTTCAAAATACTTGAAAAACTCTCAGAAGAATGAAAAACAATCTAATCCCCCTCTCTAAAAACCTAGCTGCTCTTTCCCTCTTTCCTATTTATAGGAGATCCAAAATATCTATCTCCCAACGCTTGCAGATAACATTAGGGAACAAAATCAAGAATTTCCTGATTTGATATCCATCTTCAACTTGCTGCTTTTATTTGAATTCCTGATATTTGCCATTCTTTTCTTTATCTTCTCCATATCTCATTATTCTGCATAAACAAAGAAAATTCAAATAATCAGAAGGAAATCCAAATATTTTCTAAGATATTGCATTAATTGTTGCTTAAAATAGGTAAAATAACTCTATTTTTATAGAGTTATCAAACCCCCAAACTTAACATTTTGCTAGTCCTCGAGCAAAAGTAAGACATAACACATAATCAAGCTAGCAACCTCCTCCATGACATCTTTCCATAATTGCTCAAATTCACAATTCAAAGAAAAACACAAATTTCATCCAAACATTGAAATCGATTTATCAGTTAAGACAAATTCTAACTATATGATCCAAGTGTGTGTGTGTGTGAAAGTCCTAATCTTTTTCGAATTATATGCAATCCAGATAAATTCACATTAACATGTAACTTCTCAAAAATTCTCAATAATTATGACCAAATCTCATAGCTTTGCTTTTCATTCCTCTCTCCACTAATGTAAGCTAATCATCCAACCAAAAATCAATAGGACTTTTCTCGGGTTGTAATGTAAGGCTGGGCTAAAGGTGAGATAACGGGAATTTTAAGCTCAAATCACCCATCAACACGTTGATTTCTAGGATCCAATTAGAGCCAATGTCACTATCCAATTTCACTCCTTCAAGATTTTTCTGCCACCATATATCACCATTCCTTTTTTTTTTTTTCATTCTTCTTTTTTTTCTCTTTTTCTTTTTCTTTTTTTTTGAATTGCTTTATGGTGGAGTTTCTCCCAAAGTCCCTCCTAATATAACATGAAAATTTCCAACCCATTGAGTATCCAAAAGGCTCACTCAATTGAAAGTTGGATAGGGAACCATAAAGCAATTTTTTTTATACACCCCAACAACCATAGTAATCACTTTTTTTTTTTCATACTCCATCATTCCTCCCAAATTTCTATCAAGCTCAAATAATTTTTTTTTTATCCCAAAAGAAAATCAACGTGTTCATAGGGCATGGGATAAGGATATAATTTGATAATGGCTAGGCTAAATATATATGGGTGCCAATGAAAAATTGGGTAATAATTAAGGCTCAACGGGGTGACTAGGGATAAATAAACAGGGTTAGCTTGAAAGGCTCAATCGATCCAAAAATTGCCTAAATCATTTTCTCGCTTAGATTTAGCTTAGGATTTCGCCTCAAGAGAAAATCAAACAAATTCTAAGATTTGGGTGAAATTTAAGAAAATCACATACTTCACGTGAATGTTCTCTAAATTAACACACAATTCAAAAATTAAGGACTTTTAGTGCTCGATAAGTGGCTCAACATAATCAGAATTAAGATTAACTCACACATCAATTGCAAGTTTAAATAAAATTTAAGTTTTCCTAAGAATCGTAAAAATTAACAATTAGGACAGCAATCATGATAAAAAAAAATAGATTTAGCCAAAATTTTTTATCTCCCCCAAACTTGAATGAAGCAATGTCCTCAATGCGAAAAATAGAATAGGAAGAAGAAAACTCCCCCGGTTGTAGGATAAGTCTATAGATGACATTGATGATTAAACTCTTGAAAGGTGCTCCCTAAAAGGTTAACCTGGATAAAACAGAGAAAAATTAATCTTTTTTTCTTTTTTTGCAAAACATAAACTTAAAAATAAATAAAAACATAATTAAAATGCTTGGGTTGCCTCCCAAGAAGCGCTTGCTTTATAGTTTTCAGCCAAACTATCTCGATGTCACTATTTTGGAGGATGAAGTTCAATGGTGGTCTTCTCCTTGTTGTAACCACCTTCGAAGTAGGGCTTTAAACGTTGACCGTTCACTTTGAATGTGCCCTCGTGTCATGCGCAACTTCAATTGTTCCATATGGGAATACCGTGTAACCGTAAAAGGACCAGACCATCGAGATTGCAACTTTCCTGGAAAAAGTTTAAGACGAGAGTTATAAAGTAAGACTTTTTGACCAATTTGAAACTCTCTTCGAATATGTGCTTGTCATGCCATCTTTTTGTACGCTCCTTGTACAACTTAGAATTTTCATAGGCCTCATTGCGAAATTCCTCCAATTCATTCAATTGCAATAATCTTTCTTCACCTGCGACTGCATGTCAAAATTCAGAAATTTCAATGCCCAATATGCTTTATGCTCTAATTCCACCGGTAAGTGACAAGCTTTTCCAAACACTAGCCTAAAAGGAGACATCCCAATTGGAGTTTTGAATGCTGTCCTATAGGCCCAAAGTGCATCATCAAGTTTTATTGACCAATCTTTCCTAGAGGCATTCACTGTTTTTTCTAAAATTCTCTTGATTTCCCTATTTGAAATCTCTACTTGACCACTAGTTTGAGGATGATAAGGGGTTGCAACCTTATGTGTGACTCCATACTTACTCAAAAGTGCTTCAAATTGTTTGTTGTAAAAATGTGTCCCCCTATCACTTATGATTGTCTTAGGAGTGCCGAATCGGGTAAAAATATTTTTCTTCAAAAATTTGACCACAACCTTAGCATTATTAGTTGGCAATGCTACAGCTTCTACCCACTTAGACACATACTCCACAGCCACTAAAATGTATAAATTTCCATAAGAATGTATAAAAGGTCCCATGAAATCAATACCCCAAACATCAAATAATTCACACACAATAATGTTGTTTAAAGGCATCTCATTTTTTTGAAATATTTCCAGTTCTCGACATCTATCACATGAAGCTACATAGGAGTATGCATCTTTAAAAAGTGTAGGCCAATAAAATCCAGATTGCAAAATCTTAGCTGCAGTTTTGGTGGCACCAAAATGGCCACCTATCTCTCCATCATGACAATGATGTAAAATGTTTATCTTCTCTTCGTCTGGAACACATCTCCTTATGACTTGGTCTGCACATACTTTAAACAAGAAAGGTTCTTCCCAAAAATAATTTTTAACATCGAAAAGAATTTTTTTCTTCTGTTGATATGATAATTCGGGAGGAAGAACATTACTTACAAAATAATTTACAAAGTCTGCGTACCAGGAAATTTTTGTGGACTTAATGGAAAATATTTTCTCATCAGGGAACTCTTCCAAAATTGGTCTTACCTCTTCCTTTGAATTTGGAATTCTTGATAAGTGGTTTGCAATTAGATTTTCAGTCCCCTTCTTATCTTTGATTTCCAAATCAAATTCTTGCAGTAAAAAAGAATCCACCCGATCAACTGGGTTTTGATTCTTTCTTTTCTAGCGTATACTTAAGAGCGAGTGGTCGAATAAACTATAACTTTTGAGCCAATTAAGTAAGAACGAAATTTATCAAAAGCAAATACTACCGCCAAAAGTTTCTTTTCTGTTGTTGAATAATTCAATTGTGCACCCGACAAGGTTCGACCGGCATAGTATATGGTTTGGAAAATTTTATTCTTCCTTTGTCCCAAAAAATGTAGCTCCTACCGCAGAATTGCTAGCATCACACATCAGCTCAAAAGGTAAATCCCAATTTGGTGCCGCCATAATTGGTGCTGATATTAACTTCTCCTTTAAAGTTTTAAAAGCCTGCATGCATTCAACGAGAAAAATTAAAAGGAGCATCTTTTTCCAAAAGATTAGAAAGAGGTTTAGCAACTTTGGAAAAATCTTTTATAAATCGCCTGTAAAATCCTGCATGCCCCAAAAATCCTCTGACAAGTTTCACAGATGTTGGCGAAGGCAATTTTGCAATGACCTCCACTTTGGCTCGATCAACTTCTATTCCGTTTTGAGAAATTTTATGCCCGAGCACTATTCCTTCTTGCACCATAAAGTGACACTTTTCCCAATTCAAAACAAGGTTAGTCTCCTCACATCTCTGTAAGACCAAAGCCAACTTATTTAAACAAGAATCAAATGATAAGCCAAAAACGAAAAAATCATCCATGAAAATCTCAATTTATTTTTCAACCATATCAGAAAAAATAGCCATCATGCATCTCTGAAAAGTAGCTGGTGCATTACAAAGACCAAAGGGCATTCTTCTAAAAGCAAAAGTACCATAGGGACAAGTGAAAGTAGTTTTCTCTTGATCTTCTGGTGCAATAGGAATCTGATTATACCCCGAATATCCATCAAGAAAGCAATAAAACTCATGTCCTACAAGTCTTTCTAACATTTGATCAATAAATGGTAAAGGAAAATGATCTTTTCTAGTGGCATCATTCAATTTTCTATAATCCATACATACACGCCACCCAAGAATCGTTCTAGTTGGAATCAATTCATTGTTATCGTTTTTTACGAACAGTCATACCACCTTTCTTTGGCACAACTTGTACAGACTTACCCAAGAACTATCGTAGATAGGATAGATGATACCGCATCAAGTAGCTTAATTACCTCAGCTTTTACTACTTCTTGCATCTTCGGGTTCAAATGCCTCTGAGGTTGGATAGCGGGTTTATATTGTTCCTCCATCAAAATTTTGTGCATGCAAATTGAAGGACTGATTCCCTTGATATTAGCTATTTTCCATCCAATTGCACCTTTATGCTCTCTTAATACTTTGAGCAATTTCTCCTCCATCAAATCTGTCAAAGAAGAAGATATAATTACCGGTAAAGAAGAAACTCCATCTAAATAAGCATATTTCAAATGAGAAGGTAAGGGTTTGAGTTCAAGAATTGGAGGCTCTTCAATTGATGGTTTAGGCTTTGTAATGTGTTGTCCTAACTCTTCGAATTTAATTGCATTTTGCCTTGAATATGGTGGAATTGCCTCCATGAAATTTGCGTACTCCTTTATCTCCTCATTCTGAATATCTTTGTCCATTAGTTGAGTCGACATGCTTCAAGTGGATCTTTAAAAATATTTTCTTGAAAAACCTTATTCACTAACTTGTCAACTGTCTCAACTCTAAAACAAGAATTATCGATGGATATTTCATTGCTTTAAAAACATTAAACGAAACAATATCATCTTGAACTCTAAGAATCAACTTCCCTTGTTGTACATCAATAAGAGCTCTTCCTGTTGCTAGAAAAGGTCGACCTAAGATAAGTGGTACCTCAAAATCTTCCTCCATGTCAAGAACTATGAAATCTGCAGAAAGATGAATTTGTCAACTTTTACCAAAACATCTTCCACAATACCTCTTGGATATTTAATTGATCGATCGGCTAGTTGAAGTGACACTTTGTGGTTTCTTTTACCTCGCCCATTCCTAATTTCTTGAAAACAGAATAAGGCATCGATTAATACTTGCACCTAAATCACATAATGCTTTTTCAAAGTAGGAATCTCCAATAGTGCAAGGAATAGTAAAACTCCTGGATCTTTTAATTTCGGAGGCAATTTGTTTTGTAGGATGGCTGAACACTCCTCATTTAACTTCACGGTTTCATAATCCTCCAGCTTTCCTTTTGTTTGCCAAAATTTCCTTCAAAAATTTTGCATAACTAGGCATTTGCGCTAAAGCATCTGCAAAAGGAATGTTAATGTGCAATTTTTTAAATACATCAAGAAATTTAGAAAATTGCTTATCTATTTTGTGCTGCTTGGAGTCGCCGAGGGAATGGAATTGGCGGCACATATGGCTTGGGATTATTTGGAAAAAGTTTACTCTTGCTTGTCTCCTTTGATTGTTTATTGATCACATCTTCATTGTTTTTGACAATCTCTTCTTCTCCAACTTGTTTACCACTTCTCGGGTAATAGCCTTTATGTTTTCAATTGGATTTTTCTCGGTGTTGCTCGGCAAAGAACCCCGTTGTCTCCCGACATCATGCTTGCTAACTGACCAACTTGCATCTCCAGATTTCTGATTGAAGCCTCTTGGTTTTGAAATCTCACATTCGTGCTTTTGATGAAGTCATGAGTCGTATTAGCAAGTTTGGTGACTACATCTTCCAAATTTGACTTTGTCTCCTCTAATTGTTTGAATCTTGGTGGTCTTGTCACATTCTGATTATTCCATGAAAAATTTGGATGATTGCGCCATCCCGGATTGTACGTGTTGAAATAGGGATTATTTTGTGACCTGTTAAAATTTCCAACAAAGTTAGAATTTTCACTAGATTGTTTAAAAGTATTACCTACCCGACATTCTGTGCTAGCATGTCTTCCACCACAAAAATCACATGTCAAAGTCTGAATTTTCATGGCTGAAACACTCATATTATCTAGCTTTTTGTTGAGTGCTTCAAATTGTGCAGCAATTGTATCAAAAGCATCCACTTCATGAACTCTATTAACTTTTCGCATTGGTAATCTCTCGCAGGCCACCGATAACTATTGGACGCCATCTCCTCTAATAAGTTATAGGCTTCTTCTGGTGTTTTATTATTTAGAGTTCCTCCCGCAGCTGCATCAATCATAGAACGAAGATTTGCACTAGAGCCATTATAAAAGTTTGTACCTGCATCCATACAGGTAGTCCATGATGTGGGCATCTCCTAAGAAATTCTTTGAATCTTTCCCATGCTTCATATAATGATTCATTATCCATATGCATAAAATTAGTAATATCGTTACGCATCTTCGCAGACTTTGCAGGTGGAAAGAACTTACTAAGAAATTTCTTAGCCATATCATTCCATGTAGTGATTGATCCTACAAGAAGAGAAGAAAGCCAACTCTTAGCTTTGTCTTTAAGAGAGAATGGAAATAATCTCAATCTAATAGCATCATCTGTAACTCCATTATATTTAATGGTGTCACAGATTTCAAGAAAAGAATCGATGTGAGCGTTTGGATCATCGCTTGGTAGCCCACTAAATTGCACTGATTGTTGAAGCATTTGAATGAGTGCTGGCTTGGTCTCAAAGTTGTTTGCTTGAATTGCAGGTCTTCTTATACTTGATGTGGTTCCTTGAATTGTTGGCGCAGCATAATCTCTTAAGAGTCTACGTGGATTTTCATTCTCACCGTCTGCCATCTTCTTAGCGTAATTTCTTTGTTCTCTCAGTCGCCTTTTGAATGTACGCTCGATTTCTGGATCAAGCTCAACAAGTTTCCTTGTTAGCTACGTGTCATAAACCGACGTACACCCTGAAAAATAAAACAAAACGAAAGCTAGATTAAACTTAGAATTATTTGGTATCAATATTAATTAGTATTAAACAAACGATCCCCGGCAACAACGCCAAAAACTTGTTCGTGAAATTCTAAACGCAAGTACACGTGTCGAACAAGTAATATAATGATGAGGAAAAGTATCGTCCCACGAAGATCGATGATTAATAAACCAATTAAATATTAAAATAGACTAATTCTAAAATTTATCTAACAAATCAAAATATAATTAAGAATAAATTAAAAACGAAAATTGTAGACTAAATGTAGTAAATCGATCGATAAATATGTTAGAGCATCCGATTTCACCATAACTACTAGATATGAATTTTAGATTATTATGAATACAAGAACGATATCAAACATGTGATAGCGAAATTTCCTAACCTATTTACTATCCTATCTCTAGGTATAGCAAATCTACTCAGCTTATTAATCCACTATATCTCTATGTGAATTAAAATAAACATGAGTGCATTAAAAACTATGAATATTCCCGGCTTACAATGAGTCTTTTGGATCACTTTATCACCGAAAGCTACACAAATAACGCGGTATATTTCTATCCACGTTTAATTCATGGTTATACATTATAATGAGCAATTGCATATTATCACTTCTCGCCTCAAACATGCACATCGATCATCAAAGTGGTGGCCAGTCACTTAAAAGCATTAAACACAATAATATATAACTCACATGAATGAAATCAATTGTAAAACATAAAAATCATGAAATTCACATCATCATGGTTAGGCTACATCGTAACCCTAACAAAAGAAAATTAGAACATAGTAGAAGAATAAATAAAAATATAAATCAAACCCAGCATATTGAATCAAAGAACAAGAATTCTGTCACCACTTTTGTCTTCTCTTCAAAATACTTGAAAAACTCTCAGAAGAATGAAAAACAATCTAATCCCCCTCTCTAAAAACCTAGCTGCTCTCTCCCTTTTTCCTATTTATAGGAGATCCAAAATATCTATCTCCCAATGCTTGCAGATAACATTAGGGAACAAAATCAAGAATTTCCTGATTTGATATCCATCTTCAACTTGCTGCTTTTATTTGAATTCCTGATATTTGCCATTCTTTTCTTTATCTTCTCCATATCTCATTATTCTGCATAAACAAAGAAAATTCAAATAATCAGAAGGAAATCCAAATATTTTCTTTAAGATATTGCATTAATTGTTGCTTAAAATAGGTAAAATAACTATTTTTATAGAGTTATCAAAGGTCCTCTGTTTGATAATTTGAATCTAGAAAAGTGATATGATTAGGTTATTGAACTTTAGTTTTTGAAATGGATTTTGAAATGGATTATGGTTGTTGACACTTAAATTTTGACCAATCATGTAGTAATTAATTGCATAGAGAATTAGGGATTAATCTTTGACTCCTAAAAAAAATAGTAAAATCGCATTTCATGTAGTTGCATTTGCATCGGTACTAAGAGGACAATAAGAAGCAGGGGCTCGTGGTCAATTGCATGTACAAAAGGATGGTCTTTCTTTCGCTGGTCTGAACACGCATAAGAGAGCAAGTAAAAAATGGGGAAAGAAGTTCTCGCACGTCCATTGTCTATCCCTCATTAATGCATGCACATGCATGCAAAAATTCGGCGGACGTGCGGATTCTGAAGAAATCCTCAAAGAAGCAAAAGCAGCCCATAATATATTATATAATATGCTCTACCGTGGGTTGACAGCTTTGGTGAAGCAATGAAAATTTGCCGAAGGAAGAAGAGCAAGGAAAGTCAAAAATTGCAGCAGTTCTTTTTCAACACATAGGCCGGCCGAACACCTATAGAATGAGGGGGCGAGTAGCCGCACGAAAAGAAAGTCAAAGAAGGAAGAAATAATAGTTCCTGCACGTTCATTGTTTCTTCTTCATTAATGCATACACACGTATGCACAAAATCCGGCGGACGTGAGGAGCCTCGAAGGAGCGAAAGACAGCCCATGTTATATTATAATATAGTCTCTCAAAGGTGGGTCGTGAATTTTAGAGAAGCAACGAAAAGTGTGTTGATGAAAGAAGCCAAGAGAAGTCAATAGTTGTGGCTGAATTAATGAGTGTCAGGCGGTGGCCACCACATTTGAAAAAGAACCGTGCAATAAGGAAAAGTTATGGCTGTCTCCTTCACTTGTTCACATTAAAGTTGCTTGTTGCCTATAAACATGCAAGGATCCTCGGTTCTAAAGGGGAAAAAAAAAAAAAAAATTCACGGAGAGTTTTTGTGAGAGCTATTAAAAAAGAGAGCGCCCGTAGAGAGACACACGAGTGGAGAAAAAGGAAGAGATTAAAAAGGGAGAGATGCTCGTCAGAGAGAACCAAGAAAAAATGAAGTCAAGGGGGAAGTGAAAAGAGAGAGGAGGAGATTAAAAGATAGAGTCTGTCAGAAAAATAAAAAAGGAAGTCGGGCATAGAAGCTGAACCGAAACAAAAAAAGGTACACTGAAAGTACAGAGAGACGGAGAAGGGACGTGCGGCTGCAGGGAGGAAAAAGGAGAAGCGCCCACTGTTCTTCTTCTTCCCTGAACTTTCCGCTGGTTTCTGCTGTCCGCGTCCGCGCCCGCGCCGCCGCGCTCGCACCGCCGCTCCACCAACTCCACCTCCGCCACGCGCCGCCTCGCCTGCTGTGCGCACCGACCCACGACGACCTGACGCTGCTCCTTCTCCACCTGCGGCTGCTGCCTTGTCGTTCCACCGCGCCTCTGCACTCACCGCTTGAAGCCACGAGTGACGTCCGCAAGCTGTAGCACCCATCACTGAGTCTTGCTCGTCGCTGCCCGCTGTCGTACCGCCGAGTCCTGTCCGTCGCTGCTACACTAAGCCAACAACCCGCGCCTCTGCTCGCCCGTAGCCTCGTCCTGCCCATCGCCGCGCTCGTCGCTGCACCTCTGCCCGGCTTCAGCATCTCCTTCCAGCGAGCTCCGAGCGCGCCACCATCTCTGCTCGTCACCAGCAGCTGTGCCCGAGCCTTCCGCGACGTCAAAAGCCGATCTCGTCGCGCCCGTTTCCAGAAGTTGCTATTGCCTGCTCCTTTGCCGTCAGTCCACCAGTCGCTGCCGGTTCACCTTTGCCAGAGCTGCCCCTCCGGACCGACAACCTGCTTCCCCTTGAGACCCGCAGCCAAGCCGTGCGTGGGAAAGGAAAAGATCAAAAAGAACAAGAGGGAACATTAGGTAGTTTTTTCTATTATTATTTTATCTTTATTACTTTTATATATAGTTTATAGCTTGTTTTTTTTTTTTTTTTTAGTTTTTTTTAGTGTAATTGTTCACTAATATTTGATTGAAATTTCAATATGAATTAGCCCCTCAAATTAGGGATTGGGAGTCCGATTTTCATGCCCGAAATCCGACTCACGATCCCTTGTGAAAATCGACAATCCAATCTCACGCTTGAGATTCGATTCATGATTTAATTTTAAAATTGACCAACCCGATCTCATGCGCGAGATATGGTTCGTCAATTTTGGGTATTAGTTTTAGCTCGATTGGATTAGATATCAGGTTAGTTGAATTAGCTTTTGTTCTTGCATAAAAAAAATCACAAAAAAAAAAAAAAAGAAATTAATCAATTTAGGATGCTAGATTTTTAGGTTGCATGTTTAATTATGTGCAAATTTTAAGAATTTCGAATTTTATATATAAAAACAAAAAAAAATCATCATGCATATTAGAATAGAATTGCATGTCTCATTTTAAGTTTAGATTAATTTTTAGGATAGATTGCGTTTTTAGGATTAGAAATATCATGTGCATATCGTGTGGGATTAAGTTCATAAAATGCACGTCATGTAGAATTAGGCTCATTTAATTAAAAAATTCCCGTCATTATAATTAAGTCATTTTGATTTGCATATTTGATTATTACATGTTCATTAAGAAAAAACAAAAAAATATATATTTTACTCATGTCATGTAGTTTAGAACACATTGTCATGCCATTTCACGTTAGATTAGATGCACTGCATGATTCTCATTGAAAAAGTAAAAACAAAATTGAGAAATTGCATTGTTAATTAGAAATAATATCTAGGATTGTGGATGTGAATCTTAATTTAACATTGCAGATGCTTTCGTTGCCATGAGGTAAGTCCTGCATTTTTCTTACTCGCTTTCTTGAGTGCTAAATTGGTGGATTGCGCATCCGCATGATCACCTTACATGTTAGGGAAGTGAATTAAAATCAATTCAAGCTGCCTGCAAAATATTTTTTTCAAAATTAAAAGAGAAAGGTATCGAAAGGGCGTTAGAGAAATCTAGCGTAACCAAGTCCCCATGCTCAAAATCTCTGGTTCGTAGGAGTAAAATAATTCTCCCGTTATTTTGCTTAGGTGTCTAATCGACCTACCGTAAACCGATTAGTGACGACTCCTTTTTGCATGCTAGATATTTGAATTTAAGTTGCGAGTTGGTATGGGCGTAGGAGAGCCCGAGTTAAGTCTAGGCTAATGGCAATCCATTAGCCTAAAATTCTCGGTAGTGCACCTCGGAAAATTTAGGTCACAACAATGGTTTATTGAACAATGTTGTTAGTGGATAAAACTCAAGTTGCTATGACTAGAACTCATTGAGGGGTAAGTATGCATATTATTGTTAGGACATTCTCCTAGGCCGAACCACCGGCTGATGAAATTGGAGACCTAGCCAGGGGAAACTTGGTCGCCTTTATCATGATCATTAATTGAGACCATAATTAGATATTGAGAATTAGATCAATTGATGGAATGAACCATTAACGTTTGATTTGATTGAGATTGATCAATGGAGTAGACCTGTGATGGCTAATTTGTTATTGTTGATTGATTTTATACGTAAAAAGTTTTGTTGAAAAGATATCATCCATTTTTTATATTTTATGTATATTGAATTTTGAATATGAGATTGATGAAGTATGATATCAATTAATAAAGATGCATAGTAAATGTTCAATCAACTTAAAAGAGATATATACTCATTCGGTTGTGGTTGTTCATTCTATTTATCTTACTTGTTTTCCAAATTTTTCAGCTAGCAGTAGGTAAGACAAGAGCCTTTACTTTATTAGAAGGATATTTTGATAGAGGGATTTCTTTGGGCATGAGTTGTAATATGGTTACAACGAACTTTTGAGTTAGTTGTTAGTTAGAGATATATGTATTCTTTTGATGAATTATAAAAACTCCAGTACCGTAGTTAGATGACTCTCTTACCAAATACGTGGATGTAGATATACTTCAAAACCAGGTGATGATAATTATATTTGAGCTTGGTCCTTCAATACGTGGCTTGTCACCATTGCCCATGTACTAATAGAATTGTGGGTGTGACTTTTCCAGACCTGTTTCATTTAGGGAGATGGGTGCCATCGTGACAAGCCATTACATATACAGATAATTCCAAGAAATAAAGAGATGAGTGCAGAATATCTACACAAAATCATAGTAGAACATAAGGGTGATTGCAGGGATGAAATGAAACTTACTCGTTATCTGGATTTAGTCCCCTAGGGAAGTAAAAGGCATTGCCACTATTATCCACAACACATTCAATAAGACAGGTTTGAAGAGGTAACTGCAGTGTTAAAAACTGCATCTGGGACAGCCTCAAACACCATAAGGGGAAATGGTTGAACATGCCTAGAAGAAGGTGACCCTAGAAGAAATGCTGCAGCTTCGAGAAATCAGAAATTTTAATATTCAGTTGCAGTGACATTGGAAGAGTTAGAAGAGGACAACTTCAGTTATGAACGAAGAATCAATTTAAGCAGGTGACAACAACCTTCCATAACACGGATGAAGCGACCTTTTTTCTTTTTTGGCTAGGTGGGTGTTGTTTTGGGGGTTGGGGGGGGTGGGAATTGTCTCCAATGTGAACCCAAGGTTTTGGCTGTCTTCCAAGAAGGGTGCAGTAAGCAATGGGGGTGAGCAGCGGTCTAGGATCGACTGGACCGATCCCGGATCGGCCCAACCCCGCTGGTCCTGGTCCGATTTCCAAGGGGAACGGATCGGTCCTTGGTCCTAAGATTCCTAGACCGGTACTATGCGGGTTGGTCCTCGTCCTAGAAGTTTAGGATCGGTTCAACCCGAACCAACCCCGATAAAATATATTTATATATAATATATTTTAGATATTTAATAGATAATATTTTTTATGTTTTTCTTATAAATAGCAAACCCAGCAAGTGTTATTCACTTGAACAATTTGAATGACGACGTGAGTTCTTCACTTGAACAGCTTAAATAACGGTGTGAATGACGCCATGAACAATGTGAATAGCACTGTGAAATGGCTTAAAATGTCCTCATCCTCTTGTCTTATTTTTCTGTTTTTATCTTGTTCATTTTTCACTTACAAACGAAACTTTACCTCGTGAGCACAAGTAACCTTGCCCTATTCGTTGTGCACACTCGCCTGCTCGCCGATATCACTCGTCGCTCGTTGCTTGTCCCTTGCTGTTGGCTGCTCGACTTGCTCTCCACTCGGTGCTAGCCGTTGGACTCTTGCCTCTCTCGATGCTTGCGCTGCTTGTCGTTAGTCGCTTGTCACCGTTGGCCACTTGCCACTTGCCTCACTTAATGCCCGTGCTGCTCGCTGCTTAACAGCCCTGCTGCTTACCTCTCTTAGCTGGTCTCGCTCTTTGCGAATTAAATCAGAAGAAAATAAAAGCCCTAATTAGAAACCCTCTTTGCTCGTGAACTACACTTGCCATTCGTCGCTCGCCTCGCGGCTTGCCCATGCTCGACTCGACTGGTGAGTTTTATTTTTCCTTGAATTAATGAGTTTTACTTTTTAAGGAATAAAAAATGAAATAAAAAAAATTATCAGTTGGTCCCAGGTTGACATTGGAATTGGATCGAACCCATAGAATCGGTCCGGTCCTTGGTCCCAGACTCGACCGGGTCGGTCCTCGGTCCCAGACTCGACCGCGTCGGACCGGCCCAACCCGGACCATGATTACCCCTAGTAAGCAAGATAGTTGATGATAGCTCTATCATTTGTCTAACTCGGACAATAATGCAAGGTAAGTTGATGCAACTTGAATTCCTATGACAAAGCCGAAATGATAAAGAGGGCTTAATAATTTTAAATTTACCATATTCCTCGACTTTGGCTTCTCTGCCGCAGCCATTCCTTCCTTTACTCTCTCTATGTTGTCTCTTATTTTCATTCTTGAATTAATCTTTAGTTGCGGTATTTTATTTGGGGGATTATCAACAAGTTTTTACCAGGTGAGACTGCTTTGGATTATTGAAAAGTTGGGGCTCTCTTTTTTCTTTCCTAAAATTTCCTGTGCCCTCAATGTAACCAGTACTGGTAAATTGTCATTTGATTTGGGCGACGAGATTTAGTACCTTTTCTCTTAGTACACATAGGATTTCTCACTCTCTATACTCCCGTTCTAGATGTTTTCTTTTCATTTTTTTTTTATGAGCTCCTTTGTAATTGTCCTTAACAAATTTGAACTATCGTAAAGTGCTTGTACAATTGATTCAGTAGCTAGTGAAACCTTTTTTTTTATTGAAGAAAAAAGCAATAGATTTTGAATGGATTCATTACGCCAAACTATGCCAAAAGCTTTGCGCGATTTTCTTATATCAAACAGTGCCTTGTTTTCAGTCCATAAGTTAATTTTGAGAATAATTTTTCGTGTTTTCCTTGGAAAACTGATCTGAAAAAAGATTAGTTTTGTACGCGTGGATTATGGCACAACGTAATTCATACCACCACATGAAGACTATTGAATGTGGAGTCAGCCACGCAAGTCATCCTCTGCGCGTGACCAGGGTCGAGGAATAGGGTTAGCTCATGGCATTGGAATTTCTTACCGAAGGAAGAATATGTGTCCTTGGGACGTTCCAACCCTTGCCCTTTGCTTCTTTGCCTCCAATTATAGCAGCGTCAAATCCGAATTAAAGTTGTCGTTTTGATTCCCGAGCAGCATCTCCCGTAGCAAATTCCACCAAGACAACCCAAATCACGGTTGTACGCTTCTTTTCTTTCTCTAAATTCCAGCAAATTATTTTTCAGAAAAAAAAATATTTTCTGACATTTGGTAGAAACCTAAAAATAAATTAAAAAATATTTTTAACCACTAGGATTCCCCAGTGGCCACCCTTCTAACATGGAAGGGGGAGGTAAGGGATGGGGTGGGGATGCGCAAGTTTCAGGAGTGGGTTTCGACTCCCACGCCCTGCAAGAAGCATGGCAAAAGTCTGAGAGTGAGTGTAGAGTACGTATAGAATAGGATTGACCAAAAAAAAAAAACTAAAAAATATTTTTCGTTATTTCATAAGAAAAATATTATTTGATTTTTTTAAATAGACATACATTATTTGGGCATTAGTAATTTGCACATCGGAAGGGAACCGGATATGAGCACCAAGGTCTCGATCCGGCCTCAATGGAGGTTGACTCGAGCTTGGCCTTGATGGAGCAGGGCGCCAAGGACTAGGACACAGTCTCCAAGGTCCAGATCCCAACCTCGATGCACTTGGGCACGAATCTTGAGGACTTATGCTTGGGCACCGAGGTTTCGAGCCTGACCTCAATGAATTTGAGCACTGGCACCAAGGTCTCTAACGTAGCCTTGATTGACCCAAGTGCCAAGGTCCCAAGCCTAGCCTTGATGTGCATGGGCGTGGCCTTGATGGACATGAGCTTGAGCTCTGGGGACTTGGGTAATAGCAAGCCAGATCCTAGGCGCAAGGTCTTAGGCCTAGGTGCCATGGATCTAACCTTGGCTTTAATGGATTCGAGTTATTAGAGATCTGAGCACGAGCTCCTGAGCCCAACTTCTGTGGACCTGGCCCAAGGAGTTGGCCAACAGTACCAGAATCCTAGGCTCTCCCACTGCAAGTGGTGTCCCGAGACCAATCTATGTGGACCGAGGCTGAGGCATCGGGCTTCCAGGCCCGACCTCTTTGGACCCGAGCTTTGCCTCACTGGACCTCGCCCTGCGGCTGCTGTCAAGGGTTTACAAACAAGCATTGGGGTTCCATTGACACATTTTTCTAAGCGATCTAAACACCAAAAAATGAGGAAAGTGTTTTGTCAAAAAATATTTCTCGCCAAACAAAGCAAGCCTAAAAACCATCTTCACCATATGTCTGTCAAAGCAACGAACTGGGTCTCCACAAGTTCTTAACAACTGTGAGATTTTATGAGACCACTACCAACTGTTCTAAAAGCTTGAGCTGTTAGATGAAGACGTGGTTTACTATTTAAATATTCTAACACTCCCCCTCACGCTTAATCTGGTCTTTTTCCTAGTACTAAGCGTGGAAATTTAATTGGGGAGGCAAAAAAATAGGAGCCTGGAAGATTCGAACTCAGGATCTCCTAGCTCTGATACCATGTGAGATTTCATGGGACAATATTGGAAAGGCAAATATATATGGGAAAGGCAGTTGTGATATGCTTTTATATATATGCTTTTATTTAGGCCTTTTATTTAGACCGTTTACTTAGGATATTTTGTGTACATATCTTTTATTGTGTTATCTTTGTATTTTTGGTAGTTTAGCCTTATTAGGAGATTGTTTGATAGCTGTATCTTCTTGTATATATGTTGCGTTTCTATGGTAATGAAGGACAGAATTCTCATTCCAAAATTCCTCAGTTCTTTTACATGGTATCAGAGCCATGGCTGATGGAAAGAAAGGTGAGGAGAGTTCTGGAATAGACAAGAAAATCTCTAACCCTTACACACTGAATTCGAATGACAACCCGAGTAACTTGATTACCCAAGTTCAGTTGAAGGGCGAGAATTATGAAGAATGGGCGCGAGCTATGCGGACTGCATTACGAGCCAAGAAGAAATATGGTTTTATTGATGGATCTGTCAAGCAACCAGCGGAGGATTCGGCTGGAACTTGAAGATTGGTGGACGGTTAATTCCATGTTGGTTTCTTGGGTGTTTAATACCATTGAACCGACACTTCGCTCGACTATCTCTCACATGGAGAACGTGAAAGATCCGTGGGATGATATCAAGCAGAGATTCTCAATTGGGAATGGTCCACGGATGCAAGAATCGAGATCGGATTTGGCCAATTGTAGGCGGATGGTCAACCCATCGTGTCCTCTTTCGGTAAACTCAAAATCTTGTGGGATGAAATAAATAACTATGATCGATACCGCCTTGTGTTTGTACAAAGGTTGCGGATGCAATTTAACCATTGAATTGGAAAGAAAGCGTGAAGAAGAGAGAGTTCATCGCTTTTTGATGGGCTTAGATGAAGAAGGATATGGAACAAAGGCGCGCTAATATTTTGAGCACCGAACCTTTGCCTAATCTAAATCGTGTCTATGCTATGGTTGTTCAGCAAGAGCGAGTGCGAACTATGACACGAACCAAGGATGAAAGAGGCAATCCCATGAGTTTTGCAATCCGGCGGTGGTCAAAATTCAAGGGGGATAAAGATAAAATCCTGTTTTGTTCTAATTGCAACCGAGAGGGACATGATGCTGAAAGTTGTTTTCAACTAATAGGATATCCAGAATGGTGGGGTAATAGACCACGTGGAACCTCTGCCGGACAAGGTAGTGGTCAAAAGCGTAGTAATAGAGGTGGACGTAACAAGGGAGGTGGTGCTCGTGCCAATGTCTCATATGCAACTGGAGTTGATGGTGGGCGAGGAGTTGTGACGGATTCAGATCGAAAAGGTCTTAGTGGATTGAATGATGAGCAAGTGGGCAACTTTATTGGGAATGTTAAGTTCTCATCAAAATAGTGCCCATGAGAGGTTGACAGTAAACATAGTATTTTTCCTTGGATTATTGACACCGGAGGTTCCCACCATATGACAGGAATGTTGGCATTTTTGAGAGAATTGCGTGACATTGTGCCATGCTCAGTCGAGTTACCTGATGGAGAAAAGACCATGGCAATGAAAGAAGGAACTGTGTTGCTTGGAGGAAACTTGAAATTGCGACAAGTTCTTTTTGTCCCCAATTTGAAATGCAATCTGATTTCGTATCACAACTTCTTAATGATTCAAATTTGGTTATTCAACTCACTAACAAAATATGTGCTATACAGACCTAAATTCGAGGAACCCGATTGGAGCGGGTGAGCAACGCGAGGGGCTTTACTTTCTCAAAGGAGTGACTTCAAGTACATGCTTGCACGGTGGCTGATATGGAACCCTTTGAGCTTTGGCATAAAAGAATGGGTCATCCTTCTTCTAAGGTCGTGGAGTTAATTCCAGAAGCTGGCAAAATGGTTAGGACAACCAATAAAACTTGTGAGGTTTGTTTTAGAGCAAAACAAACAAGAGAGATCTTCTTTTCTAGTGACAATAAAGCTAAAGATTGTTTTGAATTAATACATTGTGATTTGTGGGGCCTTATAGAGTTCCGATTCATGTGGAGCAATTTATTTTTTAACAGTTGTTGATGATTACTCTCGTGCTGTGTGGATATATTTGTTGAATGGAAAAAGTGAAGTGGCTTGTGTTCTTAGGAAGTTTATTGCGATGGTTAGATGCCAATTTGAGAAAATGTGAAAATCGTTAGAAGTGATAACGGAAGTGAATTTTTGTGTTTGAAAGAATATTTTGATGAACATGGGATATTGCATCGACTTCTTGTGTTGGAACACCTCAACAAAATGGCCGAGTGGAAAGAAAGCATCGCCATATCCTTAATGTTGCAAGAGTTTTGCGTTTCCAAGCAAATCTACCCATAGAATTTTGGGGAGAATGTGTACTCGCAGCTGGGTATTTGATTAATAGGACTCCATCTATATTATTGAATGGTAAAACCCCATATGAGATTATTTTTGGCCAACCTCCTTCTTACAAACATATTCGGGTTTTTGGTTGTTTGTGCTATGCGCATAATCGAATCGGGATAAAGATAAATTTGCTAGTATAAGTCGTCGATGTGTTTTTGTTGGTTATCCATTGGAAAAGAAGGGGTGGAGATTGTATGATTTAGAAACTGGTGAATACTTTATTTCAAGAGATGTAGTGTTTGTTGAAACGGAATTTCCATATGCTGATGAGAAAACAAGAAGTGATGAACTCATTAAAAACGAGTTATGGAGTTGGGTGATGAAGTTGATGATTTGAAAAGTGACATGAGAGAGGAGCACGCCGAAAGTGTAGATAGAGAAAATGAGGTGAATCGTGAAATGGAGGAATTGATCCACACAAACAATGAGGACGTGGAAAGAAGTGAAGTTGTTGAAGAGTAGTTAGGCAGGGGACAAAGGGTCAAGCAACCGTCCGTTCGTTTGAAAGATTATGTGACAAACACCATCAG
The DNA here is from genome assembly GCA_014182555.1 of Eucalyptus erythrocorys. Taxonomy (NCBI): domain Eukaryota; kingdom Viridiplantae; phylum Streptophyta; class Magnoliopsida; order Myrtales; family Myrtaceae; genus Eucalyptus; species Eucalyptus erythrocorys. Next base: position 20,924,567 of record CM024602.1, read on the forward strand.
AATAAGCCCCTCGACATGCTCATTTGCCCAATCGATTCCTCAAGTATGCCTTATTCTATAGCACGTTATGTGAGTTATAAAAAATTTTCTACGCAACACCGGTGTTTCTTGGCAGCAATTACTTGCAGGACATGAACCAAACTCTTATGGGGAAGCAATTAAAGATGAACGGTGGAGAGAGGCCATGAGTAAAGAAATACAGGCTTTAGAAAATAATGGCACATGGACAGTCGAAAATTTGCCGCCTGGGAAGAAAGCAATTGGGAGCAAGTGGGAGCAAGTGGGTGTATAAAATTAAGTACAATTCTGATGGAAGCGTTGAACGATACAAGGCACGATTGGTGATACTAGGAAATAAACAAGTTGAAGGCATAGATTATCAGGAGACTTTTGCTCCTACGGCAAAAATGTGCATTGTACGCACTTTTATTGCCGTTGCAGCTGCAAAGAATTGGGAACTTCATCAAATGGTCGTTCAAAATGCTTTCTTACATGGCGATTTAGAGGAAGAGGTTTACATGAAGATGCCACCTGGATTTGCCTCTCAATCGTCGGGAAGGTATGTAGACTTCGAAAATCTCTATACGGTTTGCGGCAAGCACCTAGATGTTGGTTTGCGAAATTGGCAGCATCTTTGAAAGCTTATGGATTTCAACAATCATATTCAGATTACTCCTTGTTCACTTTTCGCGTTGGGACTGCTCAATTAAATGTGCTTATTTATGTTGATGATCTCATTATCTCTGGTAATGATATTTCCGCTGTGCAAAAGTTCAAGAACTATCTAAGTCGTTGTTTTCATATGAAAGACTTGGGGAAGCTGAAATTTTTCCTGGAATTGAAGTGGCAAGAAACTCGGATGGTATTTTCTTGTGTCAACGTAAGTATGCATTGGATATGATTTCTGAGGTCGGATTGCTGGGTTCCAAGCTAGCTAAAACTCCTCTTGAACAAAATCACAAGTTGGCCCTTACCGAGAGTGATGATGTAGACAACCCGCTCGCATAGGGCGCCTAGTGGGCCAGGTTATTTATCTAACAATAACTCGACCTGAATTGTCTTACTTGTGTACATATTCTTGCACGCTCATGCAAATGCGGCCAAAGAAAGCTCATTGGGAGGCAGCTATGAGAGTTTTGCGTTATTTGAAAGGAAATCTAGGTCAGGGTATTATGTTGCGTGCCAATTGTGACCTCAAATTGTCTCCTTACTGCGATTCTAACTGGGCTAGTTGTCCTTTGACTAGGGGTGAGCATAGTCCGGGTTGGGCCGGTCCACCCCCTAACCCTAGGACCAACCCGCACAGTGTTGGTCCTCAATTTTTGGGACCGAGGACCAACCCTATTAAGCTTGGGACCGAGGATCGGACCAACCCAATGGGTTCGGTCCGATACCAAGGTCAACCCAGGACCAACTGATAATTTTTTATTTCATTTTTTTGTACTCCTTAAAAAATCGACTGAGGACCGAATTGACCCAATGGGTTCAGTCCGATTTGAAGGTCAACTCAGAACTAACTAATAATTTTTTATTTCATTTTTTGTACTCTTTGAAATGGCAAACGAGGACCGTACTGACCAAATAAGTTCGATGATGAGCAAGGTCGGTTAAGAAAGGCAAACGGTGAGTCCTAAGTGAGGTAAGCGTTTAATAGAATGAGCATCGAATATCGAGTAGAGAGCAATAAGCCAAGCGAGCATTGAGCAACGAGCGGCACAAGTGATCCAAAGCGAGCGAGGCAAGTGTTGAGTGGTGAGCGGAAATTTTTTTTTTTTTTTTTTTAGCAAATTGAAGACTAAAAGGACAAATTATACAGAAGAGAACAAATACTAGAGGAGGATGCCATAAGGTGCCTTTTTGGACGCTATGAGGACTCTTCACAAAAACATTTTTCTCCTTCGTAAATTATAACTATTTACGCCGTAAAAGACATTAAAAACCTAAGTTATTAACTAATAATGTAAAATTACTTAAACTCCTCACTAAAGAGTTATTTAATGTTGTTGACATCGTTTATTTTAAGGTTTTCTCTATATCAAAAATTATAAATAATATTTTATATATATAGTCAGGGTTGGTCCGGGTTGGACTGACCCAAAACTCTCAGGACCGAGGACCGACCCGCACAGTGCTAGTCCTGGAATTCTAGGACCAAGGACCGACCCAGTCTCCCTGGAAACCGAACCAGGATCGGCAGGGTTGGGCCGGTCCAAGGTTGGTCCAGGGTCGACCCTAGACCGATGCTCACCCCTACCTTTGACGAGACGATCTTTGACTGGTTACTTTGTTCTTTTGAGAGAATCACCTATCTCGTGGAAGACTAAGAAGCAACAGATAGTGTCTCGCTCATCTGCTGAAGCTGAATACAGTCTATGAGTACTACGGTTTGTGAACTTAAGTGGTTGAAAGGATTATTGGATTCTCTTGGTGTGAAACATTCTCAACCTATGCAACTGTATTGCGATAGTCGGGCAGCTTTACATATAGCCGCCAATCCCGTTTATCATGAGCGTACCAAGCATATTGAAGTGGATTGTCATTTTATTCGTAATGAGATACTTAATGGTAACATTCAAACAGATTACATACGTAGTTCAATGCAGCTAGCTGATATTTTCATGAAGGCGTTGGGATATGATCAATTTAACTTTCTTCTTCGCAAGTTGGGCATTCGAGATCTCCATGCTCCAACTTGAAGGGGGGTATTGGAAAGGCAAATATATATGGGAAAAGCAGCTGTGATATGCTTTTATATATATGCTTTTATTTAGGCATTTTATTTAGGCCGTTTACTTAGGATATTTTGTGTACATATCTTTTATTGTGTTTTCTTTGTATTTTTGGTAGTTTAGCCTTATTAGGAGATTGTTTGATACCTGTATCTTCTTGTATATATGTTGCGTTTCTATGGTAATGAAGGACAGAATTCTCATTCCAAAATTCCTCAGTTCTTTTACAACAACAGTCAAACACGGCCAAAGTAAGGCATCGTTAGCAATTCTTTCCCCCCAAAAAAGCCTCACATGTGAGTCGTGCAGAAACATCCCAATTTTTAATCTCCCATGATAAGTTCTATCGTTTTACTACAGTCTACCATGGGAAGGGTATTATACAATAAGTAGGTTCTACGATAAAAGGAGGGATTTTGTTTTTCAAACCAACGATGCATTTGTTTCTTCTAAAATCAATTATTTTGAAGACATTTTCTTAAAAATGATTGTCCGTATCACTTAGAATTCTTAGTTAATGGAAAATATTTGTATTATCCACAATAATTTATGCCTAGGTAATTTAGTTGTTGATCATGATATTTATTGTTGATTCATTTTTGTTAGTGAGACAAACAATCATTTTTAACAAATCTTTTAGGAATTGTTAATTTTTTTGCGAAACGAGGGAACCCTGAAAATTCATCTGACTATAAAATTATGGTATCTTGTGATGTGATGATGAAGCAGAAAAGCTGAAAGGCACTAGATATGGTCCCAAGTGTCTAATACAATATATATGTTTAGCAGCACAATGCACAAGGCACCAGCAAGTGGCATGGAAGCGACCAGGAAACGTTTCCAAAATGGCCCAAAAGACTTTGGCAAATTCCGGGAAGGTGTATGGAAGACTCTTGATGATAATTTCATCGTCTGTCTGGATCAACCAACTTCCAGGAGGGTGTCCCGGAGACCCCGTGCCTCAAGACTTTTGCTTCGGGTGTTGACTTGAAGTGCTGCTTCTATTGACTTCAATTTCCTCGACTTTGGCTTCTCCCTCGCAGCTATCCCTCCCTTTACTCAGCCTGTACTGTCTCTTAATTCCATTGTTGAATTAATCTCGGAGGATTATCAGCTACCCTTTATCAGGCGAGACTGCTTTAGATTAGTGAACACTTGCAGTTTTTCTTTAGCCTAAATTTTCCGGCGCTCTCCATGTAACTAGTAAATTGTCATGCCCAGTGTTCCTTGATTTATGCCACACATCCTTCCCACCACTCTTTCAGTCCCCTGCTCTTAATCCTCATCTGATAAAAAAATTGATGAGCATCGCGTAACATTGACAAAAGGCACATTGATTAGGTGAGATGATGTCAAGCAGAAAAAAATTCAGCCTGTTCGCAATGATTTTTAAATTATTTCACAAAGTTACACCAACCAATTGGTCTAAAGCGATAATTTTTTATACCCAAAATGATAAATTAGAGAAGGAAGCCGACCTGCGTGGAAGAAACGGATGACTTTTTTAGCTGTTAAAGGCGCAACTTCGCCACATCCCGGAAAGTCTGAAGGAAGATTCCTGCAAAGCCATCAAGTGCAGGAGATTTCCAGGCAACCCAACTGGAACATAGCTTACTTCACTTCTTCCTCTGTCCCATCCTCTGTTAGTGTATGCTTTATCTCCTCACCTATAACTTTATTAAAAATAGATGCCATGAAACTCGAAATTATTGCACAGCTCAGGTGCAAAGTGCAAGGACTTTGAATCCATATGGACCGACGAACTTGGCTGGCTCCATGCGTAATATTGGTCAATAGGGCAAGAGTGAATGAATCCTTACTACTATTTAATGTATAATCACAGTAATCACCTATGTCAACTTTTCTTAATATTTTAAAAGTTAGATATAATACAAAGAGTAAATCGCTTTAATTCACCAATAATCACATGCCAATTGACAAATTTTACTACGTTTTTCTTAGGACACATAAAATTTCTCACTCTCTCTAATCCTGTTTTCTAAGGCTCTTTTTTTTAAAAAAAAAAAAAATCTTTTGCTGATGTCCTCCTTTCTGATGACCTTGACACTTTGAAACTATTGTGAATTGCTCATCTAATCGTGTCGTGTCAATAAGCACGGCAAATTATTTATTAAAATATGTCTCCACTTTGAGCCCATTAAACAAATACTAAAATTAAAGTGTGCAAGTTTGTCTAGTAAGTCAAAGTTGGACCTTTTTGTGATCATCTGCGATTTTGTTTAGCACGCTGGCTATACTTCATCCATTATATTTAGGATGCGTTTATTTTGCCGAAAATAAACATTTTGAAAAATATTTTCAAAAATATAATCACTTGTATCCCTTATAAAAATGATGAAAAAAAAAATCATCATTTACAAAAAATGTTCACAGATAAATTATCATAGATGATAAAAGCATTTTTATTACTTGGCTATTTTAAGCGATACAAATGATTATTTCTTGGACAAATTTTTTTAATTATTTATTTTTCTTGAAATAAACGGACTCTGGATTTCCTCCGCGCCTAGCCGCTCGCCAAAAGATGAAGAAGGCAGTAGGAAGAATTTTCTGATTAAGCATGCGTGGATTTAATTTGGCTGCACGTCCTTTGTTGACTCCCTGCCGCATGAGTATAGCAGGGTGATATTTTATTGACTTTCTTAGCGGCAAATTAAAGGAGAGTAGGGAAGACGATAACCATTTTGTTTTTTTTTATTTTCTATTTTTCTATTCTCAAAAATTAATATGGAACATAAATCTGTTTTGTCACATATATACTTTCTATCACGGTTCCTTTAGGGTATATTCATCATACAAATATGAGTTTGAGATTTTTTATGACACAAAAAATAATTGAAATATTTATATCACAATTAGGAAAGTTTAGGGGTTTTTTGTGGCATAAAAAAAGCTTGAGGTACTTGTATCACAGTGAATATAGTTTAGGGAACATTAGCCTAGATATAAACACAACTACCTATTATTCTTCCGACAAATTTTTTTGATGTTTTCATAGTCATCTACGAAGTCATCTCTTAAAGTGAGGCATACTTTGTTGGGTCTGCCAGGCCATTAAATATTAAAATTTGCAAAAGATGCTTAAATTTATACAAGATCCAGGTGCATGATGGATAAACTACATCCCTGATTTTTTTAGCCCAACGGCCGTGGTTTTTACTTTGGCTCTGTTGACATTCTTCATACCCAACGTTCCTTCTCAAACAATCTGCTCAAACAATCTGCTCAAATACCATCTGTTATCAATAATTCTTAAAATTAGGATTTTTAAAATCGTCATAGACTCATAAGTGAAATGAAATTGTAACTTTTAATATTATACCTGTCAACATGTAGTGTAATCCATTAAGGCCCAACTGAGTAGATTATCATTCTCTAGGAAGTCGAATCTATATTAAGATATTGTCATGACATCCTATTCAACAACTGAAAAATTCTTCAACAAATATATCTTTCCTTCCTTCAGCAAATCTCGCAAAAGATGTGCAGTGTTGCCCATGATTTTATCGTGGATATAGTCACAGCAAATAACAAAAACAAAGCTAAATAAAAATACAATCAAAAACCAAAATAACTAAAAAACAAGAAAGAATGACAACTCACTATTCTCATATGGAGGAATCGAATCGATATGATAACTTTGTTTGTTTCGCAAGAAATAAATTATTTGAAAAACTTTTTCCTAAAAACAATAGCTTATATCGGTTACAAAAATGAATGAACGAAAAGTATTTAGACATAAATTGGTATCGGTAATGAAACATTTTCCGTTAACTAATTATTTCAGCAATACGAGCGATTATTTTTTAGGAAAATATTTTTTAAGTCATTCATTTTTCGTAAAACGAATAGTGTCTAATTAGTCGGTAGAAAGTTGTAGGTGGGCATGCCGACAATGTGTAGAGTCTGTCTCTGAATCTTCCTTTTTAAACTTCAAAGTCCTCTAATAGTGTATAATATCCATCTGTCGTAGCTAAACAATGTCTACATTGATTACGAACAACATACAGTTCTAGTAAGAAAGCCATTATCAATAGGGTTAATACCTTGAAAAACCCCAAACTGGTACACTTATGATAAATTTACCCCACACTAATTTTTTGACCACTAAAAATCCCAAACCGGTCACCTTTGACAAATTTACCCCAAACCGGGTACACTCGTGACAAATTTACCCTATGTTAATTTCTGTTAAATTTTATCCTCATATTATTAAGTTAAAGGGTTAATACCCTGAAAAACCCTAAACTGGTACACCTATGACAAATCTACCCCAAACTATTTTTTTGACCACCAAAAACCCAAAACTTGTATACCTTTGACAAATTTACCCTAAACTGGTACACTTGTGACAATTTTACCCTCTGTTAGTTTTAGTTAAATTTTCTTGTTAAATTATAAAGTTAAATGACACGTGAAAATTAACCGGTATACCAATTTGAGATTTTACACTCTATTTGTCGCAGTTTACAATTTTTGTAATTTTTTTGTGGTATTAATCTAATTTAGCGGGGGTATCGGTTTGGGGTTTTTTTTTTGTCAAATAAATTAGTTTGGGGTAAATTTGTCATAAATGTACCATTTAGAGTTTTTTATAGTTAGTCGGGGTAAATTTGTCACAAAGGGTGTACCGGTTTGGAGTTTTTCATGGTCAAAAAAATAGTTTGGGATAAATTTGTCACAAGTGTACCGGTTTAGGGTTTTTCAAGGTATTAACCCTAAGTTAAATGACACGTGACAGTTGATTAATATATCGGTTTGGAATTTTACTCTCCATGTATCACAGTTTATAATTTTTTTAATTTTTTTGTAGTATTAATTCAATTTAACCGAGGGTATATTTGTCATAAATATAATATTTTGGGGTTTTTGGCCGTTGAATAAATTAGTTTTGGGATAAATTTGTCATAAATATACAAGTTTAAGGTTTTTTATGGTCAGTGAGGGTAAATTTATCACAAGTGTACTAGTTTGGGGTTTTTCATGGTCAAAAAAATAATTTGGGGTAAATTTGTCATGGGTGTACTAGTTTAGGGTTTTTCAGGGTATTAACCCTTACCAATAATATAGTTCAAACATAATCTCAATTTGACACTCACCTCTTTGACTAAAGTGTGGATTGGAACGAGGCATTTGCAAAATAGGTGGTCGTGAGACAAATGATTCGATAATCGAAAAAATCTATGTACGTAAACAATAAGTATAAATATTTATTACTGAAAAATATATGCAATCAAGCAATTTAACTTTTATCACGAAACATAACCTTTTTATTCTAATTCTATACACATAATGCAAAGTAGACTTAAAATAGAATCCACATATATATAAACAATATAGGCAAAAGAATTAAAGACTGGGCAAAGCTTAATATGGATCTATATATACATAAATAATATATGCATAAAAATCAAAGATTTGCTAAATTAGCCAGCAAATGCAAATCGTTGGGTAAGGTCGCTCGTGTGCTTGCCACAGGGCTCAAACCTTGCGATAAGATTTATGGTTCTTAGGAGATACCGTGCCTCTTGGGCTTCTCGTCGTTGGATCGAAGATAAAAAAATCACAACGTCCATGCTGATATAAGTTGAATGGCTGAGATCTGTCGTATCTCAATCAGAACCGTAAAAGATTATAAGTGAAGAGATGAAACCAGAATGAGTTAACTTGGCCTGGACACTTTATCCGAGGACTTCAATTTTCTGAAGACATGATTTTCTGAAACGGCACATCTACGAGAAAATATTAGGTACGTAAGACGCGCCAGCGTGTCAAACAAGAAGGAGGTCTGCGCGCGACACGTGTCCTGTGGGACCCACAATTTTCAGGCGCCATTTTGAAAATTTTCGGTACTGTAGCTAGTGGAGAGAGGGTCTTGGAATCAGACGAGTTGTACTGCTGGGCCCACCAGAAACCTTTCTCTTCCCTCTCAGTCAATTTGAAATATTCGGGGCGCTCTCTCTCTCTCTCTCTCTCTCTCCCCGAGAAAATAATAGCAGATCTTCTCTTTTACAATCAATTTGAACGAAAGCGTTGGACTCTCTCTCTCCCCATTTTTTCATTCGACTCTCGCCCGGTTGCTCTGCCCTCCGCTTCTTCTCCGATCGGACGACGGAGCTGCCGTCCGACGAATCACGCCACCGCCGCCGCTGCATCTGAGCGACGGTTAATATTTTCTCATTCGTTCTGCCCCTTCGCCACGCTGCTCCTCCGGCAAACGACGGAGCCCGCCGTCCGACGAACCACGCCGCCACACTTCCGCATCAGCCTCGTCCGCCAACTCCGCATCTACATTCTCCTCCGTCTTCAACGGCGACCGGGCTCTTCCTCTCCCAGTCGCCGTCCTTGTCGCCATCGAAGAATCCGTACTCGAGGTCAACGTTCGAGCTGATGCAGGGGATGCGAGGGAGACGGAAGCAGGACCTCGTGGATGCTCCGGGTCGATGCATCTTGACGTGGAAGACCAGGGTCTTGTTGAACGAGAGCTCGTGCTCCCCGTACCGGATAGGCATCGAGCTGCGGTAGCCGCAACCGCCAACGATGCTCTTGACGAACCCAGCCACGGCGAGACGGAACTTGACCGCGAGGAGCCTCCCGAACGCCCCGCCTCTCCTCGGCCACAGCAGCGCAAGGCGGACCACGTCCCAAGCTCTATGGGTGACGCCGGAATCCCCGCTTGCCATTTCTCGATGCAGAACGTGTTACAGAGACAGTGAGGATGGCGAATCGCAAGCGAGCGGAAGCCCAACGGCGGAGAAGATGCTCTCTTGGCAATGGCCTTTTCTCCCTAATTATCTAGGTACTGATTTTCGGAGCCTCTTCTCCAACATCATGTTTTTTTTGCCATCGATTTGTAAATTTGGGACCTTCCTTCGACCTAGGTTTTTTTTTTTTTTTTTGTCCCTCCCTGTTCTCGCCCTTGCCGAACCTACGCGGAAGTGATGAACTTTCTCTTTCTTAGGAAGTTCTATAAGTCCCAGTAAAAGAACCTACCCGGAAGAGATGATACAAATTGGAATCTCCACCATTGATGTAATGAATGCCATAGCTCGTGGGCAGAAGATCCCACTTTTCTCTGCTGCTGGTCTTCCTCATAAAAAAATAGCTACTCAGATTTGCCGCCATGTTGGTCTTGTGACACGATTGGAGAAGGCTGACAGTATTACCAAGGTATAATTCACTGTTTATTCATTCGATATTATGCACCTGACTCCAGATCTTACTGGTTATATTACTGAGGGGTAGTTATATATCGACAGATAACTTCACAATCGACAGGTTAGTTGGGCTCAAATGTTAGGATGGGGAGAACTCACCTCAGTGCCATTGTCTGCATTCGCCAAAGCAAATACTAGTGTCACGTGACTTCTTGTACTGCTTTTTGTTCTGAATTGCTGACTCGAATGCATCATTGTTGTCCCATAGGGTGGTATAATCGTTCTACAGCTTTTGTACCCCTAAAGAGGTGTACTTTGGTGCATGGAAGTAACCATTTATGAGGTGGTTTACATGCTTCTGTTATATGAGAAATTAATGAGCTAGTTCAGCGGCAAACATAGTTGGACCATATTATGTGACGTGACATTAACTGCTTATGTGATAGATCAATTCATTTATCACTTCGCTAAATACTCTGGTTGTATGGCTGGAAATGTAATCTTTCTGACTATACCAAAGGGTGCTTAGCTTTATCTTGAAGGCTTGACTACTTATAAGACCATTTTTTATATATAATTTCTTTTCTGAAATAGATATATCCTCTCATCGATGTGCTTCCATCACATTTGCGACTAATGAAAGTAAGACATTTTTTTACTACATTAAAAACTTCCTCGTTCCCTTTGGATTGACTTCGGGTGTTTGATGTGTACCCTTTACCTTGCAGAGTGCAATAGGCGAGGAAATGATGCATAGAGATCATGCTGACGTCTCCAACTAGGTATTTCCTTGTGAAATAGATAGTTTAGTCTTTATTGAAATGCTGGTAATTGGTATTAAACTTTTATTGGTTTTTGTACAGCTATATGCAAATTATGCAATTGGGAAAGATGTTCAAGCTATGAAAGGTGGTTGGAGAAGCTCTATCTTCTGAGGATCTGGTCTCTCTCTCATGCAAACCATTTGGATTCTTCTAATTCGATTTTCTCCTCCTCTTCCTATAGTTTGTCTTCCACTTGATATTCTAAGTAGTTATGTGACTCTCTTTTCGTGATATTTCAGCTGTATGCGAAGTTCCTTGAAAAGTTAGAGAGGAAATTTGTGACACAGGGGTCCTACGACACTTGCATAATTTATCAGTCTCTTAACTTGACTTGGCATGGAATTTGCTTTGTATATTCCCTTGCGAGCAGCTTCATCGTATACCAACATAGACACTAGACCACTGGACCACTACTACAGCCATGACTCCACAAACTGATTTAAAGAAGTTGCGTGATTGTCACCAATAATCAGTTCATTGCAGAACATGACTAGTCTTGATGATGTTCACCGGTGCTCTATCATCCTTTGTTGGCTTGCCTGAACCATCCCCAGTTTTAAGGAGCAACTTATGATGGCTGATGATGGCTCACTAGCTTCTCCAGCCAAATAAATGGAATTCATCCTCATATGCTCCTCCCTTATACATTGTCGCATAAAGTACAATTCCTCCCTTATATTATCAAGGTTGTATTTATTGAATGAAATGTTCCGGAAACACATAGAATGTTGGGACTTGAGAGAAAGATATACTTATAACCTTTGTTTGAATTATTGACGATTGATACAGAAAATTTGTTTGCATTTGTTTGATGTGAACTGCAGCTTTAGTTTCTTAGTTCACGTCTTTGAAGAGCACGGGATGTGAACTCTCAGGTCACCTGTCGATATAATGTTCACGGTGAAACTAATTCAGGAACCATAAAAGCTGCATTCGCCAGCAAATCGGTGTGAGATGTTGGCTTTTTGCTGCATGACAAGTGACACATGGTTGTTGTGGTTTAATATTCTTTGGTATATGTTAAAATATTTCGCTATGTTCCAAAAGGTGACCAAAGTTTTACAATATCACAATAGACCAAGAAATGAAAGAATGGGCTATCTTTTGAGTTGTGTCCAGGTACAATTTATGCCACAAGCTTTTAAAGATTTTGCACGTTTTGTGTTAAAGAAGTCACCCATCTAACATTAAATAACATTAAAAGGTGCCAGTAAAAAGCCAAGTATCATAATCTAAAAGCCAAACCAAGCAGCCACTAACAAGGTTTTGGCCAACCTATAAATTAGCCTCAAACTGACGAAAGCACCATGCTCAAACTTTCAATACAACATCATCAATATTAAATCATGAATGATAGGACCACGAGGAGAAAAAATTCAACATATCTAGCTCACTATAGGACAGGCAGTTCTCAATGGCTCAAGCTCAATAACCCATAGGTATATAAACACAAATTTACAGGTTTGAAGGAGAGAACATTATAAGAGACCGATATTTGTTTGTTTAAAACGCAAGACGACATGCAACTGCATCCGTAACATGTTTACATGCTTGAGTAGAATCTATACTGAAACCATAAACTAAGAACTATTACATTTAAGTTCATAAATGTTGTTGAATCTTTAGGAGAATCAATTGTAGGAGCAGTTGGGGATGGCTCTTGCAGTGTTTCCATGACAGACAAGCTTGAAACTCCTTCAAGTTCCTCTAATTCACTGATCCACGTGTCCACAATTGAAAAAAACAAAGGATTGTTAAAACACTAAATATCATATTAGAGACAAATTAATGTCAACTTTTATCTTGACCCACCGGCCAATTCAAGACTTCACAAGGAAATAGATACACAACATCTAAGTTTTTCCTAGCTTTAGACTTGGTCAGTCTAATCTGTGATTCCCATTAGTAATACCACAAGCATATTTCTCAGGCAGCCTGAACTTACTCTAACTTCCAAAATGTTTTGCATGAGGTGCCTGCAGTTTTTGCAACTAAATATAAACTCCGTTTTCCTTAGAATAACTATGAATCAGTGTAGACAATAACTTACAGGCACAGATGTTCATATAACGTTCATTTTACTTCGAAGGCTTGAATCATCATTACCTTTTGATTGAAGCCTTTGGTTTTGAGGGCACCTTTGAATATGCACTGAGTATCCTGGGAAAAGTAAAAAGTGGTAAAGGTCAGCCATTCCAGTTAAATAGCAATGTTCCAATGCCGCTTATCCATACTCAACAAAAGCAAGACGATCATTCCATATTCCATATTAAAAAGCTCCGCCAAACAACAGATACTGACATTAAATGTTCAGGACATCTCCACATGGAAAACCCACTAGATTGACAGTTCTTGAGATTATTAGCCTTTCTTAATTTGTCATTCCAAGACCAGTTTGGAAGGTATGTGATATTATCAAATTACAACAATAATTCATGAATTTTGAATGCTAAGCAACTAATCATTCTTACAGCACATTGATAAATGCTATCCTTAAACACGTGGATTGTAGAACCAAATGCCATTAACTTCTTGCGTTGCATTACAATATAACAAGTATGGAACCTGAACTTCATAATCAAAATCTCCAAGCAGATTCTCTACCAAATTATCTGCTAATCATAAAATAACATACAATTCGTTACTTGACACTCATTTGCCGACCATTCATCGTATCCCAAACTGGGCAAGCTACTACTAGCTCAATTGCCTCAAAAGCTGCGTCATATCACACTATACTGTAAAATATGTATGAAGCATGAACAGATGACTAGAATGTCAAGAGAAAAATCTCATTTGCTAGTAAGACAAAGCATAGTATCTGAAACCCCAGAAAAACAAGGCGACAAACCTGCACTTCACCTATTCAGCACAATGAACTGAAACCGTGGCTGAGTATTCCTATTCAAAATGTCATGGATGGAGGCGCTTCGCCTATTCGGCACAATGAACTGAAACTGTGGCTGACTATTCCTATTCAAAATGTCACGAATAGAGATCGTCAAACATGACTGTCAAGAAACTTATTTCCTGAAGCAGAATATTACAATCTTAACAACAACAAAGATCCTTTACATCCTTGCGACTCTGCAATCAGCTCACACAACTTTCACATTCTCAATGTAACAAGCAGCCAGAAAATAGAAAGAGAAACGACCGAGCCTCGCGAAAAATCTTCCCCGAGTTCATCACAATCTGGAGCAAACCACAAACAATTGATGGCATTTTCTTATTCCAATTCAATGCCAATTCTACAAAAACTAGAAATCACCTAAAGTGAGCTCTATAAAGAACTGCTAAGAAATCACTAGAGTCAACGGACGACGATGAAAGTTCATCACTTCCGCGTAGGTTAGGCAAGGGCGAGAACAGGGAGGGAAAAAAAAAAAAACCTAGGTCGAAGGAAGGTCCCAAATTTACAAATCGATGGCAAAAAAAACATGATGTTGGAGAAGAGGCTCCGAAAATCAGTACCTAGATAATCAGGGAGAAAAGGCCATTGCCAAGAGAGCATCTTCTCCGCCGTTGGGCTTCCGCTCGCTTGCGATTCGCCGTCCTCACTGTCTCTGTAACACGTTCTGCATCGGGAAATGGCAAGCGGGGATTCCGGCGTCACCCATAGAGCTTGGGACGTGGTCCGCCTTGCACTGCCGTGGCCGAGGAGAGGTGGGGCGTTCGGGAGGCTCCTCGCGGTCAAGTTCCGTCTCGCCGTGGCTGGGTTCGTCAAGAGCATTGTTGGCGGTTGCGGCTACCGCAGCTCGATGCCTATCCGGTACGGGGAGCACGAGCTCTCGTTCAACAAGAGCCTGGTCTTCCACGTCAAGATACATCGACCCGGAGCATCCACGAGGTCCTGCTTCCGTCTCCCTCGCATCCCCTGCATCAGCTCGGACGTTGACCTCGAGTACGGATTCTTCGATGGCGACAAGGATGGCGACTGGGAGAGGAAGAGCCCGGTCGCCGTTGAAGACAGAGGAGAATGCAGATGCGGAGTTGGCGGACGAGGCGGATGCGGAAGTGCGGCGGCGTGGTTCGTCGGACGGCGGGCTCCGTCGTTTGCCGGAGGAGCAGCGCGGCGAAGGGGCAGAACGAATGAGAAAATATTAACCGTCGCTCAGATGCAGCGGCGGCGGTGGCGTGATTCGTCGGACGGCGGCTCCGTCGTCCGATCGGAGAAGAAGCGGAGGGCAGAGCAACCGGGCGAGAGTCGAAAGAAAAAATGGAGAGAGAGAGAGAGAGAGTCCAACGCTTTCGTTCAAATTGATTGTAAAAGAGAAGATCTGCTATTATTTTCTCGGGGAGAGAGAGAGAGAGAGAGAGCGCCCCGAATATTTCAAATTGACTGAGAGGGAAGAGAAAGGTTTCTGGTGGGCCCAGCAGTACAACTCGTCTGATTCCAAGACCCTCTCTCCACTAGCTACAGTACCGAAAATTTTCAAAATGGCGCCTGAAAATTGTGGGTCCCACAGGACACGTGTCGCGCGCAGACCTCCTTCTTGTTTGACACGCTGGCGCGTCTTACGTACCTAATATTTTCTCGCACATCTACAAGCTATGCAATTTCCTTGTGGGAGCTCAAGCAGAAAGACGTCACGAAATAAAAGTAAAACAAAACAAAAAGGGAAAAAGTTCGATATTGCAAACTATTAAACTAATCTTCCACGACCGGGTCCGGTAGACCTCATCCCAGAAGAATTTGACTTTTAAGGCATCTCGGAACCATGAGCCATGGGAAGCGTGTCACTGTGAAGTTTCCTCTGCTTCTTTTTCTTCTCATTTTACCAATTCCCTCAGTTTCGCTGGAGTCTTCTCTCCTCCTCGCTTTGGGGTACATTGTCACGTGTAGTTTTTGCTCAGTCAATTTCACTTCCTTCATATCCGGGAGACGAAGTAAACGTATCTCTTGATGTTCCGTGTCCTTTCTCTGTCTGTTCTCTCTTTTGTAGATCTCTGAACCTATCCTTTTCAATTTCATCCTAGTTTTGTACCCAGAATATTGGAATCATTTTCTGGTTTTGTTATCCACCAGTCATGTAACAATAGCAATCGTCAAGGCAACGAAGGTAATAATGCAGTCTTAATCTGCTTCTGATGCAAGCTGAAGAAGTTACCGAATTTGGCAACGCTAGCATCAGTCTGGTCAGCGACGTCAAAGAAGTCAAATCAAAGATGAATACTCTCAAAAGTAAAATGGAAATAGTGTCCAATTCTTATATGTTCAGAAATGGAAAGGGCAGAGAAGAGGCCAGGAAAGAAAAGGAAGGGAGAGGTGAATCTGGTTGCAGAATGCACAGCCGCTCAAGAATCGAGTCAACAAGTTAAAACAGAGAATTAAAGATGGAAGCCTTTGGGCTCGTCTAACATTTGAGATCGGGTCAACGATCCCACCAGAGAAGTGCAAGATTCCATGAGAAAGGTGGATTTGATGAAGGCCTCATGGTGGATGTGAAAACTCCTGGAGGTGACGAACTGCCGGTAGGAGAACTAATGGGACAAGCTTCTCAAGCTAAACTGGATGAGATCAGCGATTATATAATGGAGGACGTGCTCATGGTTGGTGTTTGGGAAAAGAGCAGGCAAAACCCATCTCTCGAGGCACATACATAGCCAAGTAGTATGAGGCTGCTGGTCACGGCTCCGCAGGGAGGCACAATTGACAAAGCATGGAGTGACATTGCTAATTATCTTGGAATGGACCTGGCAAATGTCACTGATGATTATCGGGGCACCACTGAAGCACGCATTGGAGGGTAGGAAATTAGTTCTTATCTTGGATTTATGTTCATGAGTATCTCTCTTTAGCGACCTAGAGAATAGGCCATGAAAGAAGTGGATGCAAACTAGTATTGACTCTACGATCGTGTGATGTGTGTGACGAAATGAATTGTAATGAACTAGTTCAGGTAGCAGCTCTTCAAAGCTTTGACTTAATGCCTTGTTGCAACTAAGCTGATCAAATTGATTTTGGATCAGGTTGTTTCAGTTCTGTTTACTGCAGGTCCATGTTTTGAGCAAGGGTCATCTTGACCTTGAATCAGTTTTTTTTAGCTCTCTCCTGATACTGATGGCTTCAATCCGAATTTCGGTCAAGTTTGTTTTTTGTAGTCCGGACTATCAGTCCTTATGATTTCTTTCGGTTTCACCGTTCGAAGGCAATGTAACGGATGAGTATGCTTAGGGATTATGCATATTAATACTTCCTAATCGATCGTTTACTCGATTCTATTTCCTTAACCGTGCGAAGTGCGACTTTTTACGTCATCCATGCATCAGGAAGCGTTGGCTCCTACAATTAAATTCATGAATTGACCCTTACCAACATCTGATATCATAAAGCTTTTGAGATCTTGGTTCACCGAGTTGACAGTAGAACTATTTGTGAACGCATGTCAGAGCAGTGTGCTGACTCTCAACTAGTTCTGAACATGAAACAAATGCGGCCAAATTATGGTAGTGGCAGCAATTCTGTGAGTGTGCAGAAGCACTCCAAAGACTTTTAACTATCTTCCGAGAAGGTGAATCCATGATTCGCGATAACTTCAATCGTTTTTTGTGTAGTTTTAAATTTTACCATGACAAGGATATTACGCAAAAAGTAGGTCCTATGGAAAAGTAGAGATTTCACTTTTCAACCAACTGGTTCATTTGAAATTATTGATTTAAAAGACATTTATGTAAAAATGATTGTTTTTATAGTTTAGAATTATTAATCAATGAAAAATATCCACATCACCAAAAACAATTTATGTCTAAACCTTTTATTTTGCTAATTCATTTTCTTGAATGATACTAACAATTATTTTTAGGACTTTTTTTTACGAATTACTATTTTTTTGCTAGACCTATCAATATAACTCATTTCTTAACCCATATATATACTGAGTTGTTATATGAGTTAGTTATATTTAGTAAAATGGTCATATATGGGTTTAAACATGACATGGATGTTAAGTGCGCCATAAATGGGTTTATTACATCTCTATGACTCTCTTCGCTCAATCTCATGCTTACTTGATTTGCACTCTCACCTCAATTTGGGTGTGTGTTTTCCTAAATTAGATTGAAAATGAAATTGTTTTAACAATATTGGCCGGGTGAGTCAGATCGGATAATAGGTTAAAATTGATTAAATAGGTCGATTTGGGTCAGACCGTTTACAACTTGACCACCTATTTGATAGGTTTAATTTTTTCCAAAACAAATGACAAAACCCATTTAGTTACAAAATTATCCTACCTTGGAATCAAATAGATAAAGAAGACTACATGTGCGTCTAGTTTAGTATTCTCAATGGGCTTTTAGCCTTCAAAACCTATTAGAAAAATGCTAGATCGTTTTGCAACTATTTTGAAGAAATTTTCACTTGAAAGTTAGCATTGAGAAGGCTGAAAACTCAATATTAGTAAGGATTAGCAACTGGGTCTTTAACATTTGACCAAATACTCGAACTCATTTTTTTCTTTTAAAACTACCCTCACCAATCCTTCAAATTTTCAATTGTCTCCCTTGTTATTTTTTTAATTAAAAAAAGACCAAACCTTTCGCCGATCTCCGACAAGCCGATTTGGCGCTAATGACCATCGAGTCAAGGTTGCGGAGGTCGCCCGACCTCTAGGGAGGGTCCCGCGACCCAAGCGTTGGGTGCCACCTTAACCGACGACCACTGGTGCTAAATCTAGCTCGGCGGAGGTCGTAACCCTTCGCTAGACCGATGAAGGGTTTGGTCTTTTTAAAAAAAAAAAATTATATACATTTGTTTTTTAATTTAAAATAAATTAAAATTAAAAATCCAATATTAATTACCAAAGGGTTTTCCATATGTGTTTTCTATCAAATGACGTTTCTTTCAAAGTTATTTTTAAAGCGTAATTTACTAAATGACATTTGCAATTATCCAAAATCATTTAGACTAAATTGCTTTGTATTTATTCAATGGACTTTCAAAATACTAAATCAAATGTACCTTATAAATGGTCATCAATATTTTTCTTAGATTGGATGTCCATCAGCGCAATGCACAAGGCATTAACTAGTCTTTGACATAAAAGCGACTCTTTTTTTTTTTTTCTTTGGGGGTTGGGTTGGGCAAGTGGGAATACGTGATTGACCGGCGCCCCCTTCCAGGAAGGTGTCCCCCGGAGGCGTCCCCGTAGAATAAGCGATCATAAAGTCTACTCTGCTGGTCTTCAAAGCTTTTGCTTGTGTTCACACTAGGTTTGTAAGTTTTTGGTTGTGTTCACACTAGACTGCTTCCCTTCACATCATATGAAGTCGACTCGGCTTCTGTTCACATTATGTAAAATATAAGCGACCATAAAGTCTACTCTGCTTGTCTTCAAGCATCTTCAAAGCTTTTGCTTGTGTTCACACTAGGTTTGTAAGTTTTTGGTTGTGTTCACACTAGACTGCTTCCCCGCACATCATATGAAGGCGACTCTGCTTCTGTTCACATTATGTAAAATTCAGTTTTTGCTTGTGTTCACACTAGATTTATATAAGTTTTTGCTTGTGTTCACACTAGATTCGTAAGTTTTTGGCTGTGTTCACACTAGACTGCTTCCCTGCACATCATATGAAGTCGACTCTGCTTCTGTTCACATTATGTAAAATTCAGTTTTTGCTTGTGTTCACCCTAGATTTATATAAGTCTTTGCTTGTGTTCACACTAGATTTGTAAGTTTTTGGCTGTGTTCACACTAGACTGCTTCCCTTCCCATCATATGAAGTCGACTCTGCTTCTGTTCACATTATGTAAAATTCAGTTTTTGCTTGTGTTCACACAATCAAGTTTTTGCTTGTGTTCACACTAGACTGCTTCTCTTCACATCATCTGAAGTCGAATCTGCTTCTGTTCACATCATGTAAAGTAAGTTTTTGCTTGTGTTCACACTAGACGGCCTCTCTTCACATTGTACGAAGTATGCGCTCCTTCTGTTAACATTACCAAATCTTCCCCGACTTTGGCTTCTCTGTCGCAGCCATTCCTTCCTTCGTTCTGCCTATACTTCTCTTGTTGCTTTGCATCACTTGGAGGATTATCAGCAAGTTTTTCCCAGGTTAGAATTTGGAGCTTTCTTTCTTTGGCCCTATAGTTTCCTGCGCTCTCCGTGTAACTGGTACTGCTAAATTGTCATGCCTAGCTTTCCTCGATTTGTTTCATACATCCTTCACAGAAGGAACGAAAAGAAAATTTACATCCTGTGTTGTATCGTTTGTCTGTTCTCTCTTTTGTAGATCTGTCAAATCTTGAGCAAATTATCATGATACCACGCATTGTTATGTCTGTTTTTTTGTTTCTTTTTCTTGCCGAAAGAGTTCATTTCAAAATTCGAGTACAGAAAAACTCTGCTAATGGAGGAAAAGCCTCGACATCATCGAGTAAAAGAGACATTTAAAGAAAATATGGGTTCACTCATGCGATTCCGAGGACACATCTTCCTGCTAGCAGTAGCAGCCAATAAAACCATTGGCACGCTAATTGGACTTCCTAATGACATCCTCCACCGAGATAGATTCAAACTGCTCAAAAGATTTCTAATGGCCCAAAACAAAGGAACACAATCCCTTCTGGTTGGAAAGACCAGTTGTAACCTTGCTGTACCACTACCAACTTTGCATGTATGGAGCTTAATTTCATCCACCATGCATCCGAGGTTCCAACTTTTGCTCTGTCAATTTGAATATCCAATGCACTGAACAGAATAAAAGATGACCAATCACAGGTTAGCAGCATAAGCTCAGACAGTTTCTTCCTTGCCAAAAAAACAACAGCCAGCCTTCTGCTTTATTTTTGTTCTGCACCATTTATTGGGAGCAAGTGCATCCCAAATGGCCTTCCAAAGAAGGTAATTATGTTTGGAACGAGAGTTAGTACTCTGAGTGGCCATCCATGACTTCCAATTCACGTTATGTGACCTTGAATGTCTCTTCTTGCACGGTATCTCCAGCACAATTTCAAAGAATAATGGGCACATTCTGCTGTAAGTTGCCCATCAATAGTAACATTTGGAGTAGCAAACTTCTTATCCCTGCTCAGATTTGGTTGGATGGATGAGAGAAGTCCCATGCATTTGTATCCCTGTAGATTAGGCCCTCCACTACCATGTTTCTATTGACACCTACCTCCCTGCTGATTTTACTTGACATCCCTCTAGGCTTGGTGGCCATCTTCATTCCAAGTGCCGATATTCTTCCAAGATAAACTTGCCCCATAGCTCCTTGTTCGACTATCTCCATTCCTTCTAATAGACTGGCCCACTCCCAGAAGTTCTTTCCCCTTTGCTTAGCTTAATATAAAGGAAGCAATTGGGAAAACAGATTCCTTTTAGCACTTTTACCCACAAAAGCATCAGATTCTTTAGTTGTTCTTGAGGCAAGTTTGAAGTTTCGTTAGCAAGGGCCCCATAAAACGCAGAGAGAATTTAAATCCTAATCCTCCCGCAGATTGGTTTGAGTAACACACTGCCAAACTCTCCAATGAAGTTACCTTCTTGTCCTCTGTGTTCCCACCAGTAGTTGAACTAAAGTGATAAAGCTCCCCAGGGAGTCGATTATCCAGAATCAAAATTATATTTGTCAAGTTGATTAGAGAAGGATGCTGATCCGCATGGAAATCCCATGACTTCTTCGGCTGTTGAGGGCCCGACTACGGAACATCCCAGAAGTCCGAAAGAAGATGCCTGCAGGCCCTCAAGTGCAAGAGTTTTCAAGGCACCCAACTGGAATATAGCTTTGCTTCACTTCTTCCTCCGTCACACCCTCTGTTAGTGCATGGTTCTTATCCTATGTCATGACTTTCATTATAACCTAGATGCTATCGAGCTCGAAAAATATATTGCATAGATCAGGAGCAATAATTAACAATTCTCATTCTCGTCTTGCGCCTCGAATACTAATTAAACAGTTGACAGTTTGGAAATGCTGGAGTACTCAATTATTGGATAGAAGTCAAAATATAAATGCTGAAAGCTAAATAGTTTTGTACCTGGAATGCTAACTGACACGAATTTTCCACAGACGCTTTCTGCAGTCTTAAATTGGACGTCGACAAAATTCTCGGAATCGCCAAACATGCCATCAGTCTTGTTCAGAAGGTCAGCCGCGTCAGAAATATATTCTCTGGTATATGAGAAAGATGAACTTAAGAGGTATTCATTTATCAACTTGGCGGTGGTTGGCCAATTATTTAGTACAACCTAGCTTGACTGGCGGAATCAAGCCTGAATAAAGATCCTCGATTGCAGAAATCAGAGAAGGTGTAAGAAGCCAAGGGACAAACATTCACTATCCACGAGGATGGGTCCTGGTTGATTATGTGTTCCTGATTATTCTTAGTGGAAAAGACAAGAAGCTTGCAGTACCAAATTCTCAATTCATCCGAAGGCACTAAAATGTGAAAGGATATGAGAGAGTACCTATGGTGAATTAAGGGGAAGAGTGATGTCAACAAGTCAAAAAGCAAGCATCGAAAACTAAGTGCAGCATATCACCATGGATTTTATCATTGATCTGCCTTGAATGTTAAGTGATAAGATTACTAAACTCATGTAGTACAGTTTTTTACCTGCATATAGATATTGACAGAGAGAACAATTCAGACCGTTGAGATTCTGCATTATTGAAGCTTTATATGGTTGAAGAGGCAACACTCCTATTTGTTGAAAAGAGACTAATGGGCCAGAGGTTATTTAACAATCAGAAGAAAAGGCGAGGCTGGTTGGAGAGTGTCTCAGAATGGCACAGAATTGTGAGAAAGGTTATGCATACCTTAAAGGGCACAGAGTGGAATTTAGTATAGAAGATCACATGTTCTTGAAAGTCTCTCCTATTAATGGCACTATGCAATTTGGTATGCACTGCAAGTTAAGTCCAAGATACGTCGGATAATTCTTGATCTTAGAGAAGATTGATAATGTTGTTTATAAACTTGCTTTGCCCACTAGCTTTATGTTCTTAATGCAGCATATATAATTTGTTTAATATATCTTTTTTGCAGAAATAAGTGTCAAATCTTGAACATGTGTTAGATTTTACACCTTTAAGATTACAGGATGACTTAACTTATGAGGAGCAACCTATTGACATTGTCAATAGAATTGATCAAATGTTGTGATGCCAAACTATTCTCTATGTGAAGACCCAAGGGTAAAATCATACTAAGAGAGGCCACTCGGGAGGAGGCAATGCGCCAATACTCTCATTTATTTGAAGGTTGAGGTAAGGCACAAAAATTCTTTAAGTCCGTTATCATATTTTATTAGATACATTAAATGTTGATAGATATTGTCTTTCTAATTCATAGTATTTATCTCATTATTTGCTTCAATGAGTCCAAACATATACCAATTTTTCTGAAAGTGCTTAGAGAAGCAACATTTGTGATAAAAAAAAAAAAAAAAAAAAAACATGCAGTTTTAGCTATCATTACCAAACGTAGCTATTTTTTTTTTTTAAATGATCGGATAGCTAGGTCGATTAGATGTCGATTTAATATTCATCTATGTCATCTCTCTTTGGTGAAGCAACACCGAGGCAATATTTTTCTTTTATAAATTTGAATCGTTGGTAACTTTTTCGTTGATTTTCTTTTCATTTATTTGTAAGATCCGGGCTAACAACGATATATTTTATTGTGAGAATTTCATCAAGACTTGTGAAAATTTATATAATACTGAAAATCCTTGAAAAAATTACTGTAATTCTTAATTCAAATTTTATTCACATCAATTATAAAGTTATAGGAATTATCTTTGATAATTTGTTTAGTAATATCTGAATAATTATAAAGTTTAGATTTACGGGCCCCTAATTCTATTTTTGTTGACATTTAATTTTCAAATAATTTTGATATTTAAAGTAATATCATTAGAGTCATCTGTAATTATGCATTAGTCACATTTACTTATGAAATGTGGGAAACCGTATGCCATTTTTTTATATATAAATTTATCCTTTTTATTTTTTCTAATATTTTATGTAATTTTTTAATAAACACTAATTCGTAAAAATGAGGTCTAACCATTCTAATAATCCTCTAATACCGTTTATTTTTCCAATATGGGCTATCATATCATGTATGATTTTGTGATTGGTAGTCTAACATCATTTAATTATGAATTTTTTTAATTGTATTTTCTAAATGGAGTTTCAATAAATTTTCGGTTGAGATTCGAAACAGAAAGGATAATTAGTCTAAAACTATCTGCCACAGATTATATATGTCAGAGTCTCAGCTAGTTCATAAAAAGAAAACAAACGCGTTTTTGCAGGCTTCTCGGAAAGTAGAATACGTTAACGTGAATTAAACGACATGTCAAAGACTCTTGACCTAAAAAAAAAAAAAAAAGCGTCCCGCGTGAGTCGTGCAGAGACCCTCCCAAGTCTTTTAGCCATCTTCCGAGAAGACGAATCCAAGATTCGTGATAATTTCTACCGTTTTTACCGTGAATTTTAATCTGCCACGAACAGGGTGTCATGCACTAAATAGGTTTTACGGCAAAGGAGAGATTTCGCTTTCAACTGATGGTGCATTTATTTCACACCTGAAAATAGTGACTTGGAAGACGTTTCTCAAAATGATTATATGTATCGCTTATAATTATTAATTAACGAAAAATATTTCATCAACAATAAATCAACGTCTAGGTATTCTCATCGTCGATGCAAATATTATTCACCCACCTGTTTTTGTAAGTTGTGCGAGTTATCATTTCCCAGAAATTTTTTTGCAAGTTATAGCTTTTTCTAATGGGAATTTTTTTTTTTATAAAATAAGTTCCAAACATATTGCATTTGTGTGAATTTAATCATAAACTTTTTAATTGTATCAATTTAGTCCTAAATATTTTAACCTAATACAATTTAGTTATTCTAACTAATTTTGGTTAGATATTACTGACATAAATACCATACGACGCTAGCCTACGGGGCATTGTTGAGCCGACATAAATAATTTTTAATAATATTTTAATATTTATTTATTTATTTATTTATTTTTCCTTTCTTCTTCCTTTTGTCGATGCCGGGCCATAGCCGATGGTTGGCCACTAACCATGGCCAAACGAGTTAGCCTTACCAAGGCAAGGGTGGTTGTTGCTTGCCAAAGGCAAGGGCCAACCTTGCCAAATTTGGCGAGGGCGACCTTGTGGGGGCCTACCGGGCCAAAAGCAGCCTCAACAAGCGTCACCATGCAAAGGCGACGCTCGGCAAGGTTGCCTTGGCTTGGGTGAGGGTCAACCTTG
The DNA here is from genome assembly GCA_014182555.1 of Eucalyptus erythrocorys. Lineage (NCBI taxonomy): Eukaryota > Viridiplantae > Streptophyta > Magnoliopsida > Myrtales > Myrtaceae > Eucalyptus > Eucalyptus erythrocorys. The sequence goes on from CM024602.1 coordinate 20,949,538, forward strand.
CCTAATCTAGCCTAGGTGAGGCCAACCTTCTTTAGGCCTCGCATGTGGCAAGGCCAACCTACCTAGCCATGGGCCGGTGCATGGCCATCGTTTGTGTTTGGTTATCAATCATCGACGAAAGAAAGAAAAAAACATAAAAATATAAAAATATTATTAATAAAATCTACGTTAGCATCGGCGGTGTCATGTAAGCTAGATGACATCCACATCAGCAATATCCTACCGTAGCATAAATGACTAAATTAACATTAGATTAAAAGGTTTAGAATTAAACTGACATAACTAAAAAGGTTTATGGTTGAATTGATACCCATATAATAGTTTTAGGACTTTTTTGACACTTTTTCCCCATTTCTAATGCACCCACAATTCATTTAAGATTATGAAACAGAATAACTAAAGAGAATTGGAAATAGTCTCAAATATCTTTTACGGGTCATATGTTTATCAGCATGATGCCCAAGGCATCAACTAGCTTTCGACATGAAAGTGACCTTGCCTCCAATGCGATCCCAGGACTTCGGCGTTTTTTCCAAGACGATGTTTGCAAGACCCTTGATGATCATTCTATCGGTTGTCTGCCTCGGATAATTATGCAAGGTAAGTTCATGCCGTGTAGATACGTGATAATAAAGCAGAAAAGGTGAACGTAATAAACCATCTTCCAGGAAGGTGTCTCTCCTTTCCCCGCTAGACCCCACGCCGTAAGACCCTTGCTCCAGGCATTGACTTAAAACTCTACTTGTATTCCCTCCGCCACTGGCTTCTGTCCTGCAGCCATTCCTTCCTTCAGTCTGCTTGTATCGTCCTTCAATTCCATTGTTGAATCTCTTGTTGCGACATTTCATTCGGAAATTCATCAGCAAGCTTTTCACCAGGTGAGACTTCTTTAGATTAGTGCAAATTTGGAGCTTTATTCCCTGTATTTTCCGGCTCTTTCCATGTACCTAGAACTGGCAAATTGTCATTTGATTTGGTAAACAAAATTTAGTACGTTGTTCTTAGTACAAATCTCAGGCTAGTACCCCTTATGACATTTAACCCAAACTAATTTTCATCTCATGGATAATCTCAAACTGGTACCACTGATCCAAATTTACCATTCATTTTGTTAAATTGCATAAGTGTCAATGCATGTGAAATTTTTGTAGTCAAATCTAGTATTCTCCGCGTCAAATTTGTCTTGCAATTGTCTTTCATGTTTGTTAACACGTGTGCTTTTTAATGGGAAGATGGATTTGGGTTTTCGTGAGACAAAAATTAGTTTAAGGTAAATGTGTCATGAGTTCTTGGAGACTTTTGTGAAATTTGGGATGAATTTATCAAGGATACCAACTTGAAATATTAAGTATAAACTTTTTTATTTGTCTTGTTGAATTCCTCCTCTGTTTAATGTTCTCGACACATTTGAACAATCTCGGATTGCTCGTATAATTGACTCAGTAGTTAGTGAAAAGATGGCTGTTAGAGAGAAAAGCAATCTATTTCGAATGGCCGTATGCTTCTTTTCTTTCTCTAGAGTCCTTTCGTTTTCATTCTTGTCTTGCTCCTCGAATCCCAATAAACAATTGACACTCGAAAATACCGAGGTAGTCTATTATTCGATAAAGGTCAAAATATAAATACTGAAAGCCAAAAAGTTTTGTACCTGTAATACCAATTGACAACAATTTTATCCTAATGCTCTCAGCAGCCTAACAATGGATGTCACCAAACTTGTGGAATTCGCCAAAGATGCCATCTACGGTATCGTTCAAAAGGTCAGCAGGGTCAATGGAGTCAAGGCGAAGATGGATGCCCTGGAAATGAATATGAGAATGGTGTCGGCCAAGAAGGCTGACGTAAGTGATCAACTAGAGCAGGAAGAGAGGAGACCGGGGAAGAAAAGGAAGAGGGAAGTAGAGGTGTGGATACACTGTGTAGAATCTCTGGAGGATCAAGTCCACAAGTTAGGAAGAAAAGTGAAAGAGGGGCGTTTCTTGTCTCATTTCAAGTTGGAGGATCAGGTGAGTGACCTTGCGATTCTAGTGGAGAAATTGCACGGTAAGGGGAGATTTGATAACGGTCTCACGCTGGATACGGAACTGGCCCATGTCTATGAACTACAGCCAGGTGAACTAGAGGAACAAGCTTCTCAAGCAAGGTATGAGATCTTGGATCGCTTGATAAACGACCTTGTGGATCTTCTGGGACCGAGGGGAGCGGGCGCAACTTCCTTCACGATGAACGATGCGCAAGATTGTTGGAGGTTCGATGGTGCTCGTTCGGTCACTGTACCGCAAGAGGAACTGTCAATTAGATGATTCCTCCGAAAGGGTAGGAGCACAGCCTTCACTTCTCTCTTGGCTTCCGCATGTCCAGATATCCTCCATATGTTTTCTTCTATCCTTTTTTTTTTTTTTTTTTTTTTTTTGGGGGGTGTGGGTGGGGTGTGGGTTATATTAATGTCAGTAGATTTTCCCCCAAATTCGATTGTGCAACGTAGAAGAACAACATCAAATGTTGCTCCTGTTTCATAAGACAGACGGATAGTGGGACAACCTCGCGCTCTTCTCTTTTCTTTCGGTATATCAATGCATGCTCCTCCTCTATGTGTAATTGTACCCTGCAAGAACATTAAATCCCAGAGCTCTAACGACTTATTCCTATATAAACCAAAAGGAAACAAGCTGAAAGTGGTCCCAGACTCCAGTGCCACTCGACGGCATCCATGTAATTAACAAAATAAAGGGGGTGATATTTTAAAGTCTCATATGGGAGCATTTGGGATTTCGAGAACCAATCATTTTCAAATCCTTGGAAGGAGCCAAAAATACGACCAAGTTCCTGAACATGCCCGCATAGAGTAGCACTTATCTTGACTCCATGCGCTGCAGAGTACCAGAACCAACTGTCAAAAGGCATTACCATCTGCCATAAAATGTTTGTAAGCCCTGTATTTTGTAAATCGCGCCTATGTCATCAGAAATTCTCTACGTTCCTAACGAAGCAAAGCACCGCAGTAAATCAGTAATCCGCGTCTCACAAATTCTCTCACCCTCCAGCTGAACGAGGCTAACTAACTTTTAGCAAGATGATGTCTGGCATCCATAACTTACGCGTACATGTTAACCGACAGAAAGAATCAAAGAATACCCCGCCAAACTAGGACAAGTTCCTTTCGTGCATAAATGATTCTATTTTCTCGACATCTTCCGGAGTATCAACACTGTGAGCCTCATGATCAAACTTTGTCACCTGTTTAAATTAAAAAAAAAAAAATTAGTGAGCAGCACAATTAGAATGCCAGAAAAGAAAACCGCTCTTTTGTGTTTTATTGGCAATGACTGATCTGAACTCCATCCGGTCATCTACATCCTCGACTAAATTATTGAAAGTGTGCCTCTGTGGCTACCTTTCCCACTTGGGAACGGGAGATTGAGGAGTTCAGTTCCCCACCTCAAGAGGCTAGGGTGAGGACATGTGAGTGAGAGAGTTTCACAACTTGCACACAACATGACTTGTAAAATAGATATAAGATAGGACTAGAGCCAATAAAAAAAAAAAAAAAAAAAGTACATCCCCAATTGTCTTAGGGCCTGTTTGGGAACCATCCCAACGTCTTGGGATTCCGATTTTTTGTTCTAAGAATCGGTTTGGGACGAGAATCGTGTTTAATAAAATTTTTGTTCCCTGGGAACAAATACGTTCCGGAATCGGTTTGGGACAAGATTTGAGAATAAAAAAAAAAAAAAAGTTGATTTTGCGTTCGAGAATAAAAAAAAAAAGAATCAACACATTAAAAATCTCTTCTTCCCTTCCGCCATCCCGCGACCACCGCCCGCCGCCGTCCGCCGCCGGCCGTCGCCGCCCGCCGCCGTCCGCCACCGGCCGTCGTCCGCCGCCGGCCGTCGCCGCCCGGCCGGTAGCCGGAGACTTGCCGGGCCGGGCGAGGTTCGGCGAACTCGGCGGAGGCGAGCCCGGCCACCGGCGAGCCTCGCCGGGGCTAGGCGAGCCTCACCCGATGGCCGGCGAGGCTCGGGCGACAAGGGCCGGCCTCGCCGAGGGTCGCGACACTTCGATGAGGTCGCCGGCCCTCATCCGGCCGGTCGCCGGTCCCAAATGACCAGCCAAGGATTATAGGAGAAAAGGGAAAAAAAAAAAGAAAAAGGAAAAAGAAAAGGAAAAAAGGAAAGGAAAAAATTATTTAAAATTTAGAAGAAATTAATTTGGAACATAATCAATGAACACGTTATCAAACGCAATTCTATTCCAGAATCGAAATTTTGAACAGGTTACCAAACACGTTTTTTACTCGAAATTAATTCCGGGAACGAATAAAAATAATCAATTCTTGTCGAATCGGTTCACAGTAACGTAATCGTTGCCAAACGCGCCCTTAGTCAATCACCCTTTTACCAATAACATTGTCCGCCGTGCAACACTGATTTGCACAAATTGCACTTATTGATTGCACTGTCGGCAACTCGATATGAACTCCACATGAATCCATAAAGACCTGAGTAATTTTTTAATGTCAACACTAAATGACATAAAATCGTGTTGATCACCTATGTCATCTCGTTTCAATAATCTAAAAGCTAGATCTGATACAAAGAGTGAATCTTTTAATTGACCGGTAATCACATATCACATCATTTGGTAAACAATAGTTAATATGCTTTTCTTAGCACATAATATAGCACATCTCACTCTCTCTAATCCTGTTTTCTTTTTATCTTTTTATCTTTTCTTTTTATTTTTTGAGTTGATGTCCACCTTTTTTAATGTCCATTACACATTTGAACCATTTCAAATTGCTTGTATGATTGATTCAGTAGCTAGTGAAACGATGCTTACCGAAGAAAAAAACAATCTACTTGGAATGGCTTTGTTGCCTCAAATTTTGTCAAAAGCTTTTACACTTTTCATTCAATTTCTTATATCAAGTCCACAAGTCAATTTTGAGGATACCTTTTGACAGAAAATAGGAAGGAGAGAAAGAAATATAGGAAAAGTGTTTTTCTCTCATTGTATTTCTGTATGTCGGATACATTGTACATTTAAAGTGTAAGAAAGAAAAGTAAACTAGGAAAGATAATATACATCAATCGGAATTTCCTATTTACTGTATTAATCAAGGATGTACTAGAATCAATTATAATCATAATCAATTCCAATATCTTCCAACACTCCCCCTCAAGCTAGTGGCCTATATATATTGAGGACACCTAGCTTGCTCAACAGAAACTTGTGTTACCTTTGGCATAGTGGCTTGGTAAAAATATCTGCAGGTTGGTCCACTGTTCCGATGCCTTTTGTTACAAGTACTCCTCCTTTGATTTTGTCACGAGTGAAGTGACAATCAACTTCTATGTGTTTTGTTCTCTCATGAAAAACTGGATTTGCTACCAACTTAAGTGCAGCATCATTATCACAGAACAATTTACTTGGACCACTGACTTGCACTCCTAAATCTGAAAGAAGTCCTCGTATCCAGATTATTTCACAAGTAGCCTTTGCCATGGCCCGCTATCCAGATTCAGCTGATGATAATGACACGGTAGATTGCTTCTTGGTCTTCCACGAAATCAACGACTTTCCTAATTTAATGCAAAAGCCGGTGATGGATCTCCTAGTCATTGGGCAAGTAGCATAATCAGTGTCACAAAATGCCGTCATCTCCATATCACATTCATGAGGTAGGAAAATACCGAGTCCTGGGCATCCCTTCAAGTATCTTACAACTTTCAAGGCTACATTCATGTGTGACTCTTTTGGCATATGCATGAATTGACTGAGTATCTGTACCGCATAACATGTATCCGGTCTTGTCATGGTAAGATATATCAACTTTCCAACTAGTTGTTGATACCCTGATGGATCTTTAAGCAATGAGTCCTTGTCTGCTGAAGAGGAATTAAGATCATACTCATGTGTTGTCAACTTAGCATTACGCTCGACGGGGATTACTGCTGGTTTGCGGCTGATAACCCCGCCGGAAATGATTTCCAAGATAAATTTTCTCGGCGAGAGAAATTCCTTTGCTAGATCTCGGCAATTTCAATCCCAAGAAAATATTTGGGAGGTGCCAAATCTTTGATGTGAAAGGTTGAGTGCAAATATTCCTTGAATTTTGCAACATGAGTATCATTATTTCCCATAACCAATATGTCATCAACATATATCAGCAAATAGATGCATGATTTTCCCACATTTCGTGTAAATAAAGCATAATCATGTTTGGAATGCTGAAAACCTGCATTGGTTAGTGCAGCAGTAAACTTGGCATACCATTATCTAGATGCCTGTTTTAATCCATACAAGGATTTGCGAAGACGACATACCCGATTCTCCCCTCGTCTGCGTAATCCTTGAGGAAGATCCATGTAGATCTCTTCTTCTAAATCACCATGGAGAAAAGCTTTGTTGACATCCATCTGATGTAAGGACCAATTGCGTATTGCTGCTACAGATAAGAAAGACCGCACGGTAACTTCCTTCGCAACTGGAGAGAATGTCTCGTGGTAGTCAAAGCCTTCTCTTTGAGTGAAACCTTTGGCTACCAACCGTGCCTTGTAGCGTTCTATAGAACCATCGGATTTGAACTTAATTTTGTAAACCCATTTACACTCGATTGGTTTTCGATGCGGTGGTAAGGGAACCACATCCCAAGTATGATTCTCCATGAGTGCTGTAAGTTCTGACTCCATTGCAATACGCCATTTGGGATCTCTTGATGCCTCAATGAATGAAGATGGTTCATGTTCTTCTGAAATGCGACTGATGCAACACATATGCTCTGCTGATAACCTATTAAAGGAAACATAGGATGAAACGGGATATTGTGTACCTGAAGATTTTGCAGTAGAGCATATATAGTCCTTCGTCCACGTAGGTGGACGACTCTGTCTTCCAGAACGACGAGGTGGCTCAGTTATAGGAGTAGGAGCCACAGATAAGTCAGGAACCACTTTTGTATTATCTCCAGATGAAGAGATTCCCTCAGAAGGAGTTGGTAACTCCGTCTCTGGGTGTGATAATTCCACTGGTGCTGGTGCACGAGTAGGTGTCACAGGGATTGGATGAGCCATAAGAAAATCCGGTGCTAATAAATCTTCATCAGACAGAAGAAAATGATTGTTTTCTGACAAGGTATCATCTTGTGATGAAGACAGCCTTTCTTTGAAAGGAAATGTTTCTTCATGAAAAATAACATCTCCGCTTGTAAAGAAATGTCCTGTAGAAAACTCCATGACAAAATAGCCCTTTTGAAGAGAAGGATATCCCAAGAAAACGCATCATGTTGCATGAGGGCTCATTTTACTTCGATGACCCACATTTGTTGCATAACACAAACAACCAAAAACTCTAAGATGGCTATTATCCGGTTATTTCTTGTAAAGCATCTCAAAAGGTGTTTTACCATGGAGAATTCAACTTGGCATGCGATTAATCAAATAGGCGGCTGTAACCACACAATCTCCCCAGAAATTTTCAGGAATGGAGGCTTGGTATTTGAGTGCACGAGCTACCTCTAAAAGGTGTCTATGTTTTCTTTCAACAATTCCATTTTGCTGAGGAGTATAAGTACAAGAACTTTCATGGAGTATCCCATGAGCGGACAAGAAATTTATGCAATCGGCAGTAAAAATTCACGCCCATTATCTCGTACGAATTCGATGTACAGATTTATCAAATTGATGCCTAATTAAGGAAATGAAGTTTGACAAATGTGTAAAAGTCTGACTTTTTGACTGCATGAGATATAGCCAAGTAGCACAAGTATAGTCATCAACAATCGTAAGGAAGTAGCGGGATCCATCATGATGAGATGTATGATAAGGACCCCAAATGTCCATGTGGAGTAGTGAAAAAGATTATTTGGCTCGAGATGTACTAATTGGAAAAGATGCTCGAGTTTGTTTAGCCAGTGGACAAATGGGACATTTTGGATGTGGGAATTTAGCACTGTGACCCAATCGTTGATGCAAAAGGAGATTTTTATTATCAGTGATTGCATTACAATAAATGCCTTTATTTAATAATGCTAAATCTCCTGGAGAATTGACCCAAAAATAAAGTCCTTGTGCCTCATTACCCAAGCCCATCACTTTGCCAGTCGAAAGGTCCTGAAAGACACAATTTTGGAATTGAATATGGCTTTACAGAATTGTCCATACATACTTTTGCAACTGACAAAAGATTAAACTCAAAAGCTGGAATGTATAGGACATTTTTAAGAACAAAATTTGGACCAAGATGTACGGTACCAATTTTAGTAACATATGTAATGTTTCCATTTGGAAGACGTACCGTAACAGGAGATTGTGGATTTTTATGGACATGGGAAAATAGAGACTCATTGCAAATTATGTGGTCACTAGCGCCTAAATCGATAATCCATGCATCAATAGATAATGAATTCCTTTCATGGAGAAAAGTACCTGAGAATCCCGCACCAGTATCACCTGCCTTGAGTTGACTTAGAGCCTGCACGATGTGTTCATATTGTTCCTGAGTTATAGTATGCTGAGATGTTCCACCACCCTTATGTGCAGCTACCTGATAGACTGAAGATTCCCTTTCCTTTTTATTGTTAGGTCTCCCATGCAACTTCCGACATGTATCAATAGTGTGGTGCGGCCGTTTGCAATATTCACAATATTTATTTTTAATTTTTGAATTTTGCTCACTGACCTTTCCTACGACGTGACATTTCGTGGGCCATACGATCCTTTATAAACTGGTGCTGACGTGGCAAAATATGGGCCGTCGAATCGAGCTGAATAGCTCATTAAATCGGAGCCGTCCGATTGCGCGCGTGGATCCCAGCCGTTAGATCCAGAGATCTAATCCGTGCCGTCCATTCCAGCGCGCCTCCGTCCACCGTTAGATCCAGCCACTCCATCCAAGCCGTTAGATCCAGCCCCTCGATTCCAGCCGTTAGATCTAGAGGATTAGGGTTACCCCCTCTTTTGTTCGCGAGCGCCGTGAGAGGTCCCTTTCCTCTCATGGCTTTGAATCCTCCCCCGACGCCATTGTTAGGTCCTCCAACTCCGGTGATGATTTCAGTCGACGCCGGTCCTGATGGAAACGCCATGAAGCCCTTTCCTTCACCACCCCAGATCTGCTCGGCCGCGGCGATTTGCTGGTTCTCTTCCTGCAGCGCTAATTGAAAAAGGCGTCCGAGAGGTGGTTGTGGATCCATCGCAAGGATTTGCGACCGAAACGTTAAGTATGACTCGTTCAAGGTAAGTAGGAATCTCGTGGCCTTTTCCTTTTCTTTGATCGTGTAGTATTGTCGGAGAGTGGCCTCGGGTCCCTCTAATTTGTCCTCCGCCACTTCAATTTCGTTCCACAAGGTCGACAGCCGGTTGAAACATGCTGTGACCGAGAGGTTGCCTTGTTTCAGCTCGGTTAGGTTTTGTGTTAGCAAGAATAATCTCGCTCTATCTGATTTGCCGTACATTTCTTGAATTTTTCCCAGCATTGCTTTGAGTCTTACGTCGGTGGGAGGCCGGCGGCCATTGGGTGCCAAACAATTCCCGATCCAAGTGCGAACCGATTGATTGCGGCGCCTCAATGTCTCCGCGATCGTTCATCCGTCGGGTAAGGAACCATACCATCGATGAAGCCTTCTTTCACTTTGGTGACGAGCGCTCGCCGGAGATCACGAGCCCAAGGGTGATAATTCGTTGGTCCGGTAAGTAATTGACTTATCAGTCGCAATTCTGGCTCATCTGCTGGCAACGTATAGAGGGGGTCTCCAAGTTCTGGTCGTCCACTGTTGAACGGAAAAAGGTAGGGCGAGGGTGATCCATGTCGATGCAGACCGTGTGGAAACAGGTGTGGTTCCTGCGTGAAACCAGGTCTAGGACCGATCTCTGTCGGTCCCGATTGGTGTGACCCGTGCGGGGACGGGTAGGGTTCTACTCCCTGTCCTGGCACGGATCTTTGACTTGTAGCCGTTGGACCCGACTCACCAGTCGGGTCGGCCCCATATGGGTATGGCATCCACGTCTGTCCAGGTGCAGCAGTCTACAGTGCAGCATACCATGGGGGCCAATAAATCGGACCAGGCATCTGTGCTGAAGCAGGAGTAGGTCCAGGAGGAATATTGGTTACCTGCTCTTCTTCAGTCGATCCGGCATGATCAGAGGGTGGAGTCATCCGATCTTGAGAGGATGTATCCTCTACTGTAGGATCGACAACGTTTTTATCCTTTGCCATGATATCAGAATTGAATTCCTAATCGCCTTGTTGATTTGTTTTGCGAGAAGGAGCACTAACAAATCATAAAAGAAGACGATGGTAATTCAAGAAGCTGCGGAAGCTAGGTCAGGAAACGGTACGCTCTGATACCATGACAGAAAATAGGAAGGAGAGAAAGAAATATAGGAAAAGTGTTTTTCTCTCATTGTATTTCGTATGTCGGATACATTGTACATTTAAAGTGTAAGAAAGAAAAGTAAACTAGGAAAGATAATATACATCAATCAGAATTTCCTATTTACTGTATTAATCAAGGATGTACTAGAATCAATTATAATCAGAATCAATTCCAAGATCTTCCAACACCTTTTGCTCGTTTTCCTATGAAAACTGATCTAAAAAAGATTTCTCATGTACGTGGGGGAGTATGGCACAGCATGATTTACACCACTAGATGAAGACTATTGCATGTTGAGTCAGCAACAAGTTGCGATTTGCACCTTACCAGAGTCCTTTAATCGAGTTAGTGTGGGGCTGCTCATGGTCTTGGATTTTCTCAATGAAGGAAGAATCGGAAAATTATACAAAAAATTCTAAACATATTGTATGGCCGCCAATTCGGTCATAAACCTCAATTGAGTCAATTTAGTACTATGCATTTTATAATTTACCAATTTAATCCTAAACTTTTCAATTATGTCAATTTAGTCATAAATATTTTTGTAAATTTACTAATTTAGTCTTAAACCTTTTAACGAATTACTAATGTAATCATTTTGACTAATTTTGACAAGAATTTACTTGATTGATAAATTTTTTATTTTTTTATTGATTTTTTTTTGTTTCTTTTTTACTTCAAAGGCTTGATGGGACTGCCGGCCACTAAAAGAATGGTGACCTCTACTAACCACGGGCAAGGTTTGGCAGTGGTCACTGACCCATTGGCTAGGGCCATTAAGCCCTCGCCAACCACAGGCAAGGCTAGTGGCCCTTGCCTAGGCCCTTGTCAACTACAGTGGGGGTTGTCGGCCACGAGGGCCTAGGTAAGAGCTCGTGACAACCTCGCCAACTATAGTGAGGGTCATGACCCTTCCCACGGCCAATGAGGGCTTCACGACCCTTGGTCGGTGGTCGGCGGAGATTGTTGGCCTTCAATTGGGGCCGACGACCCTTTGAACCAAATAATAATAATAATAATAATAATAATAATAATAATAATAATAACTTGTTCACATCAACGTTGATTGCGCCACATAGGATGGCTGGCCCTAACTTGATCTCTATGTCAAGGATTCCGACCAAATTTAGCCGAAAGGACTATATCAATAACTCGTTAAAAGTTTAGAACTAAATTAGAAAATCCTCAAAAAATTTATGAATAAATTTGATACAATGGAAAAGTTTATGACTGAATTAATTATTATATAATATATTTAGGATTTTTGGACAATTTTCTAAAGAAAGAGCATGTCCTTTGCACGCTCCAACCCTTGCCAATTGCTTCTTTGCCACAAATTTATAGCAGCGTCCAGAGCGAATTACGTTGTTGTTTAATTCCGCGCAGATTTTCCCCTAGCAAATGGGCTTCTTTTCTTTATTTAGAGTGCTTCCGATTTTATTCTTGTCTTGCACCTCGAATGCTAATTAACAATTATCGCTTGAAAATAGTGAGGTACTCAATTATCCGATAGAGAGGATTCCTCTGAATGGGATAGAACTTAGAAGCATCCCCCTTCGCTTCGGCTTGTCCGGATATTCTCCATATTTTTCTTCTCTCCTGTGTTTGTATATAATGATGTAAGGAGATTTTCCCCCTAAATAGATTGTAAATAAATAAATCTATAGATATGAATAAACTCTCTTCACATTATTTCCATTTAACATAACGCATAACGAAAGAAACTTTACTTTTTGTTCTTTTTTTTTGATAACCGAGGATCCATCTGAGCCCCTTTCGCTTACGCTATTTGGGATCATAAGGTCCTCCACTGCACTCGACGGCAGCTTCAAACTTTAGCAGCGACTATATCTCAAGGGAGACTAGTACAGGATCCCAACACCATGTCCCTCCACCTACAACGAATCAGCAAACGTGAGTTTCGAACTCTCGATCTCAACGATAAAGAAGAGACTCTCAACCAACATATTAGTTTTCGTTCTTTCGACTAGTTTGATGTTTGAACGAGGACGCCTCGACTAAATGGTTTCTTTCTACCTCTTTCGTTTCGTTTTGGGCGGGGGTTTTCTCACTTGGATTTTCATTGAATGAGCTCAGCTTGACAGTTTGTGGATCCACCGAATGACCTGTCACTTTGCCTATTCATGTTCTTAATTCAAGTGCTTTTAGTTTATGTTCCAGCCCAAGTGCTCTTTAAAGCTATTTGGAAAACTTCTTAAATGTGTAAAGTTTTGGTACACTTGAAATCTACACCTCTTCGATATCTTTGCTAATCCCTCTTTATCCGACTTCCGGAGTAAGAAGTAGATGCAATAATCAAATGACTCACTTTCTATTCTCAATCCGCCACCCTATGCCCTCCTTATCCAACACCATCTCTTGGAGAAGCGAAGCAGATATTTGAGGAAGAAAATTACGACTTCTTCATAAACTAAAAATAGTAATGCTGGAGAATATTTGCATGCTCCTCCTTCGTTTGCGTCCTCGACACAACGCTTCAACAACTTTCAATGAACCAGCTCTAATGACTTATTTCGATAAAACCAAAGGAAAAAGGGTTTTGCACATTATCTACGAGAATGATCATACATCTTCTAAAGGAAACAAGCCGAACGTGGTCCAAATACCGCTCGATGGCATCCATGTAATCAACAACAAAAATGGGGTCAATCTTTACTTTCTCATTCGGAAGCATTTCGGAATTTATAATCAGAAAATCAAGTGTTTTTCAATCTACAATCATTCAGTTAAAAGAAGCCAAAGGTACGATCACGTTCCCGCACGCCATAGCACTTATGTGGACTCCATGCGTAGTAGAGGACCACTATCTTCTATCGAAAGTTATAGCTATCTGCGGCAAGGTGTTCGCAAGCCCTTTATTATGTAGATCATCCGGATGAGTAAATAAATCAGAATCAACTTAGAAAGCATGGCATCGCACAATATCAGTGCTCCGTGTCTCACGAATTCTCTCGCCCTCGAGCTAAACAAGGCTAACTAATTATGAGCAAGATGAAGTCTGACATAAACTTACAAGTACTTATTGCCCCAAAAAATGAAAAACGATAAAATCCCACCAACGTAGGACTAGTTCCTTTCATGCACTTATGATTCTATTTATCGACCAAATAATAAATAACCGTGAGCTTCATGATCAATCTTTATCACTCTGTTTAAGTAATAAAAACTAGCCATGCAATCAAAACGCCAGAAAAAGAAACGGATTGTTTGTCTTCTATTAGCAGTGACGCGTCTGAGATTCGGGAATATTAGTATACAGATGTCTTTTGTTGGATAAGGGATCCTGATGGCGTCAAGAGGAGAGTTAATTAAAATTGTGGCAAGAAAAGTACCTATTTAGAAGATGAAGATTTCCCCAACATGGTACGAGATCTACTTCCTCATTTTAGCCTCACATTACATGAGGAAATCCACAAAAATAGAGGAATTGCCCTAAATACCCTTATTTTGGCCAAAAACAACTGCCAATTTTTTACACCATCTTCATAACTACCAAAACTTTACTTCTTTGCATTTTCCAAGCAGCTCGAGGATTTACTGATGAAAAGAAGCGGGGAAACGTCCGGTTTACCTTCATTTTATAATCAATCTCAAGAACTTCAAGCTGTTCTAGATCCTCGTCAAGCTGGAGCGGGGTATGCTAAAGCTTTGGATATATCTTAAGAAACTTTGAATCATAGCTTTAAGAGAGATAAGAAACAAAGATACACTAAAACCCACGACGGAAACTGGTCCTCACCGAAATTTAAGAAGCAAACTGAAAATCTACCTTCATTCTAGGATGAAGCAAATGGGGAAACTGTGAATTGACCTTTCCAGACCTGTTTCATTCGAATAGTTGGGTGCTGTCATGACTAACAAAGTAACAATTGCATAAACAAAGAATTTCGAGAAATAGAGAGACAAAGTGCAGAATCAATACACACAATCATAGCAAAGCATAGGGGTGAAACAAGAGAAAATTGTCTAAAAATTTCTAAATCTATTACACTTTTGCCAACTTAGTCTTAAACCTTTCAATTTTACCAATTGAATCCTTAACCTTTCAACAATTTACCAATTGAGTCTATCCGGCCAAATTTGGCCGGAATTTGCTAAAGTGGACGTTAACCATCTTACATGTCATTGTTGGTGTTGACGTGGTTAACATTTATTATTTTTTAATATTTTTCAAATTTATTATTATTTTTTATATTTTTAATTTTTTTTTCCTTTTCTTCTGCTCTCTTCATGCAACTGGTGCTGGTAAATGGTCATGCCTATTTTTCCTTGATTTATTCCACACATCCTTCACACAAGGAACGAAAAGAAAATTTACATCCTGTGTTGTGTTGTTTGTCTGTTCTCTCCTTTGTAGAGCTGTTAATTCTCGAGCAAATTTAGATACATGGTCAGGTTTGTTTATCTTTACGTTTCTTTTCCTTGCCCAAAGAATTACTTCGTTCTAATATACTTTCCAGAACAGAACAAAAAGAAAAAGAAGCTTCTAAAAAGAACAGAGAACCATCAATAACCCTGTTGTCCCACTCCAAATGGCCTTCCCATGCCCTCTGATTCACATTATGTTGAGCTTGGATGTTGCTTCTTGCATGGTCTCCTGTACAACTCCAAAGAATAATTGACAGATTTTGCTGTAAGTCGCCCACCGTTAGTAAAACCTAGAATAGTCAACTTCTTATCCCTGCTCAGAGTTAGTTGGGTGGGTGAGAAGTCCCCAAGCATTTGGAGCCTTGTCGATTAGGCGCTCCACTAACATGCTTTTATTGACATCTACTCCGCCTGTTGATCTTTGATCGACTTCTCTCTGTAGCCATCTTCATTGCATGTGCTGAGATTCCTTCCATTATGAACTTGCCGCGTTGCTCCCTGTCCGACCATCTCCATTCCTTCTAATAGACTGGCCCATCCCCCAGAAGCTCTTGCCCCTTTGTTTAGCTATAAAAAAGGGAGCAATTAAGGTGACAGATTCCGTTCAGCACCTTCAGCCATAAAGCATGATGTTCTTCAGTTGTTCTCGAGGCATATATGAACTATCATTAACAAGGTCCTATTAACCTAATCCTCCTGTAAATTTGGGTTGAGTAAGACACTGGCAAGTCTTTCAAGGAGTTTACCCTCTTGTCCCCTCTGTCCCCAGTAGTTGAAAATCATGGTATCAACTCATTTCCACCTGTGCATATTTCTGGCCACGCTTTCCCTTAAAAAGTTTACGGCCTCACTTTTAGATCTCCCTCAGAGGTCCACATTGAAGGAAACCCCAGGTTTAGCAAAGTTTTCAGCAACATTCATACCTGGAGCATTACACACTTCTTAGTGTTCTGAGAAGATTCAGGACTGAAACACAGCAGATTCTGCACACTAATCTCTTGACCTCGTGCGAGGTTAACCTTCTAAAACTTCCTTCAATGTCCTACAATTAGAAACAGAAACTTCTATAAAGAACGGAGAAGCGTCAGTAAAAAAAGAGTGGGATATTTGAGCAGTTCCTTTCACCTTGATACCCTTCATTTTAATGCTGATGACGGCTTTATTGAGTTAGGCAGACAAGCAACCAGTGAGAATTATGAATAGAAATGAATATGGAGTGTCTCCTGACCATTCACCTAAGAAGATAGTATGATGCTGGACTCTTTCCCTTTTATAACTAGTCTATAAGGTAAGTCATGATCCATTTTATCCAAACAGCATCAAAACTCTGACCCCAAAAGATAAAAATTCAAAAAAGCATCAAAACCCCTTATTCCCATGACTTTTTGCTAAATAACCTCCTCAAACCTGTCATAGCCTTCCCTCGCGAAGCTTGCCAACGATCGCCTTGTCGACCCTCACGAGAGGCTCGCTGACACTTGCTCGGTTGCCCCTGGTAGCCTGGTCAATGCTCATGCGAAGCTCACTGAGGCTTGCCTCGGGTAGCCTGGTCAATGCTCATGCACAGCTCACCGACACTGGAGCAAGGCTTGCCGGATCCCCAGTGGCCACCCAAGTTTTGATTTGCACCTTACCAGCGTCAGGGTTATTAGGGTAGCAGCTCATGGGCTTGGAATTTCCCAGTGAAGGAAGAGCATGATGTCCTTGGGACGTTCCGACTCTTGCCAATTTGCTTCTTTGCCTCAAATTTATAGCAGGGTTGGAAGTGAATTAAGTCGCCGTTTCAAATCCCTGCGGGTTTCCTCTTTAGCAAATTCCACCAATACAACAACCCAAATCATGCTGTATGCTTCTTTTCTTTCTTTAGGGTCCTTCCATTTTCATTCTTGGTCTCGCACCTCGATTACTAGATAACAATTAACAGTTTGGAAGTGCCAAAGTACTTATTTATTGGATAGAAGTCAAAATATAAATGCTGAAGGCTAAACAGTTTTGCAGCTGGAACTGGAATACTGACTGACCACATTTTTCCCCTAATGCTCTCAGCAGGCTGTGTTAAAATTTTGGACATGGCTCTGATACCGTGTTAAAATTTTGGACATGGCTCTGATACCATGTTAAAATAGTGTTTGGGTTAGTGATGTGTGCAAGTGTATGATATAGTTTGTAGTGGATGGACAAGGGATAAGATAGAATAATTGAAGGATATTGGACATGAGATATAGGAACAATAGTTTTATTAGTTGGACAACATAGTTTGATGGATATAGAGTGGAAGTCTAAGACCTCTCATGGTGACATGGTGGAGGACCTCTCACCCACGGTGGAGGATTTCCCCTCTCACACACGCTCACACACGGTGGAGGGTTTCCCCTCTCACAATTCTCAAATGATCAAATTACAAGCCTATTTATAGGCGTGAGTCACCGCCATAATCTACCGACTAAGTACAATAAAATAATATAAAATTTCAGCTTCGTTCCTTAGCTTCTGTCCGTTGCGGCTTCTTCAGATCTTCGGGTGGCTTCTCCCATTTTCTCCATTTTTCTATTCTTGCTGCCCACGTACTCTTGATCCTTCTTTCTTCATGGTTAAGTAGTCAACAATTGTGGGCTGCACTTTTCCTTCACGTTCAAGCATGCAAGTTGAAGCTTGCTTCCTCTCTTGAAGACTCCAGCAACTATTATAATATTTTTATAATGTATGCCCCTCTTTTCTTGATAGTTTGTGGCTTCTTCACGTGTTTTCCATGCACGTTAGACTTGCCGACTTGTTCCTTCTCCATTAAGCTAGTAGTTTCTTGATTATTGTAGAGAAAATGGATCACCAATTTCCAACACTCCCCTTTGATCCATTTTCGGGATAATCTGAACATTGTGTTATAAAGTTTCGGACGTACCTTGAAATTTCTCTTGTGATTTGTCTCATGCCTTTATTCCATCTTCGTTCCACAATCCCTTGCATTCTCTTGTCGAAACACTTGCACTTGCCTTTAAATGTGCATGTTTTTTCTTCAACGATGTCCCATATGTCTCGGGCCATCAAAATATTCTTAGTTGTAGTTGTTAGCTCGGGCTCTGGCTCTAGCTCTCGTAGGCTCTGGCTCCGGCTCCGGCTTTGATTTTGGCTCTGGCTCCGGCTCTGGCTCTCTTGGCTCTCGCTCGGGCTCTGGCCTTTTATTCTGCTCGCTCCGGCTCGGCTCTCTTGACTCTCGCTCGGGCTCGGCCTTCTTAGTTGAGGATGGTGAGGACAAACGCCCAAAACTCCATCCGAATATGCCTAGCTCGGCTTCATGATCTCTTACACCTGACTCGATTACGAACCCGGGTGCATCTGGCTCTGATACCATATTAAAAAAATATACTTTTTTTTTTTGGGAAAATAATTTCATTAGTTGGACCACATAGTTTGATGGACATAGAGTGGAAGTCTAAGACCTCTCATGGTGACATGGTGGAGGACCTCTCACCCACGGTGGAGGATTTCCCCTCTCACACACGCTCACACACGGTGGAGGGTTTCCCCTCTCACAATTCTCAAATGATCAAATTACAAGCCTATTTATAGGCGTGAGTCACCGCCATAATCTACCGACTAAGTACAATAAAATAATATAAAATTTCAGCTTCGTTCCTTAGCTTCTGTCCGTTGCGGCTTCTTCAGATCTTCGGGTGGCTTCTCCCATTTTCTCCATTTTTCTAATCTTGCTGCCAGGTACTCTTGATCCTTCTTTCTTCATGGTTAAGTAGTCAACAATTGTGGGCTGCACTTTTCCTTCACGTTCAAGCATGCAAGTTGAAGCTTGCTTCCTCTCTTGAAGACTCCAGCAACTATTATAATATTTTTATAATGTATGCCCCTCTTTTCTTGATAGTTTGTGGCTTCTTCACGTGTTTCCCATGCACGTTAGACTTGCCGACTTGTTCCTTCTCCATTAAGCTAGTAGTTTCTTGATTATTGTAGAGAAAATGGATCACCAATTTCCAACAGGCTGACAATGGATGTCGACCAATTTATGGGATTCGTCAAAGTATCTTGAGTCTTGTTCAAAAGGTTGGCGACCTTAGTGGAGTCGAAGCGAATATGGGTGCTCTGGAAATGAATATGAGTATGGTGTCAGCCAGGAAGGCTGACATAAGTATACAACTAGAGCAGGAAGAGAGGAGACCGGGAAAGAAGAGGAAGAGAGAAGTTGACTTGTGGATGCAAAGAGCACAATCGCTGGAGGATCAAGTCCACAAGTTAGGAAAAAAAGTTAGAGAGAGGCGTTCCTATTCTAGTCTCATGTTGGCGCATCAGGTCCGTGGCCTTGCGAATGAAGTGGACAAATTGCACGTGAAGGGTAGATTTGATAACGGTCTCACACTGGCTGTGAAACCGGCCCGAGGCTATGAACTACAACCAGGTGAACTGGTGGGACAAGCTTCTTGGACAAAAAGGGATGAAATCTGGGATTGCTTGATGAACGAAGAGGTGCTCCAAGTGGGTGTTTGGGGACAGGCGGGGGTGGGCAAAACCTTTCTCGCGAAGCATATACATGATCAAATAGTGCAAAATTGTCCAAGGTTCGATGGTGCTTGTTTGGTCAATGTATCACAAGAAGGCACTGCTGGTATGATACAAACTGATATTGTGAACTATCTCGAACTAGATTTGACAGAGGTGAGCTGTGTTTACTGGGGCGCAAGACTGAGGGAGGCATTGCAGGGGAGGAGAATCCTCCTTATCTTGGACGATGTTAGAAAACCTTACTCTTTGGAAAAACTGGGTGTAGCCCTAGAAAGAAATGGATGCAAATTGATCGTGACGTCGCGATCAAAAGAGGTATGTGAGCGAATGAATTGCCATGAGGTTGTCCATATACCAACTCCTCCCGACGAGATACCTCAAGAGTTGGTAGAAGAAGTGTAAAAGCTAGAATTAGAAGGGTTGGGGAAGTTGGAATAGGGGAGGAGGGGGTCTGAGGGCATTGATGAATTTGAGTGGGATGTTGGCGGGGCAAGACCATCTGTGATTCCATTAAGCAACTCGGCATTTGTAGATTGTCCCCACTTAGAGAGGATTTTAGAAGTACCTCTCTTCATCATTTCCATTTAATATAATATTGCAGCATTTTGACAAGCTTAACGTTTGAACGAGGTTATCAGGACTAGAGGGCTTCTTTCTTCTTTTTTGCCTTTATTTTTGGGGGGTTTATCTTGATGGCATTTTCGTTGTCTGAGCTTAACATTCGTGTATCCACCGAAGGACTTTTCTCTGCCTATTCATGTTAAAATCCGAGTGCTGTTACTTTACTTTTAACTTGTCGTCAAACTCCTCAAATGTGAACATGTTCGGGTGCAACTGACATTAAACCCTCCTCATTTTTGTTTTACTAATCTCCCTTTTGTGCGACTTCCGAAATAATAACTAAACGCAATAATGAAATGACTCGACGACTTTCAACTCTCGTCCTCTCACTCGCTATGCTCGCTTTATTCAACTCCATCTCCGAGAGAAGTGAAAGTAGACTTTCGAGCGAGATAATTCCTACTTCTTCGTAATTAGTAACAGCAATGGTGAAGAAGAGAAGCGCGATCCTCCTTCGTATATCTACTTATGATACAACTCTTCGAGAACTTAAGCCAAAAGAAAAATGGTTTTGCACATAATCTACACAAGTGATCAACCGAAGAAAACAAGCCAAAGGTGGTCCAAATACCGCTTAATGGCCTCCACGTAATTAACAACAACAGTGGGGTGATTTATAGAGTCTAATTGGCGAGCATTCTTCTAATCATCGAAGAACCAATCATTTTCCAATCTAATAATAATTTCCTTAAAAGGAGCCAAAGGTACGATTACGTTCCGCAATTTTCCCATACGCTAGCACTTATCTTGACTCCATGCACTACAGAGAACCAAAAACCTACTATCATAAAGTACTACCATCTGCCATGATGTGTTCGTAAGCCCTGTATATTATAGATCATCTGGATGAATATAGATAACATTACCTCATGAAGTAAAGCATGATGCAACATTAGTGCTCCCGTGTCTCCCGAATTCTCTCACCCTCGAGTCGAACAGGACTAACTTTGAGCAATATGAAGTGTGACATCTATAGCTTACAAATGCATATTAACCGAATAAAAAAAGAACAAGAAAATGTCGTATAGTTAGTACAAGTTCCTCTCATGCGTAAATGATTATATTTTATCATCTGATGGGGTATCAACACCATGAGCCACATGATCAACCTTTATCACTTGCATAAGTAAAAACAAAATGAGCCATGCAATCAGAATGCCAGAAAAAGAAATGGCTTGCTTTCTGTTCCATACATGACTCGTTTGAGATCTAGTAATGTCAGTAGATGGAGTTTTTTATCGAATGAAAGCATCCTGAAGAGTCACGAATAGAAGCGATTGAAATTTTAGAAGGTATTTATCTTGAAGATGATATGCCCAACATGGAATGAGATCTACTTCCTCATTTTAGCCTCAATTTACATGAGGAAATCCACAAAAATAGAAAAATTGCACCATATACTCTTAACTAGTAGGATGACATGGAAACATTATATATAATTACTCAAATTTTGAGAGTTGGTAATATGAAAAGACTTATCTTTGATTATGCATTTAACATGGGATCATAACTAATTGTGTTTTCAATGTTTATTCATGAAATGTGCATAATCATGTAATATGTCCCTTGAAAATATTCTATAAATTTTACTAGTTAATGGATTATTTTATTTATGTCATATTTAATGTAGTTATTTTATTAGTCATGTAGCATTCATTAATCTGGAAGATATTATTTATAATGGTTTAGTGATGATTTTTTTTTGGTTGATTCTCTAACATCATATTATTTTTCAAACAGTGGGTATCATGTCATATTCCTTTTATAGTGATTATTTTCTTCGATAAAGTATTCATTTTAATGGGTAATTTACTGTTTATTTGCTAATGTTCATTTGTAGATAAAATATTTATCATCTTGTTTTGATCATATTTATCTCCTTTGTTTGTCAAATATGGGTATCGTGTCAAGAAATTTTTTATTGAGATATTGATATCATTTATTGGTGAAATACTTTGTCATACGTATATATTATAGAGTCTGTTGTTTGATAAAAGATATTTCCACGGTTCAATGATAGTTGGGTGCTATCATGACTAACAAAGTAATAAATTTTTTTTTTTTAACAAAGTAACAATTACATATATGGAGAATTCCGAGAAATA
Organism: Eucalyptus erythrocorys; assembly: GCA_014182555.1. Taxonomy (NCBI): domain Eukaryota; kingdom Viridiplantae; phylum Streptophyta; class Magnoliopsida; order Myrtales; family Myrtaceae; genus Eucalyptus; species Eucalyptus erythrocorys. The sequence goes on from CM024602.1 coordinate 20,971,534, forward strand.
GAGAGACTAAGTGTAGAATTAATACATACAATCATAGGAGAGCATAGGGGTGGAACAGGGATGATTTGAATCTTACTTGTTATGTCGAATTAATCCCCTAGAGGAGTAAGTAGCATGGCCACGATTAACCCCAGCACATTTAAAACGATTTGGATCAAATGCATCATTAGGTTTTAATGTCACACTCCAAAACCAACAATAATGAAGATGGTATAGCCATCCTTCCACTTAAAGGATGCTCCCTCAAACAGAAACCGGCAACCTGTTATCAATAAATAAATAAATATAATAAACCGGCAGTTAGTAATAATATTGAAGTTTCTATAATTCATCCAAGAAGAATATGCATAACTTAGAACTCAGCCAACCACACAAGTATAACTCCAAAACAATACCACAAGCTAAGCTCATACCCAAACATCCTATTACCAAAATTCTTGGCAATAATACGAATCCTCTCTTTCTATTTGTGGTTAACCGAGGAACTCGTAAAATAAGAAAGACAAATAGAATGAACACCACTGAGTATTACATCTCTTTTAAGCAAAGCAACATTTGAAAGCAGTACTTGAACTCATCATCCATACCCAACAAGGGGACGAAGAAAATTACCGCAGGAGAGTTTTCTCAGAGAGAAGGGGGAACGAAGAAAATGACCACGGATTCTCCTCAAACCTTCATAGCCTCTCATCGTTGTAAGGGAATCAGCTCCATCGCTACGTATTAAACCTTCGTTCTCGGTCACAGTCATGGAAGAGATGAAGTTGCAGTTGTCGGTTTGTCTATTTCACCGACCCAAGCTTGTATTGACACTCTGTACAGCTTCTCTATTGCTATACCGACGTCGATCGGCCCTTGCCGCTTCCGTTTTTCGTCATTCCAGATCCGCAAACTCTATTACTCTTTCCCTCTCTGTTTTCTTAACCATAAAGCGTGAAGAGCTTCCTTCTCGGTTCGAGCTTCATAACCGACGTTGATTTCAAGCAGAAACTTAATCCACCATGATGCCCTGTTATGAGAAGAGAGAGGCTGAGATGTTGCGCGATTTCTCTCAAAGAAATCGTAATTTCGAACTCTTTCTCCTTAGTACGAACATCCTATATTGAGTCTCTTCAAGCCTAGTTGTGAACCTCGATTTGGAGCGATTACAATGGACTTCTTTAAAACTGATGCATACAACCTGTTCGACGAATTTCCAAAGAGACCATCTTATGAGTTAATCTCTGTTTTCGTCCAAATCCGAGCATCTCCTGATCTGTTCTATATATTATTGTCCCGTTTGGTAAACTGGGGTGTCGAAATTTTCAGTGCAATTCATGGCTACTGTGAATGTTTTTGAGCAATATCTTCTCTGTTTTTTCTGGTGAACCATGTGTGTGCCGGTGATCAAGCAATATGGCTCGTCGGAGAAGAAAAGGCCTTGTGATGATCCTTGAATGAGTACATACCGGTTTGTCCATAAGAATCCTTTTTGTGCCCCATCTGCTCCGGTCAACGTTGTGACCGTATGTGTGAATTCTTGGCTGGTTGATGGATGACAGTGGCATCTGGAAATGGCGGCTGACGAGGGAAGTCCAATGATGGACGTTTGCCCGATTCGGCGTGATGTGAGATGTTCACTTTCTGGTGCTTTGATTGTTGCGAGTCCTGAGCGAATGGGTAGGCTTTCGGTCCTGCGAGGAAGACGATGAAAGCGTCGGTGTTACCAGGGCTTGGGCGTAGTTATGAATGTGAGGAGGATTCTGTATGGGCTTGATGCAGTTTTAATAATAAAAGTCGTCTCGTTGAGGGTGTATTCTAATTTGGGCTTGAATAGGTTGGAATTGACAAGAGTGGGGCGGATATAATAGCCCAATTTCGTATCCGAGGCACAGCTCGTATTTGGACCGGGCCCAAGAGCCCAGCAGGAGTCCCTGTTTCCAGAATATTAAAATAATAATTTTAAAAAAATCGAAAAAGAGAAAATTTTAAAAATTAAGAAAAATCAATAAATTGCTTAGAAAGAGGCCTTGATTAGGTTGTTAAGTTTCAGCATTAGGTTATGCTTAGTAAGCATTTAAGTTGAGGGATTTTAGTGAGCACTTTTGATATAATTTTAGTCTTAGTAGATAAATCGTTTGGACAATGAATTGGACTGAATTTAAACATAGCTCATGGGAATTGCTGCCCTATGGTTTAATAATAAGGCCATGTCATATTTTTTACCTGACGTGTATCAAGTTACTTTACTTCACTTTACTTTTGCTCATTCTTTCATTGCTTTCCTAGATTAGTAGATTGCGTTTCTTTCATGCTGTCTTTTCCGAGTTGTGATTTTGCTTGTTTAGGTTACACTTTAGAGCCATATTAAACACACACAAAATTGCATTGAAACTTCACAGATGAGAACTTCATGATCCATAATTTAGTAAAAAGATTGCGTTGACTCTTTAGTTGACAAATAAGTTTAGATATCGAAAGGGCATTGATTAGATAACTAGTGTAATTGAGACATCAACTTTGAAACTCTATTTGTATTTGAAGTGAGATTTCATCCCATATCTCACTTGGCTACAAGTTGATCCTAAAATGTTAGTAGTGACTCCAAGTTAGCCACATTCGCATTGGGAGAATTGTGACATTACCAAGACTAATTCAAACAGAAGACATGTTCTGACTGATGTTTTATTGTGTCTTAGATGTCACTCATACAATTCCCTAATCTTGATGACCCCCTCAAGGAGGGTGTAGTATTAATAGAGTGGCTTATTCTCTTGCAAGTCGCCCTAGGACATTTTTCATTGTATCATGAAATAATATTATAGAATTGCATTTAATTAAAAAAGGGAAAAAGTTACCAAAACCTAAAACCATGCCTATTATGACATATTTACTCACAATTTTTTTTTTTGTAACACAATAAGCCCTAGACTTGTATTCACGTGGCACATTTATCTCAATTTTTTTTTTCTTGTGACACCAAAAATCTTAAACTTATATCAGTGTGACACATTTATCTCAAAAGTTCGAATAAATATCACATAAGTACAATTTGAGATTTTTGATGTCATAAAAAAATAACTTGGATTAAATGTGTTACACAGGTATAATTTTGGAGTTTTTTTGTGTTAGAAACAAAGTTTGAAGTAAATATGTCACGTTGGTACAAATTCGAGGTTTTTTATGTCACAAAAAAGTTTATAATAAATGTGTCACAATAGGTATAATTTAGGGTTTTAGTGGCTTTTTCCCACTAAAATAATAGATGGATGAATTTCCAGATTAAGGGAAAATAGAAGAAAGATATTAATTTTTAAAGTTTCCAGTGAAATATAAAATAAAATATATGCTAAGGCGTAATGCAGATTATACTTTGAACCTGTTGCAACTGTAAAAATAAGCTACGTGATTGTTATATTAACTAAACAATATAACAATTGAACGTTTAAAGAAATCACCAGAACGCCAACAGTTGATCAAAAATATTTTTAATGCTTTGACAAATTCTACTAGATATTTTAAATGTTGATCGGAATTGTCTTTATTGCTTTAGAAAATTAATCTGAATTACCTTATTTTTCCTAACGAGTTCCAACATATACCAATTTATCTGATTTTTCTAAGAAAAGCAACATCTGAGACGAAGATAAAAAAATGTGAAGTCTTACTTTTCATTACCAAATTTAGCTAGATTAATGCCAATACAATATTTATTTATCTCATTATTCCTGGTGAAGCAACACTGAGGCAATATTTTTCCTTTATAAATTTCGAAATCATGGGTAATTTATTTCCTTCGATTTCCTATTTATTCATTTCATTCAATTTAATCCTGTATTTGTACGATCTTTGCTAACTAAAGTATACTTTTTTGAGAGAATTTCTCCAAGACTTATCAATATCGATAGAATACTGAAACTACTTTTTTCTAAAATGATAGGAAATATTTTCATCAATCATAAAGTGGTAGGGATTATCATCGATAATTCATTTAAGCAGGTGTTGTAATAATTTCAAAATTTTACAATAAAAGGCCATTAATTTTGTTTTGGTTTTTGTAGACATTTAATTATCATATGCAAACCTTTAAAATAATACAATCACGCATTTAATCATAAGAGCCATAACTAATTAGACATTTAGCCATGTTTACCTATGAATTGTAAAACTGTATATTATGTTGAAAATATAATTTTCCTCCATAAACGATATATGAAATTGTCTTTTTTTATGTTCAATTATTTATTTATTCATTTATTGTCTATGTAGATATATCGTATAAACCACATGTAACTATTCCAATAATCATCGAATATCATATATTCATAAAATAGGTTGAGGGCTGAGAACTTGTGGCGTCTACATCGAGCTTGCCCACTCCATGGCTTGGCGAGGTCGACCTCGCTAGTGGCCAGCAAGGCAGCCAAAGGCAGGCACAGTTGGTGACCGGCTGGAGGAAGAAGGAAGAGGGAGAGGGAGAGGGAGAGGGAGAGAGAGAGAGACAAAAGAAAAAAGAAAAGAAAAATAAATAATAAATAATTTGCAAAAATATTAAAAATTATCTACATCAACGTCAACCATATCACATGGGTTGACCAACATCCATGTCAATAATATCGACGAAATTAGTGAAATGATCAAATTGTCATTATATCAAATTGTTTAAAACTGAATTAGCTTTAAATTGAAAGATTTATAATTAAATGTATACTATTAAAAAATTTAGAACTTTTCTAATACTTTTCCCAAGTAATTTTGTTGTCAACCAAGGTATTAATCATTGATTCATTTTTGTTGGCATGCAAGCAATCAATTTTAAAATGTCTTTTTCGAATCGCTAATTTTCCGTAGAAGAAATGCATCCTGAATATTCATCTGAATTATAGCATCTCGTGATATGATGATGAAGCAGGAAAGCTAAAAAGGCACTAGATATGGTCTCAAGTACCTAATGCAATATACATATGTAGCAGCACAATGCACAAGGCACCGACTAGTCGCCTGAAAGCCACTAGGAAACGTCTCCAAAATGACCCAAAAGACTCTGGCAAGTTCCAAGAAGGTGGATGCAAGACTCTTGATAATAATTGCATCGTCTGTCTGCCTCAACCAACTTCCAGGAAGGTGTCCCGAAAACTCCGGGTCTCAAGACTTCCGCTACGGCCATTGACTTGAAGTTCTGCTTCTATTGACTTCACCATTTTCCTCGACTTTGGCTTCTCTCTCGCAGCCTTCCCTCCCTTTCCGCCGGTATTGTCTCTTAACTTCATTTTTGAATTAATCTCTCGTTGTGGTATTCCATGTGACTTGTGCTGCTAAATTGTCTAAACTAGGGTTCCTTGATTTATTCCACACATCCTTCACACCACTGTTTCGGTCCCCTGTTCTTAATCCTCAACTGATGAAAAAGTTCATGAGCAATCACCATGCTGTCCTAGAATTGCGTAACATTGACAAAAGGCACATTTATTAGGTGAGATGATGTCAAGAAGAAAAAGATTCAAACCCCATTCACAATGATTTTTTATATGATGTCACAAACCTACACGAGTCAATTGGTCTAAAGCGATAAAACTCCTCAGGGAGTTGATTTTCGATAATCAAATTGATATATGACAAGTTAATTAGAGAAGGAAACCGACCTGCGTGGAAGAAACGGATGACTTCTTTAGTTGTTAAAGGCCCACCTTCACCGCATCCCGGAAAGTCTGAAGGAAGATTCCCGCAAAGCCATCAAGCGCAGGAAATTTCCAGGCACCCAACTGGAACATGGCTTGCTTCACTTCTTCCTCTCACATTCTCTGCTAGTGCATGCTTCGTATCTTCAGTTATTACCTTATTAAAAATAGCTGCCATCAAAGTCGAAATTATTGCACAGCTCAGGAGCAATGTGCAAGACTTTGAATCAAACGTACGGCTCCATGAGTAATATTGGTCAATAGGGCCAGAGTGAATGAATCCTTACTATAGTCTCTGTACTATATACTATATAATCACAGTAATCACCTATGTCAACTTTTCCTAATATTTTCGAAGTTAGATATGATACAAAGAGTAAATCCCTTTAATTCACCAATAATCACATGCCAATTCGCAAAATTTATTACGGTTCTCTTAGTACACATAGCATTCCTCTTTCTCTCTAGTCCCGTTTTCTAAGGCCTTTTTTCTTTTTTATTGATGTCCTCCTTTCTGATGAGCTTGACACATTGGAACCATCACGAATTGTTCTTTTAATCGTGTCGTGTCAGTAAAGACGATAAAGTATTTTGTCATAATGAAATTCTCTTAATGATGTCTTGAATTGAGCACATTAAACAAATACTAAAATTAAAACGTGCGAGTCTATCTGATAAGTCCATGTTGGATTATTTTGTGATCGTCTACGATGTTGTTTAGCACACTGGCTATACTTTATTCATTTAATACTTTGCATGTGAAAGGAAGAAGGAAGGATGAAGACAAAGAAAGCAACTGACTTTTGCAAACTACCATTTAGCATGCTTTTGTTTCGTAAAAAATAAACGTTTTGTAAAATAGTTTTTAAAATATAATGACTTATATCCCTCACAAAAGTAAAGAACGAAAGAATTATTATTTACAAAAATATTTACACATAAATTATTATTGATATTTAAAAATATTTTTTATTGATTACTTACTTTAAGCTATATAGATAATTTTTTAGAATATTTTTAATTATTTATTTTTTACGAAGTAAATGCACCCTTAATTCCCTACACGCCAAGCCGCTCTCCAAAAGATGAAGAAGGCAATGGGAAGAATTTTCTGACTGAGTTTGCGTGGATTTAATTTGGCAGCCCATGTCCTTTGTTGACTCCCTGCCGCATGAGCAGGGCAATATTTTATTGACTTTTCTTGGCAGCAAATTAAAGGAGAATAGGAGAATAGGAGTCTTCTTTGTCCTTTCGTTTTTTTTTTTTTTTTTTTAATAGACTTTGTCCTTTCGTTTAATGCAGCAAGTGAACGAAGGAATCCTCTCGTGCACATTAAACATAGGCAGGGCGGCCACAAAATGACGACCTCTCTCTCTCTCTCTCTCTCTCTCTCTCTCTCTCTCATTATGAAAGAGAGACGGAGACGTCCAACAAAAACAGAGCCAAGTCCTTGCTGGCCAAAGAAATAGACGTGACATTCGAAATTTTCGACTTTCAATTATAATATGTAAGCTGATTTTTCATGATCATTACTGTCCGGAGTCCGATGCATCAGGCTTTAAGTGATAGATATTGATATGTAGGTTTTTTTTTGGTCAGTTATTGATATGTAAGTTGATGGTGTAGAGATGACAATATTTGTTTTACCGGTAATTTCCATCAAATTGTATATTTGATTCTATTCAAGTTTTAAATTTACTAAACTGAGATTTTCCTAACATTCGTTATCTTTTACCGATAATTCTAGTAAGTTCAAAATATTAGATTTTTCAATGTACAGAGCAAACACTAGTTTCCTTAATCATGTAGTGATTTATCTAGTGTTTATGTAACTTAGCAAAATATCTACTTTAAAAACCATAGAGTTGAGCCATTGGTTATTCTCTAACTTGTGCACATCTTTTTTCATGTTTCTACCAAGTATTTGAAGCTACATGTCGTTAGTTTAACCTTGATATCATGTATTACATCATTTATTTAAACTTTTAATGTCTTCATAACTCAGTCATTTTATTTGACCAAGAAGCTTTATCTTTTTACTACCCTTATTTGGCTATTTTCAAGGCCACTTCAATCCTTTGAAGTGAAGCATCACAACGTTTATTTTAGTGCCAAAAGTTTTTGTTGACTTCCTTAAGTACCAAATAAAAAAAAAAAAAAAAAGATCACTTAAGTGCCCCCGACAAGAAATTTAGACGTAAAAAATTATATGGCTTTATTAATTAAAAATTTAATATGAAGTGGCATTTTTTTTTTTTTTTTGGCATTGGAGTGATTATTTTTTATTGAGACTAGCACTGAAGTAATTTCCTTTTAACAAAGATTAACATTGAAGTAATCACATTTTAACCTCCTACATGATGTTGTTTAGGAGTTACATGCTAATTGGGCACGTTGGCTAGCCACATAGGATTAAGAAATTAATAAAATATTGCAATGTTATATTTCCGACAACCCAGATCGAAATTGACACTTAAATGATCTTTTAAAAAAAAAAAGCGGCACTTAAGTGATATAAAAAAAAAAATTGGCACTAAAGTGAATATTATACACAACTTTTTGCACTTCGAGTATCCTTCTTTCTTTTAAAGCCTTTGTCGATTCACTCATTGATCAGTGACTTGCCACAATGTGGAACTTATGCATCAAAATTCTACTATCTTAAAAGAAAAAAAATGATATGAGTCAAAAAATAAAAAGGAATTTTTTGATTACCAAGTAGTCTTTATTTTAAGGATGGAAGGGTCATGCATGTGGAATGGCGTACCTACTGCAAATTTTGTTTTCATTTTCCTTGACTCATATCATAGACAAACTTTCTAATACTAGAGCCACGGCATTTTTTAGCACATTTCTAGTTATTAGCACTTTTTGGTGAAATAGAAACTAATTAGTATGCTTAGGGATTATACATATTAATACTTCTTAATCAACCATTTACTCAATTCTATAATCTTAACCATGCGAAGCGTGACTTGTTTCCTTAGCCTATGCTACTAACGCATCAGTAAGCATTGGCTCCCATACTTGAATTCATGAATTTACCCTTATCAACATTTGAAATTATTCATGAATTTAAGTTTATCAACATTTAAATATATGGCACTAAAGTAAACATACATACGATTCTTAAGAGACATGCTCTATGCCGGAAGTATTTCATGATGGGATTCATCGTAACTAGGTCAAATACTTAATTGTGTTTGTTTTAATAAATCTTCATTTTAGTGGGGAGACAAAAGAGATAAACAGTCTAAAACTATTTCCTATAGACTAGACGTGACTTATATCAGGCCAACGCGCCAAGTCTCTACTAGTCCTTTCACATGAAATACTCCCACGACTTTTAGATGTCTTCCCAAAGGCAAATCCAAGATTTGTGATCAGTTGTATCATTTTATTATAGTGTTTTACCATGACAAGTGTATTATGCAAAAAATATGTCTTATGATGAAAAAGGGAATTTGCTTTTCAATTAATGGAGCGTCTGTTTCATTTTTTTAAGGAAAAAAAGGATATATTAATTGAAAATCTTAAAACTTATCATGAAACTACAATTGAGTCATAAAACTTATAAAAAGTACAATTAAGTTAAAACTTGTTAAATTGATACAATCAAATCATTTTCTTAGTGGCTAACTAAAAATATTAACATGCTTTTTTCCTTCTATTCTACATGGCGATGATGTGGCTAAAATATGAATGATAAGACTAAAACAATATTGTTTTGGTCTAAATATGATTTTTAAATCCAAATATTATTTAAATTAGATTAAGAACTAAATTTAAAAAAAAAAAAAAAAAAGAAACAAAGGGAAAACAACAAGAACCTACACATCCCTCACTTTCATCGTCCCAACATCGCTAGGAAGGGCGGCGAAAGTGTAGGATGGCCAATCAAAGGTCAATAAGGGTCCCGCCATTCGCTAGGGCCTGACAACCCTCCCGACGCTTAGCTGGTCATTCCTAACTTTGCCGACCCTTCTTGGCGAGGGCGAGATGGCACATGCAACCTCCACCTAGTTTCACTTACTTCTTCTGTCTTTTTTTTTTTTTTTTTAAATTATTTTGAATATAATTTAAATATTTTTTATTAAACATAAAATTTGGATCAAATTTACGTCGTTTTAGCCACATTAGAGCCACATAGGAAATAAAATAATAAAAAAACCATGTAAGCATTCTATTTTTACGAAAATAAACAGAGTTAAACATCGATTTAATAAGTTTTAAAATTTGATTGTATTTTTTTTAATAAAAATTTTAAGACTCAATTGCACTTTCCTAATAAATTTTAAGATTTATAATGCACATATCCAAAAAAAAAAAAAAATACCTCAAATGTTTTGCTTTTCTCAATAAATGCCTCCAATGTGAAGCCTACAATTTTGATACGTACTTGTTTGACTTAAACCATGTTGTGTAAAATTATGTTAGACTGACTTGAAACATATTGCATTGAACCATGTCTGACGTGACGGTGTGAAAAAATATTAGATGAGACAATCTTGCCAAGTCAAAAAATAGTCACGCCATTCAGCATGTGGCATGTGTCGAAACCGACCCCACCTGTCAAAATTTTCAAAATCCCCCTCTCTCTTCGACCCCTTTCACTTAATTACTTCTCCGTCTACCGTCTCCACTGCTCTTTCACCTTTCATTCATTCCCCCATCTCTTTTGGCAACTGCAAATTGAATGACAACCATGAAAGCGAGCTTCACTACGAAGCCACAGACGCTGGTCCTCGCGCCATGCCCTTCCCCATCCCATTGTCTCTCTCCCACGAAGCTCAGCTTCATCAAGCAGTTTCTCGTTGCAGAAGAAGCTGGTGTCTGTGTAAGTATGTGTTGGACTTGGGTCGTATGTGTTGGACTTGGGTCGTGTTCCCACACGAAGGGATAAGAAATGATAGAGTTAATTGTCTTTGGCCAAATGTGAGAATAACAACTTATAAAGCATTGACACCCTTAGAGAGCTTTAGTGTCATGTCAAACACTTTGACACATATTTGACAATCTTCAACACTTGGTTAACACATGTCAGAAAATCCGACACTTATTCAACTTTCTTAACACTCGAGTTTATGCAAATTCGAAATTCTAATACTTAATTTCGACAAGCACATGGTCAATTTTAAAAATTTTCAAAAAAATTAAGGGTCAAAATGTAAATATGTAAAATAATAAAAAAAGAAATGGAAAATAAGAAAAATCTAGTCCTCTCCTCTCCTCGACTCTTACTTCTCGTAACACACAATGCACTCCCAAGTTTTTTTCTCTTCTCTTCCAATACGCTCTGCTCCGGCATGCAAGTCCAAAATGCAGATTATTTTTTTCCTTCAAGTTCTATGAATTATTGGAATGGAATTGATATGTCCAATTGAAACAATGAATGATATTAATAAAATTTTGATTAATGTTTATAATGTAAATTCATTTTAGGTTCTTTGTTAATAATTTATTTATTTGTAAATTTGAATCAAATTAATTTCATTAAAATAATCATAAAAATAATAATTTGCCATGCATATATAAAAATATATTAAATAACGTGCCTCAACACGTGTCGAAATTCTCCATTATATGAGAAATGATATGTTGGTGTATGATGTAGTCTTGGTCATATCACGCTGTCGCGTACGTCAAGATGAGTGTTCTTTAAATAATAACTTACAATAAGCCACAAATTTTTGAAGGAATAAGCCACGTAATAAACTTAACTTTTTTATGATATAAAACAGATTCTTATTTTTATAATAGATTAAAAGTTGTCACTTAATTTTTTTTTTTTCATAGGGATAAATACAAAGGAACGTGGGGATCTTATACAGAAGAAGGAGATTCACGTCAAAGGCGGTCTTGCTCGTCCCGACAGGCTACGGGCGTTGAGGGCACTTGTTCATTCTTGGCGGATCGAGTACCGACACAACAATGTCCGAGAAGGTCCCACCCAGGTGCGAAGAGGAGTAGCGACGAACGAAGAAGTCAGCTCGGAGAGAGGAGGGAGGTACTTTGAAAATTTTTGGACGAGATGACGTGTTGAATGGCGTGGCTATTTGTTAATTTGGCCTAGGGCACCATGTTTTTTCCCCCTTTTTTTGTCATAGCCTAGGGCATCCTGGCATATTCTATGTCTGACTCGGACAATTCACAATGGGACCCGGTTTCCACAACAAAATATGCTCCAGCCACACCCCTTTTAACTATTTTCTAAGTAACTCCAAAAGACGAACTTGCCCTCTATGAATTTTTTTTTTTTTTTTTTTGGTCAGGCCCTCTATGAATAAGGGCAACTGTTTTCTTCATAATCCCTTCTTATCTTTTTGGCCGATCCTCCATCTCCAAAGTTCAGTCTCCTCCTTGTCTCAGTCGTTTGAACCGAAGTATTCCTCACACACTCGAATGACAAGTAGCATTACCGAGAAGGAGGCCTCGATGAAAGGGGGCGGATAGAAGGACAGAGCGACACATTCAATAAAGTTCCTTGTTTTCTTGTTATGTATTATTCAGGCACATGCAAACTCGTCGAAAGCCATATGTTACATTGTCAAGAAAAAAAGCATAATGTATATTAAGTTGCAATCTACGAATTTAATAATTTGATTCTGCTATAAAATTGAAAAGTTTATGATCGTAATACTTGCACAAACATAGTTGATCTTCCAATCAAGGCTCTCCATTAGATTAACAAGGGAAAAGTGCCAAAAAGTCTTAAACCTTTTGTCTTTGTGCCGATTTAGTCCTAAACATTTTTTTGTGCCGATTCAATCCTAAACTTTTTACGTTATGCCAATTCGTCATTTCCAACCAATTTTGGCCGGATTTTGTTGACTGACGCCGGCCGGCTAATGTGATTTTATCGGTGCTAACGTGGACAACTTTTGATAATATTTTAATATTTTTTATTTTTACTTTTATTTTTATTATTTATTTTTAATTTTATTTTTGTCTTTTTCTTCCAGTGGTGGTTGCCGGTTCGGCGACCGACCATAGGCGACGGCCGGCGAGGTCAAGGTCGACCTCGCTGGCCACCTCGCCGGCCATGGGTGAGGCTCACCCTCGCTAGGGCAAGGCTTGTCCTCACCGGATCTAGCGAGGTTGAGCCTTGCCGGCCATGGGCGAGGCTCACCTCGCCAGATCCGGTGAGGGACGGCCATGGGCGAGGCTTGCCCTTGCCGGATCTGGCAAGGTTGAGCCCCGCCGGCCATGGGCGAGGCTTGCCTCGTCGGATCCAGCAAGGTTGACCTCACCCTCGCCGGCGGTCGCCTCTAGCTGGTCGCCGAACCAGCGACCGGCTGGAGGAAAAAGACAAAGATAAAAATAAAAATAAAAAAATATTATTAAAAGTTGTCCACGTTAAGCATCGATAAGGCCACAAAAACTGAATTGACACAAAAAAAAAAGGTTTAGGACTAAATCGGCACAAAGGCAAAAGGTTTAGGACTTTTTTGGCACTTTCCCCAATTAACAACGCATATAACTCAATTGTCTCCTCAATGAAGTTGACTCAAACAATCACAATTTCATTTCTTTTGGAACATTAGCTAAGCAAGAAGAATAATTTGAAACAAAATGCAAATGGACTAGAAACAGAGTAAAGCTTGGTGAAAGGGAAATAAGTAAGGTCTCAATTCAAAATTTTACTAGTTCTTTCATCGTGACTTCCATCGTAGAAGAGAGGAGATTATGACAACTAGGGGTATGCAAAAGAATAGGAATCGCTTGGACCACTCGGAATTGACAATTCTCATGGGGATTGGTTTGATTCCCGGTTCTAATTTACAAGAACTGGTGAGTATTAGTCCGATTTCCGGTTCCAGATGTGGAACCACCCACCCAAACCGAAACGGTATACATAAATATCTAAAAAAAAATTCCAACTATATTATTATTTTATAGTTTTTCGACCAATATATATGTTGGACATTATTGGCTAATTTTGTCTCTCGAGTGCATAATAAGATTAGTCCCCTTGCTTGTTGTTCATTTTAATAATCCATTCACTTGCTTTCTCTATCGAAACAAAATAAAGAAAAGAAGAGGATGGATGAGACTGAATGATGATGCCCATAAATGTTGCAGAGCTTTCTCATTATGATATGAAATTAAGAGCCAATGGCTCATTTCAATAGCATGATTAGATCTCTCATGATCTCTCCTTAGCCATCCTCCTAATTAAATTAGGTCGACGTTGAAAAAGATTAATCAAGCGATTAATGTTTTGAATTACATGGAGGTTAGGATTTCTAACATAGAATCTAATCCTCCACATGTTTTCAGTGTTGGCAAACCCTAAGAGGACCACGTAATGACCTTCGAAGAAATTAAGTTCCTAACTAACAAGTATTACTAATTCATTTCGCCCTGAAATTTTCAATCCATAAACAAAATAAATAATTTAAGGCCAAACAAGCTTTAGTGCTCTACGTAGAAACTAGATTCATCATGATATTACTTGATAAATGCAAATTTGTAAGGATTGGGGACCGATTCCATGGACCCACCCGGGAACCAGATTGGATCGGACTAGCGGCCCGATTCCCGGGTAAGTCCATGAAACCAAGGAACGGTTCTGATTCCAATTTTTTGAATCCGAGTTCTTAGTGGGCAATTCCCGATTCCCACCTTGGAACTATTCACCCAGACCATGCTTACAACAACTAGGAAGAATCAAATTAGAAGAAGCTTGGGATTTCATCGAGGGCATCTCCGTTAAGCAGGTTGTGGAAGAAGCAATCCGGGTGTGTGGGAATACAATTCTCCTCTTCTTCCAGGAAAGTGAGCACCCCCGGTTGACCCCATTGTTATATATATGGCATAACTCTGGCTTCTCTCTTGGAGCCCTTCCTTCCTTCCCTCTCTGCCTATATTGTCTTTTTAGGTCCATTGTTGAACTAGTAGTCTCTTGTTGCGGTATTTCATTTGGAGGATTATCAGCAAGACTTTACCAGGTGAGACTTCTTTACATTAGTCCAAAATTTGGAGCTCTCTTTTGATTTTTTTCCTAAAGTTTCCTGCTTTCTTCATGGAACTGGTGCCAATAAATCGTCACGTCTATTTTTCCTTGAATTATTCTGAACATCCTTCACGCGAGGATCAAAAAGAAAATTTACATCCTGTGCTGTGTTGTTTGTCTGTTCCCTCCTTTGTAGATATGTTAATTCTTGAGCAAATTAAAGGTGCGTTTATGTCGTGGAAAATGAATAATCTTACGAATCATTGCTTATATCACTTGAAATAATTAATCTTAACACTATTGGATGATGAAAATATTTTTCTTTAGTTCATTTTTATAGGTAATATAGGCGATAAACGGAGCCAAAGATACATTGTTATGTTTGTTTTTCTTTACGTTTCCTTTCATTTCCTTTCCAAATGAATTACTTCGTTCGAATGAACTTTCGAGAACAGAACAACCCTGTTAATGGAGGAAAAGCCTTGACGACAGCTAGCCTCTGCTTCATTCTTGTTCTGCACCGTTGGTAGCTAGTGCATCGGAAACCCTCCGAAGAAAGTTGTTATGTTTGGGAGGAGAGAATCAGCACTCCAAACGGCCTTCCATGCCTTCCGATTCACGATACGTGAGCTTGAATGTCTCTTCGTGCATGGCAACTCTGCACAATCTCAAAGTTGCTCGTCCCCTCTGTGCCGCTAGT
The DNA here is from genome assembly GCA_014182555.1 of Eucalyptus erythrocorys. Classification (NCBI taxonomy): domain Eukaryota; kingdom Viridiplantae; phylum Streptophyta; class Magnoliopsida; order Myrtales; family Myrtaceae; genus Eucalyptus; species Eucalyptus erythrocorys. The sequence goes on from CM024602.1 coordinate 20,986,847, forward strand.
TGTTAGAAATCCTGTTATTAACTCATATACACACTTCTCTTCCAGATCGAGAAAGAAACAATCGTTTCCACCCGTGCATATATCTAGCCACGCTTTCCCTTAAGAAGTTTGCAGCCTCACTTTTAGATCTCCCTCAGAGGCCCCCATTGAAGGAAACCCTAGGTATCTAACAGGATTCTCAACAACAGTCATTCCAGGAGCATTACACACTTCTTCCTTAGGGTTCTGGGGAGAATCAGTACTGAAAAACAGCAAATTCTGCACACTAATCTCTTGACCTCATGCAAGGTTAACCTTCTAAAAGTTCCTCATACATCCTCCGGCTGGAAACAGAAGCTTCTGAAAAGAACAGAGAACCATCATCAGCAAAAAAAAAAAAAAAAAAAAAGTGTGGGATATTTGAGCAGCTCCTTTTCCCCTTGACACCCTTCACTTTAATGCAGACAGACGGCTTTATTGAGTTAGGCAGACATGAAATCAGTGAGAATTTCCCTTTACCAAAAAAAAAAAAAAAAAAAAAAAAAAATCAGTGAGAATTACGAATAGAAAAGAATATGGGCGGTCTCCTTGTGTAGTAACCTAAGATCTTTCCCGGTTATAACTAGTCTTCTTCTTCTTTTTTTCGGTCGCACAGTTATAACTAGTCTATAAGCAAGTCATGATCCATTTTATCCAAACAGCATCAAAACCCCTTTTTCCCATGACTTTTTGCTAGAAACCCCGCTCAAACCTGTCATAACCTTGCTCATACCAATCTTAGCAGCAAAGCACTCTTTCCGTTCCTAGATTTTGATCCTCATTTAACAAGAACTTTTATGAACAATCACAATATTGTCTTGAATAACGTAACATGAACAAAGGCAAATTGATTTTAGGAGATGATGTCTGGACAAAAAGATTCAGCTTATTCGCAGGACTTTTACAGGGTTCTGGACACGGACCCACCCAAACCAATAGGTCTACAAGTGATAAAACTCCGCAGGGAGTCGATTTTCCAGAATCACAAAAATATTGGTCAAGTTGATTAGAGAAGGATGCTCACCTGCATGGGAGAAACAGATGAGTTCTTTAGCTGTTAAAGGCCCAACCACGCTACGTCCCAAAATGTCTGAAAGAAGATTCCTGCAAAGCCATTAAGTCCAGGAGTTTTCAGACCACCCAACTGGAACATAGCTTGCTTCACTTCTTCCTCTGTCACCTCCTCTGTTCGTGCACGCTTCTCATCCTCAGTTATAACGTTATTGAAACTAAAAAATTATCGCATAGATCAGGTGCGCGGAGGTTGATACCATATATCCGTTGAATTTGGTGGACTACATGATAGAATTGGTCAGTAGGGCTAGGGTAAATGAATTGTTTCTATAGACTTCATACTAAATGATGTAAAATCACAGTTTCTACCTATGTCGTCTTTTTCTTTTTTCTTTTTTAATTCTAAAAGTTGGATATGATACAAAGAGTGAATCCCTTTAATTCATCAATATTCACATGCCACATCATTTGGTAAACATAATTTAGTACGTCTTTCTTATTCCATATAGCATTCTGACTCTCTATAGTCCTGCTTTCTGTGTTTTTCTCTTTTTGTCAATGTCCTCCCTTGTTAATGTCCTCGACATAGTCGAACTATCTTGAATTGCTGTCTAATCGATTCAGCAGCTCGTAAAATGATGTTTATTAAAGAAAAAGACGACTTAGTTCGAACGGCTTGATGACCCCAAACAACGCCAAAAGCTTTTCCACTTTTCATTCGATTTTCTCATATCAAATAGTTCCTTATTTTCTGTCTATGAGCTAATTTGAGAATAATGTTTCCTTGTGTTCATTTGAAAACTGTTCTCAGAAAGATTACTTTTGTACGTGTGGTTATGGCACAACACAATTCATACCACCACATGAAGACCATTGCATGTCGAGCCTCGTCGTTTTGAATCTCCCGCAGGTTTTTCAAGAAAATTCCACCAAGACAACCCAAATCATTCTTGTCTTGCGCCTCGAACACTAATTAACAATTAAAAGTTCGGAAATATCTGCTGAAGTACTCGATTATCGCATAAACTATATAACACTGAAAACTTAGTAGTTTTTTACCTGGAATGCTAACTGACAAATTTTTCCCCCTAATGCTCTCAGCGGTCTCACAATGGATGTCAACAAAATTGTCGGAATCGCCAAAATGCCATCATTTTTGTTCAGAAGGTCAGCAATGTCAAGATGTATTCTCGAGGATACGAGAAAGCTGGATCTTGAGATATCTGGTGTTCGGTTAGCTAATATGCGAGTACAACCGACCTCTATTGGCAAGATCAAGTCTAAACGGAATGACGATCCTCCGTGGCAGAAAATCAGAGAAGGTGTAAGAAGTTAAGGGGACAAGTAAATTCCGGTATCCCCCGTTGGGTCCAATTCGTGGTTGGCCGTGTTCCTGACGATTCATAATTGAAATGGCAGGAAACTTACATTCTCAATACAGCCTGGCACCCTAAAATGTTTAGGAATTTGAGAGAATAATTACGGTGGATTGACATGAAAAATGATATTAACAAGTGAAAAGTGAGAATTGAGAAGCCAGGTCAAGCATATTCATGAGAAGTAACCTATCTGTAACTTGGAAATAAAGGAGCAACTGTTGTGCCACCAAACTCTTCCTTATGTGATGTTCAATGGAAAAACCACAATCAAAGTAATCGATTGGGACCTCGAGGAGGATACAAGACGCAAAAAACTTTATATGCTCGAAAGTTGAGGTAAGGCACAAAAATATTTTTATTGCATTAAAGAATTTTGTCAAAAAACATTAAATGTTGATCGGCATTGTCTTGATTGCTTTAAATTATTCATTGGAATTACTTTCTTCTTCTCCTTTTTTTTTTGGCTTCAATGAGTCCAAACATATAGCAATTCATCTTATATTTCTTAGAGAAGCGACCCCTGTGACGAAAACAAAAATATGATGAATTAGTTATCGTTACTAGATGTAGCTTGGTTGATCAGACATCAATCTACTATTAATTTATCTCGTCTTTTTCGGCGAAACGAAACCTAGGCTATATCTATTCATTTTCATCATTTAATTTTATTCATTTATTTGTAAGTTATTTGCAGATCAAAAGATAATTCATTGTAAGAATTTCCTCAAGACTGATCAATATGCATATAATACTGAAACTGCTTCAAAAAATTTCCGTAATTCTTAATTCACAGTTTGTTCTCATCAATCATAAAGCAATAGAAATTATATTTGATGATTTATTTAATCATATTTGAGTAAATTTTAAAATTTTAAATGAACGGGCCCTTAATTTTGTTTCACTTTTTTGTTAGCAGTCAACTTCCAGATATAAATTTCTAAAAGTAATATCATTAGAGTTATAAATAACTACAAATTTAGTCATGATTACATGTTTATTGATAATATAAATAAATAGTCTTAAGTCTATATAGTCGTCAGAGCTACTTCGCTGAGCCTGAAGTCTCAGGTCGTGACTGACCAAAAAAAAAAGTCTCAGGTCGTGCCGTAACACTCCCGAGTCCTTTGGCTCCTTCCCGAGAAGGTGAATGCAAGATTCGTGGAAAGTCCGACAGTTTTTCTACGATTTTGGACCTATGCAATAAGGAGGTTTTCCTAGAAATCTCATCATCAATAATACTTTATATCTAAGCATTTTCATCGATGTACTTTTTATAAATGATGCGAGCAATGATTTCTGAAAAAGTTTTTCACAAATTATAGATTTGCCAACACATCCAAAAATCATAAGAATGCGAAATTATTAGGAAAAAGTATCAAAAAAGTTTTAAATATGTTACACTCTATAAACCTTTCAATTATATCAATTAAGTCTTAAATCTTTTAACAATTTATCAATGTAGTCCAGTTAGTCAATTTAGGCCTAAAATCGCTGACATAAACTACAATTATCTTACATGGCACAGTCAGTATTGACTTAGATAATTTTTAAAATTTTTAAAATTTTCTGAATTTTGTTAAATACTTTTTTATTTTAAAATTTCTTTTCCTTCTTTTTTCCCCTTTTTTTTTCCCCAACTAGGGTTGGCTAGGTCGTCGTCCGACTCTTGTTGGCCATAAGCAAGGGTGTTGGGCCTCCACCCAGATCCAAGAGAGACCCACAACCTCACCTATTGGCCGACAAGAACCATGACGCCCTCGCCTGGCCTAGTTGATAGTCACAATGCCATAGTGGGGCAAAGGCGAGGGTTGCAAGACACTTGCCATATCCCTTGTTGGCCACCTGGGCATCATGGCCCTTACCTAGATTTGAGTGAGGGCCTAGCGCCCTTGCTTGTGGCCAACAAGAGCTGCAATGCCCTCACTTGGTCTAGGCAAGAGCGTCATGGCCCTTGCTAATCAATAGGCACAAAGATTGTAGTCCTCTTTTGGATCTAGGTGAGGGCTTGATGCCCTCACCAGCCTACAGTTGAAAAACCATCTACATCAGTATCAACCGTGCTGTATAGGAATATAGGACGGTCAATGTCTATATAAACAATTCCCAACTAAAATTAATCAGATGGATTATAATGGCAAATTATTAAAATGTTTAGGACTTGTTTGATATATTTAAAAATTTAAGACTGAATTAGTACAAATGTAATAGATTTATGAATTTTTTGGAACTTTCCCCAAATTATCTTAGCTTTCAGAATCGTTGGTTTATGCAAAATGATATGATCATAAAATTGAAAATAATCTCAAATATCTTTTACAGATTATGCATTTTCTCGGCACGATGCCCAGGGCATCAACTAGTTCATTACATAAAAGCTAACTTTTTGTGTGGCCAAAATATCTTCCAACGTGGCCCCTGGACTTTGGCTGTTCTTCCGAGAAGGTGTGGGCAAGACTCTCAATGATCATTCTATCGCTTGCCTGCATCGGGTGATCGTGCAAAGTAAGTTCATGCCATGTAATTTTCCAGGAGACTCTCCCCGTGGACCCCGGGCCTCTAGACGTTCTATTTATTTCCATATTTATCTCGACTGAACTTTCTCCCTCTCTTTCTCTCTCTCTCTCTCTCTCTCTCTCTCTCTCTCTCTCTCTCTCTCGCAGCCAGTTCTTCCTTTAGTCTCCCTGCGGCTGTCTCTGGACTCATTGTTGGATTGACCTCTTCTTGCGGTACACCATTGGGAGGAATAACAGCAGACCTGGTGAGACTGAGTTAGATTAGTGCAAATTTTGGAGCTCTCTTTCTTTTGCTCAGTTTTCCCCAAAGCTCTCCCAACGCACCGAAAGACTACTGCATGTGGTCAGGGACCTCAGGGTGATTCGGGGTAGCTCATGGGCTTTTGAATTTCTCCACGAAGGGAGAAGATGATGTCCTCGGGACGTTCCAACTCTTGCCACTAGCCTCTTTGCCTCAAATCATAGCAGCGTCAAAAGCGAATTAAGTCGTCGTTTTGAATCCCCGCAGGTTTTCTCCTGACAAAATTCCACCAAGACAAACCACATCATGGGCTGTATGCTTCTTTAATTTCTCTAGAGTCCTTCCATTTTCGTTCGTCTGGCACCTCATATAGTAAATAACAATTGACAGTACGGAAATTCTAAAGTACTCAATTATCGGATTAAAGTCCAACTAGAAAGCTAATGTTAATATATCTAGATAGCTTACTTTTTTGGATTCAATTTTGTAACCGCTAAAAAGTTTTGTACGTGAAAATACTAATTGACAACGTTTCTCCCCCAATGCTTGCAGCGGTCTTACTATGGACTTCAACAAAATGATCGGATTTGTCAACAATTTCTTCAGTCTCGTTCGAAAGGTCAGCGACCTCAGCAGTGTCGAAGCGAAGACGGTTGCTCTAGAAAAGAATGTGGAAACGTTGTCAGCCAGGAAAGTGGACATAATTTTGGAAGTGGAGCAGGAAGAGGGGAGACCCGGAAAGAAAAGGAAGAGAGAAGTTGACTTGTGGATGCAAAGGGCAGAATCGCTGGAGGATCAGGTCCACAAGGTAGGACGAAAAGTTAAAGAGAGGTGTTGCCTTTCTCGTCTCCTGTTGGCGCATCAGGTGCGTGCCCTTGCGACCGAAGTGGACAAATTGTACGAGAAGGGCAGATTTGACAACGGTCTTACGCTGGAGGCGAAACCGGCCCGAGGCTATGAACTACAACCGGGCGAACTAGTGGGACAAGCTTCTCAAACAAAGAGGAATGAGATGTGGGATCGTTTGATGAAGGAAGAGGTGCTCCGTGTCGGTGTTTGGGGACAGGCGGGGGCGGGCAAAACCTTTATCGCCAAGCATATACATGATCAGATAGTGCGAGACTGTTCAAGATTCGATGGTGCATGTTTGGTCAATGTTGCGCAAGAAGGCACTGTCGGTACGATACAAACTGACATTGCGAAATATCTAAAACTAGATTTGACGGGGGAGAGCGCTGTTTACTGGGGCGCAAAACTGAGGGAGGCATTGCAGGGTAGGAGACTACTCTTTATCTTGGATGACGTCCGGAACTCCTACTCCTTGGAAGAAGTGGGTATAGCCCTGGAGAGAGATAGATGTAAATTGATTGTGACATCACAATCGAGGGAGGTGTGCGAGCAAATGAATTGCCACGAGCTCGTCCATGTGCCTCATTGGTCAGAGGAAGAGAGATGGCTAGGGTATGAGGCCGTCGATGATTATGCCTGGGAACGTTAGAGGGGCGCGATCATCTGCAGTGAAAGTTAGAAAATTTTAGAAGCGCCTCTCTTCACACCATATCCATTAAACCTAATGTAAATTAGAAGAAATTTTAGTTTTCCTTCTTTTTATATTCCGTATAATTGCAGCATTTCAACAAATTTGATATCTGAATATGGACATCTGGACTAAAGGGTTTCTTCCTGTATGTCCATTTTCGGGTGAGGGGCTTTCCCTTGATGGCGTTTTCATTGAACGAGCTTAGCTAGGGGGATCCGCCGAATGGCTTCTCTCTTTGCCAATTCATATTCGAATTCAAGTGCTTTTTGTATAGCCCAAAAATAAAAATAAAAACAACCAAACCATGCTCACTTTGACACATTTAACCTAATCTTTTTTTCTTGCGACACTAAAAATTTTGAAATTTACCATCTCGCACACCCTTCGCTCTCATCATCCAACCCCATCTATTGGATAAGTGAAGCAGATTTTTTAGCAAGAAAATTACGGCTTATTCGTAAGTAACCACGGCCATGGTGGACAAGATGCATATGCTCCTCCTTTGTATGGGTAAACTCTAACGACTTATCCCCACATAAACCGGAAGAAATTGTTGCTCAGAATCTACAATAGTAATCCTACATCCTCTGAAGAAAACAGCCGAAAGTGGCCCGAATACCACACAGTGACATCCATGTAATTAACAACAACAATAGGGTGAATTTTCAGTCTCATTTGGACGCCTTTCGGATTCAATAATTGGAGAACTAATCATTTTCATCTATAATCATTTCCTTAAAAGTAGCCAGAGGCACACCTCCGCAATGTTCCCACATACACATTAGTACTCATCTTGACTCCAGGCGCTGCAGAGAAGCAGAACCTACAATCAAATGGTATTGCCGTCCGCCACAAGATGCTTGTAAGCCCAGTATTTTGTAAATCATCCGAAAACGAGTGTATAGCTATACAGTACCTTACGAAGCAAAGCACCACACAAAATCAGTGCTCCGTGTCTCATGAATTCTCTCACCTCAAGTTGAACAAGGTTAATTAACTTGGAGCAAGATGAAGTCTGACATCTCCAGCTTACAAGTACATACAAACCAAATGAAAAGAAGAAGAATAAGAAGAAAAAGAAAATTTCACCTACCTAGGACAAGTTCCCTTCAAGCATATATAATTCTATTTTCTGAACGTCTTCTGGAGTATCAATACCATGTGCCTCACGGTTGACCTTTATCACCTGTTTAAGTAAAAGAAGGGGAAAAATAAAAAAGAGCCATCCAATCAGAATGCCAGGAAAAGAAACAACTTGCTTTGTATTTTACTAACAGTGACCCATCTGAGATTCAGCAATGTCAGTATACAGATTCTGGTGTTGGACAAAGGCATCTGATAGAGTCAAGAAGACTGGTGATTGAAATTTAAGCAAGAGAATTATTTATCTAGAAGATGAAGATTCCCCCAAAATAATATGAGATCAACTTCCTTTAGCCTCAAATTAGATGAGGAAATCCACAAAAATTGAGAAATCGCACCAAATGCCCTTAACCAATAAGAAGACATTCAATGTTGTTTGCTGATTTTCTCAAAAAATGTTGTTTGCTGATAACTTATGACTTTGGACAAAAAAGAAAAAGGGCAATTTCTTACATCATCTTCATAACAACAAAAGCTTTACTTCTTTGTATTCCCCAAAGAGCTCGAGGATTTACCGACGAAAAGAGAAAGGAAAAGGTTTGGTATACCTTCATTTTAATTTTTATAACCATTGTCAAGAACTTTAAGCTGTTCTAGATCCTCCTCAAGCTGGAGCAGGGTAGGCTGAAGCTCTGGATATATCTTAAGAAACTTTGAGTCATAGCTCTGTGGGAGATCAGAAACAAAGATACATCATAACCCAAGTTGAACCCTTGTCCTCTCCAAACTTAAAGAAGCAAACTGAAAATCTACCTGAATTCCGAGATGAAGCAAATTGGGAAACTTAGGATTGACCTTTCCAGACCTGTTTCATGCATGAGGTGTGTGCTATCATGACAAATAATTACATATACAGATAATTCTGAGAAATAGAGAGAAATACGGATCCAATCCGATTCTCAGGTGATTCAATAAAATTGGTTGATTTACGTAACTCCAAGGGAATGTAGCCATCGCTTTAGAAAAAAAAAAATCATTGATAGTGTTACATCTAGCTTCGTCACAAAGATGATGACACTCGACTTCACCATGCGCTGAGCAAACAGAAGTTAAAGCAAAGCAAAATAAGAAAGGCATCCGATCATTGAAAAAATTAAAAATAAAATTAAAAAATCATCAGTTTGGTTTTCCTTGGAATCTGGAATCAAATTGAAAATGACCAATTCCAATTTTATAGAACTGGGCCGCCTACCTCGAGAATTGTCTAGAATCAGCCAATCCAATCTAATCTTGGCAGTTTTCGTTTTGGTGATCCATGTTTCCCACTCCTAACAACCACTAATAAAGTGATAGGAATTATCGTCAATAATTTATTTAATCATATTTTGCAATAATTTCAAAATTTTACAATAATGGGCCTTTGATTTTGTTTTAGTTTTTGTAGCATTTAATTTTCAGATGCAAACCTTTAAAAATAACATCATTAGGGTTATCTACAATTATTGAATTAATTATAAGAGTGATAACTAATTAGACATTTAGCCATGTTCACTTGTAAATTGGAAAACTGGACATTATGTTGAAAATATACCTTTCCTCTATGAACTAATATGAGAATGTCGTTTTTATGTTTTAAAATTATGTATTTATTGTCTACGTTGACATATCTCTAAAAACCACATATAACTATTCCAATAATCATCTAATATCATGTATCCGTGAAATAGGGGCTTCGTACTAGATATATGTATATATATGTGTAAATATATGTATATATATAATTATAAATAATCACCTAATATCGTTTATATGTGGAGATAATTTCTTCATATTGTATTTTATAAATGGAGTGGTCCCGACGGGGTCACTTACTTTGTTTGTTTCGATAAAGTTTCATTTGAGTTCCGAAACAGAAAAGACAAAATAGCCTAAAAACCATCTTCTGTTGACCAGATGTCTGTCCGAGCAATGCACTAAGTCTCGATTAGCTCTTAACATGAGACAAACGCGGCCAAATTATAGGTATCGTTAGCAGTAGTTTTCCCTCCCATGCGAGTCGTGCAGAAACACTCCAAATTTTAATCTGCCATGATCAGTTCTATCATTTTACTGCAATTTTTAATCTACCATGAGAAAAGTATTATGCAATGAGTAGGTTTTGTGATAAAATGAGATATTTTCGTTTTTCAAACCAATGGTGTATTTATTTCTCCTAAAATCAATTGTTTTGCCGACATTTCACTAACAATAATTTGTCTACATCGCTTAGAATTATTAATCAACGGAAAATATTTGTAATATCCACGACAATTTATGTCTAAATAATTCTATTGTCAATCAAAATATTTATCATTGATTCATTTTTATTAACAATACAAATAATCACTTTCCGAATTATTAATCTTTCGTGGAACAAATGCATCGGGGAAATTCATTTGATTATATAATTGTGGCATCCTGTGACACGATGATGAAGCAGGAAAGCTAAGAGACAAGATATATAGTCTCAAAGACCTAGTACAATAAATATGTTTGGCAGCACAATGCAAAAGGCCCCCAACTAGTCGCACGGGAGCGACTAGGAAACGTCTCCAAAATGACCCAAAAGACTTTGGCTATTTCCAGGTAGGTGGGTGCAAGACTCTTGACGATGATTCCATCGCCTGTCGGCATCAACCAACTTCCAGGAAGGTGTCCCGTAGACCCTATGCCGCAAGACTTTGACTTGCTGTGCTTCTATTGACTTGACCATTTTCCTTGACTTTGGCTTCTCTCTCGCTGCCATCCCTCCCTTTACTCTTCTCTTAATTCCATTGATGAATTAATCTCTCGTTCGCGGTAATTTATTTGGAGGATTATCGGCAAGTTTTTGTCAGGCGAGACTGCTTTAGATTAGTGGAAACTTGGAGCCTCTTTTTTTTTTTTTTTTAACCTAAATTTTCCGGTGCTCTCCATGTAACTGAGCTGGTAAATATGGTCATGCCTGGGGTTCATTTATTCCACACGTCCTTCACACCACTCTTTCGGTCCCCTATTCTTAATCCTCATCTGATGAAAAATTTCATGAGCAATCAGCCTTGTGTCCTGAACTTGCGTAACATTGACGAAAGGCACATCGATTAGGTGAGATGATGTCAAGAAGAAAAAGATTTAGCATTCGCAATGATTTTTTATACGACGTCTCAAAGCTACACGAACCAATTGGTCTGAAGCGACAAAACTCCTTAGGGAGTCAATTTTCGAAAATCAAAATGATATATGACAAAGTTAATTAGAGAAGGAAGCCGATCTGCGTGGAAGAAACGGATTACTTCTTTAGTTGTTAAAGGCCAACTTCACTACACCCCGAGAAGTCTGAAGGAAAATTCCTGCAAAGCCATCAAGTACGGGAGATTTCCAGGCAACCCAACTGGAACATGGCTTGCTTTCTCCTTCCTCTGTCCCATCCTCTATTAGTGCGCGCTACCTATAGTTTTATCAAAAATAGATGCCATCAAACTCGAAATTATTGCGAAGCTCAGGTGCAAGGTGCGAGGACTTTGAATCCGTATGTACCGCTGAACTTGGCTGGCTCCATGCGTAATGTTGGTGAATAGGGCTAGAGTGAATGAATCCATACTATAGTCTCTGTACTATATACTATATAATCACAGTAATCACCTATGTCAACTTTTTTCAATATTTTAAAAGTCAGATTTGATGCAAAGATTAAAATCACTTTAATTTACCAATAATGTATAATCACAGTAATCACCTACATTTTTCTTAGTACACATTGCATTTCTCACTCTCTCCCGTCCAGTTTTCTAAGCCCTTATTTATTTATTTATTTGCTAATGTCCTTCATTCCAATGACCTCGACACGGCATCGACACGGCATTGGAACTATCGCGAATTGCTGTTTCAATCATGTCGTGTCAGCAAGCACGACAAAGTATATTGGGAAGTTTTTTCTCTATAATTCCTTTTTTTGTCTTTTTTTCTTTTTGACCGAACTCCATCTCCAAAATTCAGTCTCCACCTTGTCTCGTCGTTATGCTTCCCTGTTGAACTGAAGAAGGAGGCCTCGATTAAAGGAAGCAGAAAGAAAGATATAGTGGCACATTCGATAAAGTTCCTAATTCCTTTGTTGTATAACTTGTATCATTCAGCCATATACAAAATCATTGAAATTCATCTGATACACTGTCAAGAACGCAGAAAAAATTTAAAAAAGGAGCATTGATGGTATATTAACTTGTGATCTACGAACCTAATAATATGGTCCAGCTATGGAATTAAAAAGTTTATGAATGCAATACTAAACAAACACAATTGATTCTCCAATCAAGACTCTCCTTTACACTAACAAGGTACATAACTCGATTGTCTCCTCAGTGAAGGTGACTTAAATCATTACAATTTCATTTCCTTACGAACCTTTACTAAGCAAGAAGAATAATGCGAAACAAAATGGAATTGGGTTAAAACAGAGTAAAGCTCGGTGAAAGGGACATACGTAAGTCTCAATTCGAAATTCTACTCCCTGTTTCATTGTGACTTCTGTCCTAAAATACAGAGATTGTGACAATTAAAAAGAAGAATCAAATTAGAGGAAGCTTGAGATTCTGGAGAAGGCGTTTTTGGTCATTCCACTATCTTCTTGCATACCAAGCTGTCCTCTTTCCAGGAAAGGCGCAACTTCTGGATCCCTCTTCGTTGAATACACGACTCGAGTCGCCTCTGTTCGCTCTCTTATATAGGCTTACCCAGCTCCCCTGTTTTCCCCCACCTTGGCTGCCCTTCTGTATCCATTCCTTCCTTTGTCTCTTAATTCCATTCTTGGATTAATCTCTCGTCGTGGTGTTTCGTTGGAGGATTATCAGCAAGTTTTTACCAGGTGAGACTCCTTCAGATTAAATGAATATTTGGAGCTCTCTTTTCTTTCCTCAATTTTCCTGTTCTTCTCATGTAACTGGCGCCGGTGAATTGTCTCACCTATTTTTCCTTGATTTATTCCACACATCCTTCACTCAAGGAACGAAAAGAAAATTTACATCCTGTGTTGCGTTGTTTCTGTCGTCTATTTTGTAGATCTGTTAATTCTCGAGCAAATTAAGATAAATAATTAGATTTGTTTTTCTTTACGTTTCTTTTCCTTGCCCAAAGAATTACTTCGTTCTAATATACTTCCCAGAACAGAACAAAAAGAAATAGAAGCTTCTAAAAGGAACAGAGAACCATCAATAACCCTGTTATCCCACTGCAAACGGCCTTCCCATGCCTTCTGATTCACATTATGTTGAGCTCGGATGTCCCTTCTTGCATGGTCTCTCCGGCACAACTCCAAAGAATAATTGGCAGATTTTGCCGGAAGTCGCCCGCCGATAGTATACCTAGAGTAGTCAACTTCTTATCCCTGCTCAGAGTTAGCTGGATGGGTGAGAAGTCCCCATGCATTTGTAGCCTTGTCGATTAGGCGTTCCACTAACATGCTTCCATTTCCGCCTGCTGATCTTTGATCGACTTCCCTCTGTAGCCATCTTTATTCCATGTGCTGAGATTCTTTCCATTATGAAACTTGCCGCAGTCCGACCGTCTCCATTCCTTACTAAAAGACTGGCCCATCCCCCATAAGCTCTTGCCCCTTTGTTTAGCCTTAAAAAGGAGGAGCAGTTAAGATAACAAATTCCTTTCAGCACCTTCACCCATAAAGCATGATGTTCTTCAGTTATTCTCGAGGCAAATATGAACTATCATTAGCAAGGTCCTATGGACCTAATCCTCCCGTGAATTTGGGTTGAGTAAGACACTGCCAAGTCTTCCAATGAGTTTACCTTCTTGTCTCCTATGTCCCCGTAGTAGTTGAAAATCATGTTATTAATTCATTCCACCCGCTCATATTTCTAGCCACGCTCTCCCTTTAAAAGTTCAAGGCCTCACTTTTAGATCTCCCTCAGAGGTCCACACTAGGTTTTAGCAAAATTTTCAGCCAACAGTCATGCCTGGAGCATTACACACTTCCTTGTGTTCTGAGAAGAGTCAGGACCGAAACACAGCAGATTCTGCACACTAATCTCTTGACCTTGTGCGAGGTTAACCTTCTAAAAGTTCCTTCAATGTCCTACAATTAGAAACAGAAGCTTCTAAAAAGAACAGAGAAGCATCAGTTAAAAAAGAGTGGGATAATTGAGCAGCTCCTTTTCACCTTGATACCCTTCACTTTAATGCAGACGACGGCTTTATTGAGTTAGGCAGACAAGCAATCTGTGAGAATTATGAATAGAAATGAATATGGAGGGTCTCCTTGTCTTTTCATCTAAGATCTTATTATGCTGGACAGTCGTGATCCATTTTATAAAAATCGCATCAAAACTCTGACCAAAAAAAAAAAAAAAAAAAAAAGCATCAAGACCCCTTATTACCATGACTTTTTGAGAAATAACCCACTCAAACCTGTCATAGCCTTCCCTCGCAAAGCCCGCCAACGATCACCAAGTCGACCCTCATGTGAGGGTCGCAGACACTTGCTCGGTCACCCCCTCACGGATGCTTGCCTCCGGTAGCCTGGTCAACGCTCTTGCGAAGCACACCGACGCTGGAGCAAGGCTTGCCGGATCGCTATTGGCCACCCAAGTTTCGATTTGCACCTTATCAGGGTCAGGGTTATTCGGAATAGCAGCTCATGGGCTTGGAATTTCCTAACGAAGGAAGAACATGATGCCCTTGGGACGTTCCGACTCTTGCCAATTTGCTTGTTTGCCTCAAATTTATAGCAGCGTCGAAAGCGAATTAAGTTGCCGTTTCAAATCCCCGTGGGTTTCCCCTCAAGCAAATTCCACCAATACAACAACCCAAATCATGGCTGTATGCTTCTTTTCTTTCTTAAGGGTCCTTCCATTTTCATGCTTGGTCTCACACCTCGAATACTAGATAGGAAACGCCGAAGTACTTATTTATCGGATAGAAGTCAAAATATAAATGCCGAAAGCCAAAAAGTTTTGTGCCTGGAACTGGAATACTAACTGACCACATTTTTCCCCTTAATGCTCTCAGCAGGTTGACAATGGATGTCAACTAATTTTTAGGATTCGTCGAAGTATCTTGAGTCTTGTTCAAGGGTCGGCAACCTAAGCAGAGTCCAAGCGAAGATGGGTCCTCTGGAAATGAATATGAGTATGGTGTCAGCCAAGAAGGCGGACATAAGTATCCAACTAGAGCACGAAGAGAGGAGACCAGGAAAGAAGAGGAAGAGAGAAGTTGATGTGTGGATGCAAAGAGCGGGATCGCTGGAGGATCGAGTCCACGAGTTAGGACAAAAAGTCCAAAAGACACCTTTCCTTCTTCGTTTCATGTTGGCGGATCAGGTCCGTGGCCTTGCGACTGAATTGGACAAATTGCACGAGAAGGGTAGATTTGATCATGGTCTGACGCTGGATGTGAAACCGGCCCGAGGCTATGAACTGCAACCAGGTGAACTAGTGGGACAAGCTTCTCAAACAAAGAGGGATGAGATCTGGGATTGCTTGATGAAGGCAGAGGTGCTCCATGTGGGTGTTTGGGGACAGGCGGGAGCGGGCAAAACCTTTCTCTCGAAGCACATACATGATCGGATAGTGCGAGACTGTCCAAGATTTGATGGTGCTTGTTTGGTCAATGTATCGCAAGAAGGCACAGTTGGTATGATACAAACTGATATTGCCAAATATCTCGAGCTAGATTTGACGGGGGTGAGCGCTGTTTACTGGGGCGCAAGACTGAGGAAGGCATTGCAGGGTAGGAGACTCCTCCTTATCTTGGATGATGTTTGGAAATCTTACTCTTTGGAAGAATTGGGTATAGCCCTAGAAAGAAATGGATGCAAATTGATCGTGACATCGCGATTGAAGGAGGTGTGCAAGCAAATGAATTGCCACGAGCTTGTCCATGTGACAACTCCTCCTGAGGAGATACCTCAAGAGTTTGAAGAAGAAGAAGAAGAAGAAGTGTAAAAACTAGAATGTTAAGGAAGTTGTAAGAGAGGGAGGTGTTTTTGGTTGGGGGGTCTTGCGGCGCCCCCGCCCGGCGGGGTGTGTGTGGCACGCTGAGGGCGTTGATGAATTTGACCGGGATGATGTTGGCGGGGCAAGATCATTTGTGATTTCAATAAGCAACTTGGGATTTGCAAACAACCCAAGTAACAGAGGATTTTAGAGAGACTTCTCTCCGTCATTTCCATTTAACATAATATTGCAGCTTTTTGTCAAGCGATGTCTGAACGAGGATATAAGACTAAAGGGTTTGTTTCTTCTTTTTGCCTTTATTTTTGGGGGTTTTTCTCGTTGGCATTTTCTATTACGAAATTGCATGCCGATCCTAAAAAATACCGCAAATAAACAATCTATAAGACAGAAAGTAATAATAAAAAAAGCAAAATAAGAAGAACAGGCCAAAAATTTAATATCAAAGTTTGCCCAAATTTGATTACGTTTTCACACAGAGACACTTTACGCATCTTTTTTTTTTTTTTTTTTTGATGACTCGGGAACCGTCATTGGCCGGCAGCCTAGATGTAAACCCGGGGCGGACTGAGCCACTACCATAAACCCAGTTGCGTTTGAGTCACACGAACGCGACGCCTCTGGGATTCAAACTCCTCCGGAGCCCCAAGCCAACTGCGCCACTGCGGGCGGTGGTCACTTTACGCATCTATTAGACTTCAAAGAAAATTAGAATACAATGATGATCTTTCTCGAGATCAGTGCATAAAGAAATTGAGAATCCTTATAAAAAAGAAACTTACTTTTTTCTTTTCTCCTTTTTTTTTCTTAGCGTCTTGACGACCGGCATCTTGCAATTGCTAATATAAATGCGTAACTTTTAACCTAAAAGCAAATCTAATGGAAAAGACAAAAAAAGTCCCTAAAAAAATATTTGGCTTTATCTACGATAATCTTCCACTTGAAGACAAACGCACCTAATGCCCCAAGCAACTTTGCATCCATTTTCTTCAAAAAGTAGTAAGTGGAAAACTTGTGTTTCTACGGTATCCCTTATCAATTAACATGGAGTAAAGCCAAATGGTAATAGTACAGAAAGTATGCTTCTCTATGTCTAATATCTTGTCAACATGTCAATTGGATTCTTCGAGCTATTAAATCTTCTATAATTTTAACTCATTATCTTTCAATACTAATATGATAAAATGATAATGCTTCCCAATATGTCTAGTCCTTGAGTGATAAGTTACATTCTTTACGAAGTGCATTGCACTTTAACTATCACTCCACAGTGTACTAACTAACTAATTTCGATGTAACTTCTCCATGTAATCTTGTAATCACATGATTAGAGGCTTCGTAATCACTATGTACTCCACTTCTGTCATTGATAGAGCCACTATTTTTTGTAATTGAGATATCTAACTCAATACTGTACTTGTAATTGTAAAGACATATTCAGTGATACTCTTATCATTATCTTGATCACCCAAGTGATTTGCATTTACATAACCTGCAACTCTAAAAATATACCACCATAACAAAAAGGGCAATTTGATGTACCTGCTAAATTCCTCAATATCCATTTCACTATATTCCAATGCTCTCTACCTAGGTTTTGCATAATTTACTCACAACTCCCATTGTCTATGCAATATCTGGTTTTGTGCTCACCATAGTATACATCAAACTCTCTACTACTGATGCATATGAAACTGCCACCATATCATCTTTCAAAGCATGAGTGCTCGGACACATATCCTTCGAAAGTTTGAAATAACTCGTTAGAGGAGTCACAAATGGCTTTGCCTTGTCCATGTTAAATCTCTTTAACACCTTATTCATGTAGTCTTCCTATGATGATCATAATTTCGTATTTTTCTTGTCCTTAATGATTTTCATGCCTAAAATATTATTGGCCTCTCACAAGTCTTTCATAGCAAATTGCGATAATAATATCTTTTTCACTTCTGCGATTCTCTTTATATTAGAGCTAGCCATCGGCATGTCGTCCACATATAAAGAGAGATACACGATATCACCATTGTCATACTTACGAAAATAAACACAATGATCAGATTCACAATATGGAAATACTTTTTTTTCGGAAGAAGTATACCTCAAGTTAGGAAAGTAACACTTAAGTTTTTTTTTTTTTTTTTTTTTTTTTTTTTTGAAAAGTGGGACACTTAAGTGCTACCTCTGGTGAATCTTGCTAGAAATCCTACGTGATAATTTTATTTTTTTATTTTTCTTACTTACGTGGCTCGTTAGAGAGTTGACTCAACAAAGAAACGCAAGAATGACGTCGTTTTGGCGTGGATTTAAATTTAAATTAAAAATTAATTTAAAAATTATAAAAAAATAATTCTTAAAAAAAAAAAAAAAGGAAGAAGGCAGCGAGGCCCGAGCCTTCGCCACCGTCGCCTCCCCGCCATCGCCGGGAAGGGTTAGCAACGATGGAGTGAGGTGGGGTTGGGGGAAGGGGTTGGCCCAGGGGTCGCCGGGCCCTAGTTAAGGGCCAGCAACCCCGATCAAGTAATGGTGAGGACCCACGAGCCCTCGTCCAAATCTAGGGCAAGGGTCACGACCCTCACCTAGATGTGACAAGGATTGGCAGCCCTCGCTTGTCCAGGTCAAGGGCCGTGATTGGCTAGTCGGCCAAGGGCTGTCACCACTGGGGGTGACCCCTAGCGGACGGGCCCCCAATGAGCGGCAACCCTCACCCGGCCCAACCCAACCAAGGGCCGCTGATAGTTGGGGTGACCCCTCAACGAGCAGCCACCCTTGGCCCAACCGACCGAGGGCTGCGACCTTTACCCCATATCTGGGCAAGGGTTCACTGACCCTTGCTGCTGGTTGGTCAAGGTCGCTGGCCCTTAGTTAGGGCTTGGCGACCTTGGCCGACCCTACCCCCACCGTCACCGGCCTTTCCTAGCAATAGCATGGAGGCGATGGCGGTGAGGACTCAACCGCCTTCTTCCTCCTTTTTTTTAAATGTTTTAAATAAATTTAGTTTTAAATTAAATTTAATTAATTTTTATATTAATTATTTACCACCTCAGTAGCAAAACGACGTCGTTTTGTACTTATTTCACCAGAAAATCACCACGTCAGCATTTTATCTGGATTTTCTCGCCGTTAGCACTTAAGGATGCGCATGACGATGTTTCTATTCCGAAGAACTATTTCTTTTCAGAAATAGTTATTTTCTATTTCTACTCCAGGAAAAATTTCTGAGTAAAAATAAGGTATTTTGTAACTATACAAAATTTATATTCTTGAAATAGAAAATGAATAAAAATGTGTTTGGTACAATTTATAAATTTCTATATTTATTCGCTTTTTTTTTCTTACTCGCAGACCACCGACCACCGTGCGGTGGGCGACAGTTCTGCAATAGGGGTCGGCAACGATGGTCAACAATTATGCGATGGCAGGCAACGATAGTGCAGCGGCGAGCAGTGATCGACAGCAACAGCAGGCTGTCAGCAATCGAGCAACGGCGACAGCGATCGGTGGTGGTTGTCGGTTAGTGGGCTATGGGCGGCAGCAACCGTCACCGGTGGTTGAGAGGCGACGACGATCACCAACGGTCAGGTGGCTGCGCGGTGGCGGCAATCATCAACGGTCGGGCGGCTACAACAATCGCTAACAATCGAGCAACAACGATGGTCAGCTGCCAGCAGTCGACTGATGGTGGCCGCAAGCAACCGGAGGTGGCCGGCGATCGGCGGTGGCCGCAACAAGGAAGAAAAACAGAAGAAAAATAGAAAAGGAAAAAAATGATTTATTTCTAGAAATTATTCTCGAGAACAAGAAGCTACTTTTTTTTATTTTCTTATTTCTGTTCCAAATCTATTCTCCAATCACTTTTCAATTCCGAGGAATAGAAAAGTAAGTTGGTCTTACCAAACGGATTTTTGTTCATTTTTTGTTCAGGGGAGCAAAAGAACAAAAATTGGGAGAAATAGAATCGTTACCATGCAAGCCCTAAGTGATCTATTTTGCTCCAATTTTGTCACTTTAGTATCACTTTCCTAAATTTTGGCACCTTAAGTGTCCCTTCCGTACCAAGTTTTGGCACTCTAGATGTCCGACACTCCTTTTTCTTCCATGAGACCATCAAACTTTAAGTACCATTACTGTGGAGTTTATATCAAGCCATATAAGTTTTTCTTCAAGCGACATACCATATGCTCCTTACTTTAGACTTCAAAACTCTTAAGTTGCGCCATGTATAATTCTTCATCTAAGTCACAGTGTAAAACACTATTTTCACGTCTAACTGTTCAAGATGAAGATCTTTCATTGCAACTATACTCAGCAAAACTCTAATTGATGTCATTTTTACTAGAACTAAAAATATCTTGGAGTAGTTGATCCATTCTTTTTGAGAAAAACCATTAATCACAAGTCTTGCCTTATATCTAATACTACTATCTACTTCATTCTTAATCCTGCACACCCATTTGTTTAGTAAAGTTTTTTTTTTTTTTTCACCTGTGGGCAACTTGGTTAACTCCCAAGTTTTTTCTTGACATAACGAGTTCATTTCTTTTTTCATATATGCTCTCACCGCAGGTGAGATGTGTCTTTCTTTGTCTCATCATTAGTCTCTAGTTCTCCCGAATCTTTATAATAGACATGGCTTAGAACAATATTAACTAATAAATCAAAAACTACCCTTAGGCCTTCTCACACGTGTAGAGCTCCTCAAGACAAGTACTTTGAGGTCATTAGTTTACTTCGAATCACTGTGTTCCTCTTGAATTGCCTCATCACTGATAATAAGCTCATCTTGAACCTCTCATTCAAGTGCACTTGGATCCACTGGAACCAGCTTCATGGGCATTGTGTCTAACTCAATATTCTGGTTTCACTGCCTTCTCTTAATCTGTGTAACAATCATTGTACATCTTTTTTTTTTTTTTTTTTTCATGAAATACCACATTTTGATCGCAGATGACTATGTTATTTTCATAATTCCAAAGGCTATAACCATACTCATCTCCATCGTATCCAATAAAGATGCACTTTTGGGACTTGGCATCAAGTTTCTTCCTATCCTCCATATCAATTAAAAAGTGCATGCAATACAATCAAACACTTTTAGATGGGCAGAAGATTGCTTCAAGTGCCATAAGTTAGCACAAAGAGACACTTAAGTACTAAAAGTTACGAAATGTACACTTAAGTATCATGTTCAAAAAGAAATGGGACACTTAAGTGCTACTCCGACCAAAATATGGCTAAAGTGCTGACGTGTGCAATTTCCGGCGAAATAAGTGCAAAACGACACTGTTTTGCACGCCGACATGGCCAAATAGTGCAAAAATGACATCGTTTTTGCATTGACGTGGTAATAAATTAATGTAAAAATTATTTAAATTTAATTTAAAACTAAATTTACTTAAAATATTTAAGGAAAAAACCACCAAAAACCCTAAACTATGCACAAAGTGACAAAAATACCCCAAACTTTTTTTGCACCACCAAAAACCCCCAAGTTTGCCATCTCGTGACACATTTACCCCATCGAGGGTATTTTCGTCTTTTTATTTGTTTTTTTCTTTTTTTCTTTTTTTTTTTTTTCTCTTCCCTCCGCCGGCTCCGGCGGAGGGAAGCCGCGTCCGGCGAAGGCTGCCCTCGCCGGCGTCGGCCCGAGGGGCGCCCTCGCCGGTCCGGCGAGGCGGCCCTCGCCGACGCGAGCGAGGGCGGCCCTCGTCGGCGTCGGGCTAGGACGGCCCGACGCCATCCTAGCCCGACGTCGACGAGGGCCGCCCTCGCTGCGTCGGGCGAGGCACCCCGCCGGCGTCGGGCGAGGGTGCCCTCGCCGGAGATCCGGCGAGGAGGCCCTCGCCGACCCGGCGAGGGCCGCCCTCGCTCGATGCCGGCGAGGGCGGCCCTCGCTGGGTCGGCGCCGGCGAGGGCGGCCCTCGCCGGACGTCGGCTTCCCTCCGCCGGAGCCGGCGGAGGAAGAGAAAATTAAAAAATATATATTTTTAAAAGAAAAATGACCAAAATGCCCCTAAGATTTAGGGTAAATGTGTCACGAAATGAAAGTTCGGGATTTTTTGTGTCACAAAAAATAGTTTGGGGTAAATGTGTCACGAGATGGCAAAGTTTGGGGTTTTTGGTGGTGCAAAAAAAGTTTGGGGTATTTTTGTCACTTTGTACATAGTTTAGGGTTTTTGGTGGTTTTTTCCCAAATATTTAAAAATACAAATATAAATATTAAAAATTCAAAAAATTCAAAAAAATTTAAAAAAGGGGGGGCAAAGACGGTGAGGGCTCACCCTCGGCCGACCCTTCCCCCTGGCCAGGGCGCCACGTCAGCGTTTTGGCTGGATTTTGGCCAGATTGGCACTCAAGTGATCCATTTTACTCCGATTTTGGCACTTAAGTGTATCTTTCGTAACTTTTGGCACTTAAGTGTCCCTTTACGCCAACTTATGGCACTCTAGGGGTCCGCGTGTCCTTTTAGATATGAACAATTAATCTTTTTACCTAACCACTGCTCTTGTGGTATTTCTCCATCAACGCACTAGATGAACTCTTGTTGATAAAATAAATAGCTGCATTAACTGCGGTAGTCCATATGAGTATTAGAAAACCCGTGTGTAGCCTCATATATCTCACATATTCTAGAATAGTCCTATTCATTCTCCCAACCACGTCGTTCTCTCGACGAGTTCTAGGAGTAATCTTCAACCCGCGTATACCTTCCTAGCTCAAGTATTCTACAAATTCTAGCTCTTGTATTTACCATCATTATCAAACTTCAAAGCTTTAATTTAATAACCTGTCTCTATTTCTATCTTGGTAATCTGCATTAATACTTTTGATTTTTCTTTAAGAACACAGACGCAAGTCTTCCTTGTCGCATCATTAATGAAGATAACAAAATATCTCTTACCACCATAACAGAGTTCCTTAGTTGGTCCCCATACATCAACATGAACCAACTCTAACTTCTAGTTTTATTTTGTTGTCCATTCAATTGAAAACTGACAGCCTTCTATTTTCCATAAATACAACTCTCATAGAAATATAACTCAACTTTTTGCAAACCCAGAAGTAATTTTTTCGAGTGTAACTGCTTTACACCCTTTTTCACCAAAATGTCCCAAATGATAATGCCAAAAAGTAAACAAATTACCTATAGCCACTATAGCAATCATATCATTGATATTATCTCCTTAGAGAAGGTAAAGTGTACTCGTATGCTTTCCCTTTGCTATTACTCTTGCCCCTGAGGTTATCTTCCACTCTTCGCATCCAAAGGTTGTTATAAAATCTCCTTGCTCAAATTTACTAGTTGAGATCAAATTTTTCTTTAATTCGAGAATATGTCTAGTTTTATGCAAAACTAGATGTCCTCCACTTAATATGTTCGCAATCACAATTCCTTTTCCAACAATCAGACACATGTGGCCATTTTCCACAACTACTTGCCTAAATTTTGCACTAACATAATCATCAAATATGTCTCTTGGCAAGGTGCAATAGAACGAAGCACCGTAATCAATAAATCATTTGTTTGCCGTCAAGTCAAACCCTACAATCAAACACAAGTTCTCTAATAGAGGTTCATCGCTAACCACATTAGCTCCTTAATTCTCATCTTGCTACTTCTTTTTGTTAGCTTCACACTAAAACATCTGATGTCTGGTTTAGTGACAAAACCAACACTCATTTTTTGCAAACTGTCTCTTGTCCTTTGATTGTGACCTTCCACGCCCGCTGAATTTCCTCTACTTTTACTTCTTCCATGGTTCTCCACTACTAGTGCCGTTGAAGATGTAGATGCCGAAAATTATTATCATTTGATACTTTCCTTCACATCTCTTCATTCATGATGCTGCTCATAGCATCATCTAGAGTCAAATTTTCCGTCATGGTGCTTGAAATTCCCTGCACCATGATATTTTTTTTTTTTTGATCTGACTGCACCATGATATTGAAGTTTTCTAGAAGGGAACATAAAAATAATAAAGTTTGGAGCTTCATATTTAGATTTATGCCAACGGATTCCAACTGACCCATGATGTATGTGAAACTATTAATGTACTTTATCATAAAACTTATGTTAGATAACTTCATATTAACCACTTTCTTTAGCAAAAATACCTGAGTTGATATGGACGGCTTCTCATAAATATTCATTAGGATATCCATAGGTTCTTTTGTAGTTTTTGCTTTCACAATATGGTACCCTGTCTTTTTCATCAACCCTAGATGAATCGCACCTAATACTTTTCGATCAAGAATCCTCCATCCAGCTTCAGCTGTCGGATCTACTTTAGCCGTCTCAAATTTTCAACCCTCAATGGTGAATAGAGTTCTTTTTGATAAAGACAATCTTCGATTTAGAGTTTCCACCATCTAAAATTATGTCCATCGAACTTATCGATTTTGATTTTATCTTCTATCATACTGTTTGCTTTTAATTGAA
The DNA here is from genome assembly GCA_014182555.1 of Eucalyptus erythrocorys. NCBI lineage: Eukaryota > Viridiplantae > Streptophyta > Magnoliopsida > Myrtales > Myrtaceae > Eucalyptus > Eucalyptus erythrocorys. Next base: position 21,011,051 of record CM024602.1, read on the forward strand.
TGTCACCGAAAAACCCTCGATGTTCTCGATTAGCTAACCCAGGCTCTAATACTAGTTGTTATGAAATCGCATGCCGATTCCAAAAAATACCACAAACAATCCATCAGATAGAATATAATAATAAAAGAATAGAATTAGAAGAGTATGCCAAAAAATTTGCTATTGAAGTTTACCCATACTTGTGCTACATCTCCATGCAAAGGCACTATATGAATCAACTAGACTTCGAAGAAAGTTAGAATATAGTGATGATCTTCTGTCAAGATCATAACACAAAGAGATTGAAAACCATCACCAAAAAAAAACTCAATTTTTTCCTTTATCATTTTCTTTTCTCTCTATTTTATTTTTTGGCGTCTAGACGCAAACGTCGATATAAAGGTGTAGCATTTAACATAAAAAAAAATCTAATAGAAAGGATAAAAAAAAAAAAAAAAAGCCCCTTAAAAAAGATTTGACTTCATCTACAACATCTTCATTGCTTGAGCTTAACTTGACATTTGTGTATCCACCGAATGACTTTTCTCTCTGCCTATTCATGTTGAAATTCGAGCGCCTTTTTTTTTTCCATTGTTCAGCACAATTGCTCTTTTAAACTTCTCGTGAAACTCCTCAAATGTGAGCATGCTCGGGTGAGAAAGTCGACTCGGGTATGCGAAGAGCACTATCGCTGGAGGATCAAATCCACATGTTAGGACAAAAAGTTAGAGAGAGGCGTTTCTTTTCTTGTCTCATGTTGGCGGATCAGGTCCGTGGCCTTGTGACTGAAGGGGACAATTGCACGAGAAAGCTAGATTTGATAACGGTCTCACACTGGATTTGAAACCGGCCCGAGGCTATGAGCTACAACCAGGTGAACTAGTGGGATAAGCTTCTCATAAAAAAAGGGATGAGATCTGGGATTGCTTGATGAACGAAGAGGTGCTCCGAGTGGGTGTTTGGGACAGGCGCGAGTGGGCAAAACCTTTCTCGCGAAGCATACACATGATCAAATAGTGCAAAATTGTCCAAGGTTTGATGGTGCTTGTTTGGTCACTGTATCACAAGAAAAAGGGTTTTGCACACTATCTACAAGAGTGATCATACATCCTCCGAAGAGAACAACCTGAATGTGGTCCCAATATCACTAGTGCCATCCGTGGTATGAACACTAACAATGGGGTCAATTTTTATTGTCTCGTTGGGAAGAATTTCGGATTCTACAATTGGAGAATCAATCATTTTCCAATCTATAATCATTTCCTTAAAAGGAGCCAAAGGTATGACCACATTCCGCAACGTTCACGCATGCATTAGCACTAATGTTGATTCTGTGCTCTGTAGAGAACCAAAACCTACTATCGAAGCATCCGCCACAAAATGTTTATCAGCCCTATATTTTGTAAATCATCCGGATGAGTAAATAGCTCTACATTACCTTATGAAGCAAACCACGACACAAAACCAGTGCTTCATGTCTCGCGAATTCTCTCACCCTCAAGCTGAACAGGACTAACCAACTTTGATTAAGATGAAGTCTAACATCTCCCACTTACAAGTACATATTAACGAAGGAAAAAGAAAAACAAGAAAATTCCAACAACCTAAGACATGTTCCTTCCATGCATAAATAATCCTATTTTCTCGACATTTTCTCGACATCATCTAGAGTATCAACACCATGAACCTCATGGTCGACCTTTATCACTTGTTTAAGGGTTTTTTTTTCCTAAAAAAAGAAAAAAAAGAGAAAAGGAGAAAAAGAGCCGCTCGATCAGAATGTAGAAAAAGAAACGACTTGCTTTGTATTCTACTAGCAGTGATTCCTTTGAGATTTAATAATGTTAGTATGTAGATTCTTGTGGTGGTAAAAAGGCATCCTGATAAAGTCAATAAGAGAGGTAATTGAAATTTAAGCAAGAAAAGTATTTACCTTTACGATGAAGATTTCCTCATTTCAGCCTCAAATTACATGAGGAAATCCACAAAAATAGAGAAATTGAACCAAATATCCTTATTTTGGCCAAAAAAACTGCCAGTTTGTTGCATCATCTTCATAACCACGTCTTAAGCCAAAATATAATATATGCATGAGGGTAGTGCTAATATATTTAATATTAAATTACGTCATCATTTAAGAGTAAATTTTTTGAATAGTTAGTAGCGGTCCTATAACATTTCACAAGAATTATCCTACTTTCTAGAAATGTTGTTTCATGCAATGTGTTAATTAGCACAATGCACAAGGCATCAAGTAGTTTTTGGCATGAAAGTAACTTAAAAATGCATCCAAAATGACCCGAAGACTTTGGCTAGTTCCAAGGTGTATGCAGGACCCTTTGATGACAATTTCTCAACAAAGAAGGAACATGTCCTTGGGACCTTCCAATTTGCCAATTGCTTCTTTGCCTCAAACTATAGCAATGCCGAAAGTCATTTTAGTTGTCGTCTTCTAATCGCCACTGGTTTTCCCCTTGGAAAATCCACCCAAGAAAACCCAAATCATAATTGTATGCTTCTTTTGGTTCTCTAGAGTCCTTCCCTTTTCATTCTTATCTCGCACCTCGAATACTAATTAACAATTATCACTTGAAAGTACTGAGCTGTCGAATATTCAAATAAAACACAAAATGGAAATGCTGACAGCTAAAAGGTTTTGTACTTGGAATACTAACTGATGACATTTTTCCCCTAGAGCTCTCGGCAGTCTTCCAATGGATGACAACAATGCTCTGGGATTGCCACCAGTGCCATAAGTCTTGTTCTAAAGGTCAGCGAGGTCCGTGGAGTCAAAGTGAAGATGGATACTCTAGAAATGAATATGGGGATGATAAAGAAGAGAAAGGATAAAAAGGATAAAAAGAGAAAAAAAATTTGGCACGCTCATGATCCGGACACCTCATCAAGCCGACTCAAGTGTGTTTTGCAATGCCGATAAGAGATCGAAGCCTTTAATCAGCTACTTGGAGCAATCGTCACAATTAGGGGTCGAAATTCAGATTTCTTGGATATTTGTGTGGTGAAGCCTGATTTTTAGTCGTTGAACTGCATATTTTTATAGAAATGGTACTTTGGAATGTTGTGAAGCTATAGCATCTTATGGATTGTGATTTGAGCTTACGGTTTGTCCGAAATAGAATTTTAAAATTGGGGGCACATTTTGGAGCTCTAGCGAACAGTAGCTTTGAGATTTTTTTTTTTTTTTTTTTTTTTTTTTTTTTGGTTTTTTCAATGATGTTTTGGGGTGACTGAGTAGGGGCTGTTGTAGTACATTAAGAGAGCTTTCTAAAAATTGTAAGACGGCTCGAAACGGAATTCTTTGGAGGAAATTATGGCACGATGAAGTTGGCGCATGGGCCACACCTAGCAGAAAACAATGGGTTTCCGCTAAATGCAAGATTTCAGGGTGCATATGTGTCATTTCATCGACAAATAGGCCTAGAATAGGCGAGACATTATAAGAATATCCTTTTTACTCAGCTTTTTGATATTATTTTTCTGTTAATTGTTAGGGATTCGAGTGCGTTGGTTCGAGTAAGCGTTGTAGTTGATTTTTGACTTTTCCCATATGAGTGATACTATTTATTCTTTGTATTTTAAACTCATGTTTTGAGAAACATAACATCTTTTTTCCTTTGTTAAGCTGATTCCCCTTGTAACCATTTTTTTTTATGACAATACCTTTATTTCCCCAAATTTGATTAAATAATGCAATCTACCTAGTTGGCACCCCATGTGCTATACACATGAAATTTTCAGCTACAATAGGTCTTCAATGGGCTTGGCTGAATTTTATGCTCTCGCAAGCTTAGTCTATATAATTCAATTAAGTCAAAACCTCCCCACTTAAATCCATAAGTTACAGTCCAATCAAAATGCAATTTATGTGGGCTTAATACTATTAGATGAAAGTGCTCTTAATATGCAAATGTAATCTAACATTTTTTTTTTTTTTTTATCTAGGGGCCAGGGGGGCTGATCTTAATTTTCTTATCTAATGAATAACTAAATGCAATTATCAAAATTTAGGTGTTAGCATCCAAGAATCAATTTAATAGGAAAAAAAAAAATTGCATGCATTAAAAATTGAACCTTGTCTTGAACATGACAGAACGACAATGCAACTCTTGGTCAAATAATGTTTTTGTAGTAATATAGTGCAACTTTTATATTTTATTATAAGAATTTGATTTTTTTACCCAAAAAATAAAATCAACTGATTCTTAGGCAGATTCAGTGCGATCGGTTTGATTCCTAATTCCAATCTTTTAAAACCTAGGGTCATAGAGTGAATTCCCGATATTAGGCCGGGAACTAACTCACCCGAAACCTATCACCTTAATTTTTTTACACCGCAACAAATACGGTCAAAGTAAAGTACTTGGTAACAATTCTTTTCTCCAAAAAAACTTCTGATGTAAGTTATGCTTAAACACTTGCAAGACTTTTAGCAATCTTTTGAGAAGGCTAATCCAAGATTCATGATAAATTCTATCGTTTTTCTACCATTTTTAATCTATCACAAAAAGGGTATTTTGTAATAAGTAGGTAAATGATTGTTGACACCAAAAAATGACCGAATTTTTTGTTATTATCGACAAGTATCAAACCTAGTTGACAAAAGTAGAGTTTGGTCAACAATGAACGAAGTAATTGATAACTTGAAGGGAATCGACAATTGGCTGAGAAAGTCATCAACAACATCAATTATTGATCGAGCCTTTATCAAGACTTGGGAGGTTGACTAAGAAAATCATTAACAGCGAGCAATCGACATGAAAACGTAATTTTGGGTAGTTATGTTTTGTTGCTCCTAATTTTGAGATTTTATAACTTCTTGTTGACAAGTGTTCTAGATAATACAAGTTAGTGGATGACACAACTTCTTGCAACCGCCATTGAGAAGTTATTTGTTAATTTGAATTTTAAAGTTGTAAGTATTCTATATAAGCGTCAATGTGGGTTATAAGTAGCCACATCATACTCTTTGTAAACCCCGATCAATCAATTAATCAAACTCGAGGTTTCGCAGATTTATCTTCATTTTCACTTTTCTACCATTCAAATATGTTTCAATTCCTATACTTTAGTCATAGTTTTAGATTTCTATGTCATCGGTTGAATTCGATGTTGTATCTTTTCATCTTACTTTGTCGTTGATTAAATCAACAAAATGATTTATACTCCATCGTCAATTAAATATCGATGAAGCATATCTGTTCCTTATGATTCCGTAAGACTTTAGTTCGAAATTGCCACAAAACCTGTCTTCTATTAAAAAAAGTCGAAGAACAAACCTTAATGGAAAGTATTTCATCAATGAAACAATTTCAGTGAAACATTTTTGGCAACCCAATGTAATGACTTGTGGTTCCATCTAAGGATTTACAATGGCAAGAACAAGGAATCATCCAAATTCTAAAGATGCAAGGGGTAACTATAACAATGGTAGTGACAGGATTGCACACTCTAAATTTGCAGCCGTTAACCAAGTGATAGAAGAAGGCAAACGTGAAAGGGCATGCCTTCCTCGACGTCTCATTAAAGAATAGTCAAGAAGTTGTACCAAATTCTCACATGCTGGCCACCATGAAGATATTATTGTTTTAAGAGTAGTTGAATGACATAAGCAATTGCATTTTGAGTCACATGTCATAAGTGATCAAGCTTATCATCATCAATGCCATGAATGATCTTAAGGCCCAGCTCGTCTAATCAACTACCACTATCAAATCCGTGGTAAAATGGTCCGTTCTTAGTCCCTTTTTAATTATCGATGCCAATAACGTTGGTTAGAGTAGTCAACCCCCTATAAGAATAATGCAAAGGCTTGAATCTTCTAATTAAGGTCACATTGATAAGAATTATTAAGTTGGTGTTGGTCAAAATAATCGGATAGATACAATAATTTGGCAAATCGAACTAGTCAACAAGTTGGTGAATTGCCAAATGTTGAAGATGTAAGGCCGGTTCCACTCAATGTGAATATTCCTATAGCCTAACATGCTGATAATGTTGATAATCTTGCAAGACCAGAATTACCACCTAGGGAGTAAAATGGTCAACTAAATCCACAGTTGAACCTAGCACAATTTGTCGAAGAAGTTCACAATAATTGGGGTTGTAAAGGGGTCTTATCATAATAGTTTGTAGGAAATCACATTTTGAGTAGTTGATAACTAGCATTTTCCACGAAACTTTGAAATCCCTTAATTAGCCATTTTTACTAGTGAAGATGAACAATCTAACTATTCACACAATGATCAATTTATAGCTTAATGTAAAGAAACAAGGACAAATGAGTTTTTAAGAATTGGGTTATTTCCTTTGTCTTTGGCAAAAACTACTTTTACCTAGCACATTGATTTACCACCTAATTCAGTGTGTAATTGGGTAGAGATAGAGAAACAATTCCATTCTCAATACTATAGAACGACACTTGAGGCATCAATTACTAATTTGGTCACACTCTATCAATACAATAATGAGTCGATCGGTTTGTCGCTTGATTCAAAAAGGCTAGAAATAGATGCCTTACTTTACTCTTGGAGAAAGAATTCACAAATTGGCTTTCAATGGATTGAAATTCAATGTAAAAGAAAAATTCAAAGACAAAAACTTTGCCAATTTATGTAATTGGCAATGCAAGTGTCTAAGTATGAGCAACTATTTAGGGATAGAGATAAAAGACCACATGAAGACTTTTGCACAAAACTTGACTTTCGTGGAAAGCATGTCAAAAATGATGAATCCGACCAAGATAACATTCGGCAAAGTAAAATTGAATTGGCCAATGACAAGGGGGCACAAGATGACTCATAATAATCTAATTTAAAAGAATCGAATAATCCATGAATAATTCCATTATTTTAATGGGGGCATATGTTGACACCCAAATATGACTATCTTTTTTGCTATTATCGACAAGAATCAAGCTTAGTCAATAACAAAAGAGTTTAGTCAACAATGAATATAACAATCAACAACTCGAAGGGATTTGACAACTCGCTAATGAAGTCATCGACAACATCAATTTTCAACGGAAGCCCTTTTCAAGACTTGAGAGGTTGATCTACAAAGTAATCAACAATAGGTAATCGACACAAAAACGAACTACTAGGTAGTTATGTTTTGTTGCCACTAATTTGGGGATGTTATAACTTCTTGTAACCGCCATTGGGAAGTTATTTATATTCCAAAGTTGTAACCAATGTATATAATCATTGTTTGTGGGCTATAAATATCTACATCGAACTCTTTTTAAACCTCGAACAATCAATCGAAGAACCAAACATTCTTGTATATTTATAGTTTATCATTAGTTTTCCACAATTTAAATGTCTTTGAATTCTTGTACTTTAGTCATAGTTTCATATACTTTCATCATCAATTAAATTTGGATGTTGTATCTTTGTCGTGTTATTTTGTCATCGATTAAATTCCGACAAAGTTTTTGAATTTCGTCATTGATTAAATTCTAACAAAGCATATTCATTCCTTGTGATTCTTTGAAATATCTATCTAAAATTTCCACAAAACCTGTCTCTTCTTAATAAAAATTGAAGAATGAATTTTCGTGAAAAATATTTCGTCAACAATACAATATAGAGGAAATAACAACAAAGGATTAATTTTCTGCACTTTTTTTTTTTTTTTGCATGAAATCAATGATTTGAAAGATATTTTCCTTAAAATGATTGTCTATATCGCTTATAATTATTGTTGGATATAAAAATTTATCATAACTAACAACAATGTCTAAACAATTCCGTCGTGGATGAGAATATCTTTTGCTCAGTTGTTTTTTGTTAGTGATATAAATTATCACTTTGAGGAAAATCATTTTGAAATTGCTGAATCCTGCAAATTCATTTAATTACAAAATTATCCTATCTTTCAAAAAGTTGATTCATACGATGTGATATGATGATGAAGCAGAAAGAAAAAGGGGACTAGAAATAGTCTCTGGTATCTTTCATATTTATCAGCACATTGCACAAGCATCGACTAGATTTTGAGGGAGAAAATGCCTCCAAAGTGAACCCGGACTTTGGCTATCTTCTAAGAAGGTGTATGCAAGACTTTCTATGATAACTCCATCGTTTGTTTGACTCAGAGTCGTGATGCAAGGGATGTTGATGCCATATGAACGTGGGAAGATAAAGCAAAAAAGCTAAAAAAATAGTCTCAAAATCTTTTGAGGATATCAACACATTGCACAAGGCATCAACTAGGTTTTGAAGGGGAAAATGCCTCCAAAGTGAACCCAAACTTTGGCTATCTTCTAAGAAAATGTATGCGAGACTTTCGATGATACCTCCATCATTTGTCTGGCTCGGAATCGTGATGTAAGGGATGTTGATGCCATGTGAACGCGGGAAGATAAAGCTGAAAAGCTAAAAAATAGTCTCAAAATCTTTTCAAGATGTCAACACATCGCACAAGCCATCAACTAGGTTTTGAGGGGGAAAGTGCCTCCAAAGCGGGAAGATAAAGCGTAAAAGCTAAAAAATAGTCTCAATCTTTTGAGGTATCTATTTATCAGCACAATGCCCAAGGCATTCACTTGTCTTTTACCTAAAAGCGACATTTTTGGGGGAAAAAGTGACTCCCATGTGACCCCAAGACTTTTCTATTTCCAAGAAGGTGCATAAAAGACTCTTGATAATAATGATGTCATTTGTTTGGCTCAGACAATTATTCAAAGGTAAGTTGGTGCAATGTCAGCAAGCGGTCATAAAGCAGAAAGGGTAATCATTGAAGTTTGCCCTGATGACTACCCTTCAAAGGGCTTAGAGTGAGTATGATTTAGTTTTAAGTGTAGATTTTGACTCCTATATCCTGTAAAGAGGTATAGCAAACCTCACGAAAGTGAAAATTAGAGTAAAAATAGAGTAGGATTGACAAAAGAAAAAGTAACCCAAGACTTTTCTATTTTCAAGAAGGTGCATGAAAGACTCTTGATAATAATTATATTGTTTGTGTGGCTCAACAATTATCCAAAGATAAGTTGGTGAAATGTGAGCAAGCGGTCGTAAAGGAGAAAGGATAAAGGGGGCTTTAAATGTTAAATTAATAAAAGCCATATTCCAGGAAAGTGATTCCTCGTAGGCCCCATGCCTCAAGACTTTTGCTTCGAGCATTGACTTATAAGAGAGGCACGGCTGCGAAGTTTCCTTGCTTCTACTCACCTCACTGTTTTCCTCGAATTTGGCTCCTCTTTCGCAGCCATTCCTTCCTTTGCTCTGCCCATATAGTCTCTTGACTCCATTGTTGAAAAATTGGAGCTCTCTTCTTTTTCCTAAACGTTTCTTGTGCTCTCCCGCATAAAGATGGATGGTCAAGTAGAAGACTTGGACTTTGAGAACATCTTGAGATCCCGCAATATTGACTTTGACGACTCTAGGGAGGAACTTAAAATTTGGAAAAATTCTATTATAACAATAGCCATCATTCCAGTATTAAGATGGTTTCTTTTGAAGATTTGTATGGTCAAAAATATAAAACTCCTATTTTAATATGATGTTGGTGATACGAGACTGCCTCACTCGAAATTTTTTTTAGCTGTCAGGATAGAAAGTCGGATTAATTCTACAACATTTCAAAACAACATAGAATCGTCAAGAAAAGGTCATGCAATCCTTAAAAGGCATAGTGAAATTAATGCGAGGGATCACATGTTCCTAAAATTTCTTCTACGAAGGATGCTATGAGATTCGGCACATGTGACAAATCGAGGATTATTTTTTATCTTAGAGAAGATTGGCAATGTTGCTTATGAACTTGCTTTGCCGCCAACTCTACCTGATATGCATAAAAAAGTTTTATGTATCTTAAAAAATTACCGTAATTCTTGATTAAAAGTTGATTCTCATCAATTATAATGTGGTAGGAATTATCTTGAACAACTGTAAAGTGATAGGAATTATCTTTGATAATTCATTTATCCTGGAATTATTTTAAAATTTTAGATTAAGAGGCCCTTCATTGACATATAATTGTCAGATAAAAATATTTAAAAAATAATCATCAACTAACTATGCAATAGTCGTATTAACTTAAGAAATTTGGGAAACTATATATTATATTGGAAATATTTTTTTCCCTCTATAAACAAAAAATGAAAATCTTCAATATATGTTCTTTATTTTTTTTCAATTATTTGAGGGAAAAATCTAAATAAAGGCCTAAAGTATCATCATTTTCTCAAATAAGGGACTTAAGTTGATATTATTTTAAATAAGGGCTCGAAGTGCCCTTATTTGAAAAATAATGGCTTGAAGTGGATCTTATTTCAAATAAGGGCCTAAAGTGCATATATCAATTTTAAAGAATGGCATGAACTCACCAAATGTGAAGGGCAATTTTATCTTTTAAAATTTTTTAAAATTTTCCTTTTTCTATCTTTTATGTTTTTGCTTTTCAAAAAAAATATAAAACTATAAATAAATAAATGTGTGTGTGTGTGTGTGTGTGTATGTGTGTGTGACCGCTCTGTGGCTACCACCCCATCGTCGGTGGGGTGGCGGTGAAGACTAGTGGGGCTTAAGAGAGGGCTAGCGACCAAAACTAACTAGAGGTGAGGGTTGAAGGGTTGTAACCCTCTCCTAGATCTAGACGAGGGTTGCCCGCCCTCGCCTAATTTGGGTGAGAGTTGACATCCTCTCTCGCCTCCGGCCAAGGTTGTCGGCCCTCCCCAAGCACCAACGACCCCGTGGCCTTTGCCGTCACCCCGCCAGCGATGGGGGCGGGCTGCCACAAGCATGAGGGAGCGCCCTCTCGCCTATTTGTTCTTTATTTTTATATTCTCTTTTAATTTTCTAATTTGTAATCTAATAAATTTAATTTAAATTATATTTAGATGAAAATACTCTTGATCGGTGGCAAAGCTAGGCCCTTATTTAAAATGACCATAATCACTTTAAGCCCTTATTTGAGAAAATAAGGATATTCCGGGCCCTAATTTGGAATTTCCCATTATTTGATAATGTTAATTTAATTGTATAAATAACATCAAGTCGTGGTAATTGGGTCATTATAATTTTTTTTTTTTTTTTGTTTCAATCAATTTTCATTCGAGCTTTGAAACAAAAGGATGAATACTATAACACTATCTCTTATAGACTAGACGTATGTTAGAGCAACGCGCTAATTCTCATTTAGTTCTTAACATGAAGCAAACGTGGCCGAAGTAAGGTACCGTTTGCAATTCTTTCCCCAAGGAAAGGCCTCTGAGTGAGTTGTGTAGAAACACTCCCGCGATTCGTGAAAAATTCTATGGTTTTTCTGCAACTTACAATCTTCCTTGAAAGGGGTATTCCCCAATAACAAGGTTTTTATGACAAAGGAGAGAGCTCGTTTTTTGAGTTTATGTGTTTGTTTCACATGAAATCATTAATTCGGATGATATCTCCGTAAAAACGATTGTATGTGTCACTTGAAATTATCAGTTGAAGGGAATATTTTTAACATGAATAGTAAACTGTCTCAAAATTTTTATTGTCAATGAAAATATTTTTCACTAATTTATTTCTATAAACAATACAAATAATATTTTCCAAATAAATTTTTTTGAGATATTGATTATTTGTGAGGGTGCATTTGTTTCGCAGAGAATTGAATGATATAGGAAAATACTTTCCGGTAAAACATTTTCGAGAATACGGTTAGTTTTCTTTTTATTTAGTGATATATGACCGAAAATGCTTTTTGTTGTTTGGATATTATTGAAAAATGATTTTAATCTTATAATGTTATTTCATGCAAAAATAGTTAAATTTTATTAACTTTTTTGAAAATTCGAATTTTTAATTTTTTTTTTCTCTCCTTTTTATTTTTATTTTCTTTTTTAAAATGGAAATTTTTTTTTTTTTTCTTTTTTTCTCTTTTCTTTTTTCTCTTTTCTTTTATTTCCTTTTCTTTTTCTCCCTTTCTCTGCCACTACTTGCTAGTAATGGCCACAACTTCGCCTCGCCGACTTCAACGAAGCGAGCCCACTTGGAATTGGCGAACTCGGGCGAGCCGCAAGCTTGTCGGACTTGACGAAGCTCGATTTTCTTGGATTAGTTGAGCCGCGAGCTCATCGGCCTTGAGCTCACCAAGATCTAGTGAGTAGCAAGCTTGCCGGCCTCAATGAAGTTTGGGCTCGCCTAGATCGGTTGAGCTTCGAGCTTGTCAACCCGCGTCTTCGCTATGCCTCCAGCAAAGGAAGAAGGGGGAAGGAGGAAGAAAAAGAAAGTATAAGAGGAAAGAAGAAAAAAAGAAAACAAAAAGAAAGAAAAAACAAAAGAAAAGGAATAATGATAAAAAAATCAAAATTTTTAAAAATAATTAAAAAATCAAATTTAAAAAAATATTTTTATAAGAATAAATCAAGGACCCTAAAACTATGAAACATTTTGGAAAATATTTTCTAATTCTTTCATAAAAGGAAATCATTTTTGTGAATTTAAGCTTTCCTAGTAAAATAGTTTTCATTAACTAGGAAAATAATTTCTATTTACTATTTTTTTTTAAACAAACCAAACACTCGAAAATAAAGAAAACGCTTTATGTGAAACAAAGGCACCGTCAAAATCATTTGATTGCAAAATATCCTAAATGCTATGTAATATGATGATAAAACAGAAAAGCAAATAAAACTTTATGAGATAGAATTATATTACCCATGAAAATCATTTCCAAGGTAACTAGTTAGCTTTCTTTTGTTCAAGGTAAATAGTTAGTTTTCTTGCTAGAAGGAAAAATCGTTTTCTCCTAATATAAACTTGTTTTAAATTCACGGAAAACATTTTTGTAGATCAATTCATTTTTGCAATCTATACATGGGAAAGTCGCAGAATAATTTTCCCAAAGTGATTTTCTATCAAACAAACGACCTCTTACAGATATGTTTATCAGCATCGCATAAGGCATCAACTAGTTTTGACATGAAAGCAACTTTCACGTGGGAACAAAGATGCCTCTCATGTGACCCCAAGTCTGTGGCTATAGGGATGAGCATTGGTGAGGGTCGATCTAGGGATCTACCCCGGACCAGCCCGATTCCAAAGGAAGTTCGAGTCGAGTCCTTAGTCATAAAATTCTGGACCAAGATCAAGTGCAAGTCGGTCCTCGATCAACCCCGACTCTATATATATAATATATTATTTATAATTTTTTATATAGATAAATTTTTAAAATAAACGGCGTCAACAATATTAAAATGTTTTTAGTGAGGAGTTCAAATAATTTTACATTATTCTTTAATAACTTAGATTTTTAATGTTTTTTACAGCGTCAATAATTATAATTTATGATGAGGAAAATGTTTTTGTGAGAAGTCCTCACGGCGTCCAAAAAGGCATAAATAGCTCCTTATGGCATTATTCTCTAGTATTCGTTCTCTTTTGTCTTATTTGTCATCTTAGTCTTCAATCTACCAAAATCGAAAGAAACAACTTCTTCGCTCACCACTTGACACTCATCTCGCTCGCTTGAGGTCACTGGTGCCGCTCGTCGCTTGATGCTTGCTTGGCTTATTGCTCCTCGCTCGATATTCGATATTCATTTTATTTGATGCTCACCTCACTTGACCTTCACCGCTTGCCTTTCTTAGCCGACCTTGCTTACCATTGAACCAATTGAGTCGGTACGGTCATCGATTGTCCTTTCAAAAGTATAAAAAAAAAATGAAATAAAAAATTATTGGTTAGTCTTAAGTTGACCTTGAAACTGGACCAAACCCATTGGCTTAATCTGATTTTCAACTGCTTTTTTAAGAAGTACAAAAAATGAAATAAAAAATTATCAGTTGGTCCCGCATTGACCCTAGAACCGGACCAAATCTATTGGGTCGATCCGGTCCTCGATCCCAAGCTCAATAGGGTTGGTTCTCGATCCCAAAAATTGAGGACCAATACTGTGCGAATTGGTCCTAGGATTAGGAGGTGGATCGGCCTAACCCGGACCATACTCACCCATATCTAGCTATCTTCCAGGAAGGTGTACGCAAGTATCTAGAATAATCTTTTTGGACAATGTGAATACGTGATGATAAAGCAGAAAACGAACCCATCTTCCAAGAAGGCGTCCCCCTTAGACCCCATGCCTCAAGACTCTTGTTTCGGGCGTTGACTTGAAAGACCAGAGCGACCGCGGAGTTTCCTCTGCTTCTATACACTTCATTTTCCTCTACTTTGGCTTCTCTTGCAACCATTCCTTCCTTTACTCTTCCAATGTTGTCTCTCGGTTCCATTGTTGAATTAATTTCTTGCTGCGATATTTCCTTTAGAGGGTCGTCAGCAAGTTTTGACCAGGTGAGACTGCTTTAGTTTAGTGGCAACTTCGAGCTTTCTTTTTTCCTTCCCTAAATTTTCCTGCGCAATCCACGTCTCTTGATTCCCATTTTCCTAGATTTGTTTCGTAAATCCTTGCACACAAGGAACATGAAAAAAATTTTGATCGTGTCCTGTCGTTTGTCTGTTCTCTCTTTTGTAGATCTGTTAGTTCATGAACAAATCTACCATTATAGGATCCTTTCTTATGCTCGTTTTCCTTTTTTCTCACCCCAAAAGAATCGCTTCATTCCAATGAACTTTCCAGTACAGAACAATCCTGCTAATGGGGCAAAGCCTTCACATCATCGAGGAAAAGAGACATTAAACTAAGTGGGGGTCCCGGATCTGATTCCAAGAACACATCTTTCTACAAGCAGTAGCTGCCAGTAAAACCCAGTTGGCACTTTTATTGGACTTCCTAATGACATACTCTACTGAAATATATTCAAACTGCTCAAAGGATTTCTGAGTCGAATACAAAGCAACACAATCGCATCTGCTGGAAGTGGAAATATTGCACGAGAAGGGAAGATATAGTGGTGTCACGTTGGATGTGAAACCGGCCCGAGCCTATGAACTACAACCAGGTGACCTAGTGGGACAAGCTTCTCAAACAAGAAGGGATGCGATCTGGGATTGCTTGATGAAGGAAGAGATGCTTTGTAGTGGCGTTTCGGGACAGGGGGAATTGGGTAAAACCTCTCTCGTGAAGCATATACATGATCAAATAGTGCAGAATTTTATAAGGCTCCGTGGTGCTTGTTGGGTCACTGATATCAGGAAGACTGTTGGTACAATGTAAACTGATATGGTGAACTCGCTCAAACTAGATTTGGCAGAGGTGAGAGGTATTTACTTTGGCACAAGACGGAAAGACGCATTGCAGGGTAGGAAGAACAGTTTCATTTCTATGTTTGAAGCTTCATCCTTCGGGTAAGATGACGGCTGCGTCAATTACCCTATACTTGTGGAGGTAGAAGAGTTTATGACATTTGTTGATATCAGAGTTACAAAAAGACTAATCCATTTATAGTTCTCTGTTAGTTGTATTAATGGATCTTTCAATTGGAATTGATAACAGATTGCATAGGTAGCTAAAAGGAGCGTTAATATATTTGTGCATAGAGTATACCGCCTTAGTACCTGAGTTACTCTCATCAGTTCAAATATTGTTGGCACATAAGATGACCCTATGTTCAAAGAGAGGAGGATTTTTTTTTTTTTCCATACAATAAAAAGTACTATTAAACTTTAATCGAGCAAGCAAATGATAAATATGTCGGATAGAGCCGACCTGGGAGGTTCAAAACCAAAATAACCAGATTTCTATCAACACACGTGGGAAAAAAATCACAGTGGTAAATGTCACTGAAATACAAGGGGTGCTTTGTATGTGGGAACATTAGACATATACCATGCGGTTGTTGTATGCAAAGGGATGCTCTAGCTGATAGTACATCATGCTTTCTATGTGGCAGCTTGGACACGTGCCATACACTTGTTCCATATGGAGGAATGTCCCCACTGTTTGTATGCCACAAGGGAACCAACAAAAGCAGAGTGCGACTAGGAAAGCTTTTGCCATAACGGAGTAGGATGCTGCAGCACAATGCAGTCATTGCAGGTGACAATTCTATTGAATCGCGATATGCTTTTGCATTATTTGATCTTGGTGCTAGGCAATCCCTTATCTCTACCAAATTTTGCTGAGAAGATGTGTGCTGATTTTTTTATTTTTTTTTTATGCAAATCACATGTTGATACTTGATACTTGTATTGGTGTTTTTTAGATGTTGGTCGTGTGTTCAAGATATGTGTGCAAATTGATAGTGTGAAATTGCCTATAGATTTAGTAAAGGTAAATAAATAGGATTTCGATGCTATTTAAGAGAGAGTTTGGTTTATTTCACATTACGCTTCTTTTGATTACTTTTCAAAGAAAGTTGGCTTTTGACTTTCAAATCAACTTGAATTCTTTTTTTCTTTTTTTTTGGGAGGGGGGAATTGTAAAGGCACTTTTGCAATGTTGAACTTAGCCTTGCATGCGAGGGGATTTTTAAAATGGACTCCCATGCTTATATGGCTTGTCTAGAAGACAAAAGAAAGCATGTTATGAAAGTGGACAGTGTTCCTATTGTTAAAGAATTTCTAGTTGTGTTTCCATAGTATCTATCGAGTTTGCCTCCTTATAGAAAGAATGAAATCTGCATTGACTTGATGATTGACCTAAAGCACCATATCGGATGGCATTCGAACTAAAAGAATTGAAGACCTAGTTGGAAGAGCTTTCGAATAAATGTTTCACCAGACGGATCGGATGGCATTCTAAACTAAAAGAGTTGAAGACCTAGTTGGAAGAGCTTTCGAATAAATGTTTCATCAGACCCAATGTTTCACCTTAGGTAGCTCTTTCTTACTTGTGAAAAAAGACGATACCATGAGACTCTATATAGACTATTGAGAGCTTAACAAGATGATGATAAAAAAAAACATATATCCTTTACATTGAATTGATGATTTATTTGATCAACTTTAGGGAACTCAATTATTTTCCAAAATTGACCTTCATTCTTGGTATCATTAGCTGAAAATAAAAGGATGTCCAAAACTACTTTTGGAGCGAGGAAGGGTCATTATAAATTTATTATCATGCCTTTTGGATTAACAAATGTGTGTGTTGCTTTTATGGATTTGATGAACAAGGAATTCAAGGAGTATCTAGACAAATTTACCTTTGTATGCCACAATGAACCAACAAAAGCAAAGAGTAATTGGAAAAGTTTTCATCATAACGGAGAAGGACACCACAACATCAATGTTGTTGTTGCAAGTAACAATTTTATAGCATGCTTTTGGGTTATTTGATCTTAACGCTATACATTCCTTTATCTTTACTGAATTTGCTGAGAAGAAGTGTTGCCTTTTTACTTTTTAATGCAGATTGCATGTTGATACTACTAGTGGTATCCTTTCAATTGTTGATCGTGTGTTCAGCAAATGTGTGCAAATTGATAATGTAAAATTGCCTATAGATTTAGTGAAGGAAAATATGTAGGATTCCAATGTTATTGAAGAGATAGTTTGGTTCATATCACATCATGCTTCTCTTGATTGCTTTTTTAAAGAAGTTGGCTATTGACTTTCAAATCAACTTGAATTCTTTTTGTTTTTCAGGAAATTGTAAAGGCACTTTTGCAATATTAGTCTCAAACTTTGCGAGCGATGGGATTTTAAAATGGACTCCTATGGTTATATGGTTCGTCTAGAAAGACAAAAGAAAGGATGTTATAAAACTGGAAAGTATTTCTATAGTTAGAGAGTATTGTAAAGGATATAGAAATATCCTTTACTTGAATTGATGATTTATTTGATGAACTTCAAGGAGCTCAGGTACTTTCAAAGATTGACTTTCATTCTTAGTATCATCAGTCGAAATAAAAGTATGCCTAAAACTACTTTCAGAGCAAGGTATGGTCATTATGAATTTCTTGTTATGCCTATTAGATTAAGAAGTGTGTCTTCTACTTGTATGGATTTGATGAACAAGGTATTTAAGGAATATCTAGATAGATGTATTGTTTGCATGCCACAAAGGAACCAATAAAAGCATAGAGCGACTGGCAAAGCTTTCACTATAATGGAGTAGGATGCTGCAACATTCAATGTAGTTGCTATAGGTAACGATTCTATTGCAGTAATATGCTTTTAAGTTATTTGATCGTGGCCCTACTTATTCCTTTATCTCTATCAGATTTGTTAAGAAGATGTGTTGTCTAATTTTTTATGTGAATTGCACATTAATAATCCTAGTAGTGTTTTTAGTTGCTAATCTTGTGTTGAAGAAATATGTATGAATTATATATATCTTGATTGATTTCTAAAGAAAGTTGGCTTTTGACTTTCAAATCAACTTGAATTCTTTTTTTCAAGATAATTTAATGGCACTTTTGCAATATTGGTCTCGGCCTTGCGAGGCAAAGGGACTTTTTGAAAATAGACTACTATGGTTATATGGCTTGTCAAAAAACAAAAGGACTTTTGAAAATAGACTGCTATGGTTATATGGCCTGTCTAAAAACAAAAGAAATGATGTTATAAAATTAGAAAGTATTTCTATTCTTAGAGAGTTTCTAGATGTGTTCCCCAAGCATCTACCAAGTTTGCCTTTTATAGAAAGATTGAAATCTACATTGACTTATTGATTGGTACAAGTTTGCCTTTGAAAATAGACTGCTTAGGTATTTTCCAAGATTGACCTTCATTCTTAGTATTATCAATTGAAAATAAAAACATGCGTAAAACTACTGTCCAAGCAAGAGTACGATTATTATGAATTTCTTGTCATGTCTTTTGGATTAAAAAATGTGTCTACTATTTTATTGGATTTGATGAGCAAGGTATTTAAGGAATATCTAAATAGATTTATCGTCTACATGCCACAAAGGGAACCAACATAACATAGAGTGAGTGGGAAAATTTTCGTTGTAATGGAGTAAGATGTTGAAGCATTCAATGCGGTTAGGTGACAATTCTATTGCATCATGATATGCTTTTGCATTATTTGATCTTGGTGTTACATATTCCTTTATCTCTACTGAATGTGCTAAGAAGATGTGTTATCGGATTTTAATTTTTTTCGAATGCAAATTGCGCAAATAATCCTAATGATATTTTTTATTATCTAATTGCGTGTTCAAGAAATGTGTGCAATTGATAATATAAAAAAATTACCTATAGATCTAGTGAAGGTAAAATATATAGGACTTTGATGTTATTTTAGAGATAGTTTGATTCCTATCACATCATACTATCGTTGATTGCTTTAAAGAAAGTTGTCTTTTTCGACCTTCAATCAACTCAAATCATTTCTTTCTTTTAGGTAATTGTAAATGCACTTTTTCAATATTGATCTCAGCCATGCAAGCTAGGGCACTTTAAAAATGGACTGCTATGGTTATTTGGCTTTTTAAAAGACAAAAGAAAGGACATTTTAAAAAACCAGAAAGTATTACTATTGTTAGAGAGCTTCTGGATTTGTTTCATTGGTATTTACCAAGTTTGCCTCTTTATTGAAAGATTGAAATCTACATTGATTTGATGACTGGTACAACACCTGTATCTAAAGCAACATATCATATGGCGTTTTCTAGACTAAAAAAGAATTGAAACCCTCTTGGAAGTGCCCTTGCATAAATGCTTCATTAGATCCAATGTTTCTTCTTGGGGAGCTCACCTCTTATTTGTGAAAAAATAAAAAATGGTACCCATGAGACTTCATATAGACTACTGAGAACTCGATAAGATGACGATAAAAATGACTATTCTTCCCATTGAATTGATGATTTATTTGATCAATTTTAAGGAGTTTGGGTATTTCTCAAGATCGACCCTCATTTCTAGTATAATTAGTTGAAAATGAAAGTATGCCTAAAATTACCTTTAGAGCATGGTATGGTATTATGAATTTCATGTCATGCCTTTTAAATAAACGAATGTGCCTTCTCATTTCATGGATTTGATGAACAAGGTGTTCAAGAAGTATATAGACAAATTTACCTTTGTATACAACAAGGGAACCAACAAAGCATAGAGCCAGCTTCTTGAAAGTTTTTCATTATAAAGGGGTAGGATGTAGTAGAGTTCAATTGTTGCAATTGATGATTCTATTGCATCACGATATGCTTTTGCATTGATTGATCTCGATAATACATATTCCTTTATCTCTAATAGATTTGCCAAGAAGATATATTGCCTGATTTTTCTTTTATGTGAATTGCATGTTGATACACCTAGTAGTGTTTTTAGTTGGTGATTGCGTGTTCAAGAAATGTGTGCAAATTGATTATGTAAAATTGCCTGCAGACCTAGTGAAGGTGAATATGTAGGATTTTAGTGTTATTTAAAGAGATAGTTTGCTTTATATCATTATGCTTATCTCGATTGCTTTTAAAAGGAAATTGCCTTTTGACTTTCAAATTGGTTTGAATTATTTCTTTCAAGAAATTGAATACACTTTTCCAATATTGACTCAACCTTGCAAATGAGAGGACTTTTGACTTTATAGAAAATTGTGTCTCTTGATTTCAGTGTTATTTAAGAGATAGTTTGGTTCATATTATGATGCATTTGGTTGAGCATTTTGAAAACCCATTGGGAAAATGCAAAGCAATTTAGCCTAAAAAACTTTGGGTAAATATAAAAGTTGTTTGGTAAATTATGCTTTGAGAAGCAATTTTGAGAGAAATGTCATTTACTAGAAAGTACATTTGAAAAGCCCTTTGAGTAAGTAATATTAGTTTTTTTAATTTTTATTTTTTAAAATTGAAAAAAAATATATGTAACTTTTAAATATGAATTTTGACAATGATGCTAAAAAATCAAATATATATTTTATTTTTATTTATAAATAAACAAAAAAAAAAGACCAAACCCTTTGCCAAAGCCGACGAAGGGCTACAACCGATGAATTGGCTAGACTTGGCGCCGGCGATCGTTGGTCAAAGGTAAGCCCAAGGTCATGTGACTTTTGGCAAGGGTCACGTGACCGGTGGGGCATTTGGAGGTCACCCAACCTCGGGCAGCCCTTAAGGGTCACACGACCCAGCGGTCATCGTTGTGCAACCTTTGCGAGATCCGGTGAAGGCCCCTTGAGGTTGCAAGACCTAGGTAGCGGTCACTTAGGTCGCCCGCCACCTAGATTGCCCAAGGTTGCATAACCTCCGGTGGCCTCATCAAGGTTGCACAAAGGTTGCTTGACCTCGAGCAACCTTAGCGGACAACAGGCGGTGCCAAATCGCTTGTCGACTATTATAGCCCTTTCTTAGAGCCCGATGAAGGGTTGGTCTTTTTTAAAAATATATATATATAATTTTTTAGCATTTAAAAGAAATAATGAGGGCAAAATTGAAAATTTGTAAAATAGGTGGTGGTAGTTTTGGAAGAAAAATGAATTTCAGCATTTGGTCAAATGTTGAAAGCTCAATGCTAGTTTCTACTAGTATTGGGCTTTTCAGCCTTCCGATACTAGCTTTTACTTGAAAGATTATTTCAAAATGGTTGTTCAACCATCCAGCACTTCCTCAAAGTGCTTTGGAAGCCAAAAGTCCATTGGGAATGCTAAACCAAATACACCCTTATTAAGCTTCTCTCGATTGCTTTCTTTTTTAAAGAAATTGAATAGAATCTTTTACAATATTAATCTCAACCTTGCAAATGAGGGGACTTTTAACTTTAAAGAAAATTTCTTCTCTCAATTTCAGTGTTATTTAAGAGATAGTTTCGTTCATATCATTGTCTTCTCTCGATTGATTTTTAAAGAAAATTGCCTTTTGACTTTCAAGAAATTGAATAGACGGTTTTCCAAAATTAATCTCGCCCTTGCAAATGAGGGGACTTTTTGACTTTAAGAGAAAATTGCTTCTCTCCATTTAAGTGTTATTTAAGAGATAGTTTGGTTCATATAATTATGCTTCTCTCAATTGCTTTTTAAAGAAAATTGCCTTTTGACTTTCAAGTCAGCTTGAATATTTTTTTTTCAAGAAATTGAATAAACACTTTTCCAACATTAATCTCAGCCTTGCAAATGAGGATATTTGAAATGGACTGCCGTGGTTATTTGTGGGTTGTCTAAAGGATAAAGAAAGATGTTATAGATCTGTAAAGTCTTCCTATTGTCAAAGAGTTTCTTGATCTGTTTCATGAGCATCTACCGAGTTTGCCTCCCTTATCAAAGATTGAAATTTGCATTGACTTGACGACTGTTACAACACCTATATCTAAAGCACCATATCAGTTGGCATTTTTGAACTAAAAAGAATTGAAAACACAGATGGAGAACTTTTGGATAAATGTTTCATCAGATCAATATTTCACCTTGGGAGCTCCTATCTTATTTGTGAAAAGACAGTATGATGAGATTTTGTATAGACCATCAAAAACTTTATAAGATGACAATAAACAAATATCCTTTACATTGAATTGGTGATTTATTTGATCTATTTCAAGGAGCTAAGGTATTTTCTCAAAGTGGACTTTCATTCTTAGTATCATCAATTGAAAATAAAAAGCATGCCTAGAACTACTTTCAAAGCAAGGTATGGTCATTATGAATTTCTCGTCATGCATTTTGGATTCAAGAATGTGCTTGTTGCTTTCATGGATTCGATGACTGAGGTATTCAAGGAGTATCTACATAGATTTATTTTATTGGTCATTGATGGCATTTTTGAATATTT
Organism: Eucalyptus erythrocorys; assembly: GCA_014182555.1. Lineage (NCBI taxonomy): Eukaryota > Viridiplantae > Streptophyta > Magnoliopsida > Myrtales > Myrtaceae > Eucalyptus > Eucalyptus erythrocorys. Next base: position 21,033,582 of record CM024602.1, read on the forward strand.
AGAGAGTTTGGAGGAACACAAGCAAAATTTGAGGTTGTCTTGGATAATTTACATGAAAGAAATTGTTTGCTAAATTTAGTAAATTAGATTTCTAGCTTTCTTCCATAGTGGCCCGTAATTTCGAAGGATGATATTTTTGTCGACTCAAAGAAAATTAAGGCGGTTGTTCAATGGAATTACTCTACTAATGTTACAGAAGGGAGAAATTTTCTTAGGTTAACTGGCTTCTATAGGCAATTTTGGAGGGATTTATGAAAATGTGATGCAAACCTTAAAGGTGCAATGGAATTGAATTTGGGGATCACGTATTCCTGAAAACTTCTTCTACAAAGGGTGCTATGAGATTTGGCACGCACAATACATGAAGTTCAAGATACATAGGACCATTTATAGTCTTAGAGAAGATTGGTGATTTGCTTTTAGACACTTTGTTTGCCAACTTGGTATGGCATACTTTCATGTATCATTATTGCGGAAATATTGTCAAATCCTAAACAGGTGCTAGATTTTTACATTAAGGAAAATTAACTTGAGGAGCAACTATTGGCATTTGTCAATATAAATGATAAGTGCCGCCAAACAACTCTATTCCCTATATGCAGATGTAATGGCAAAACCACTAACATAGAGGCTACTTGAGTGCTCATGGAGGATGCAAAGCACAAATACCCTTATGCTACATTTGATCGTTTAGATTTTTAATCCGAT